>VYXF01006312.1:118646-156917 GCA_013397295.1 Polioptila caerulea | reverse complement strand
AAAAAAAAAAGGGAAAAGCTGAAGGACCAGGCCAGCTGAGTTCACCTAAATTAGACACACAACAGCATCTCCTGCTTGCAGGAATTGGATGTCAGGATTCAGATTGTCCCAGGGATGGTGGGACTGAGTGGTGAAAAACTTCTTCCTGGGAAAAATCAGCCAGCAGGCAGCAGGTACAGCATGGGCTGGGCTGAAGTGTCATTAAAAAGGTTTAATATGACTGCTTGGTATTTCTAACCATCCATCAAAAGAAATTATCATTTTTCAGACTTGGCATCTTATGAAAAACTACAGTCTTGAAGACAAGTTCTCCCTCTACAGGACAGTTGAGATTTTCTTTCCATTTTTCTTTTTCTTTTTTTTCCCCATCTGTTTTTAATTCTGGGGACATCTGCCTTTGCTGATTGGGATTTCAGCTGTTCTGGCTACTTGAAGTCCTTCCCTTCAACCTCTGTCCCTTCCAATGAAATGATGACACCAGTTGACAACAACTATCTCAAAATAAAACATTATTCAAATATTCCCTGCTGGGGATAGCCCAGACTTTGTGCAGGTAAGATCAGAGCCTGTCCCAGCCCCCTGCCCATTGCAAAGAACCTGTCCCACTGCCTGGAATCACCAATGGGTGCCTGGGCTGTCCCTTCTGCTTTTGCTCCTGCAGCTCGGATGAGCCATCAGGAATGCTGGGAATGGCAAACAAAAAGGAACCAATTTGCCATAAACACAGTAAAGGAGATGAAGCTGACTTTTGTGTCACCCCTGCTGAAGCTGGCAGAGAGCTACACCCCCATTGCAGAGGGTGGTAAAGGCAATCAGGGAGTTTGTCACTAATTTACATGAGGGAGCCACTCCAGCCACTCTCTCACATAAAATTACCATCTGTTAGCTGCTGGGGTCAGGAGGTGCTGGTGGAGTTGAGAGCTGCATTTCCTGACACAGGAGCTGGGAAACATCTCCCAACCCTGCTCTCACCACGTCCTGCCAGCAGGGAAGCTCCTCGGGGAGCACCACCCCAGCTCTAGAAGCTGCTGGGCAGTGGGTATGGGCTGCCTGCACAAGCACCACGGGTCTGCTCTTCTCCCAGAGCCACCAGAGCCTGGTCCTCACCATCACCTTCATCCCCAGCATCATCTGCATCCCCACCATCATCTGCATCCCTCACAATCATCTTCATCCCCCACCATCACCTGCATCCCCACCCTCTGCATCCCTCATCATCACCTGCATCCTCATCACCATCTTCATCCCCCATCATCACCCACATCCCCTTCCTTCCCTGAGTTTTTCTGGTGCATTACCCTTGAGCACTGGCCCTACCTCAAGCACTCTGAACATCCCTATGGAGCTGCAGTGAGAAGGAATTCACACCCCCTCAGTCAATCCTTGTGGACTCTGCCTCCATCCCCTCCACCCTCATAATTATTTTCCTCCTTCAAGATGACACAGTGGGAAGGAATGTCCCAGAAATCCGGAGGAAGACTGGAAAGAAAAAGTGAAATGCAAGTGGAAAGCTGGGCACTCCTGACTCTCCACAGCCATTTGAAACAGCCCATACCTTGGCAAAATCCAAGCCCTTTCCCTGCAAACAAAGCCAGGAAAACCAAGGATGAACCCCTGTAGCTGTTGGCTGTGCAAGCTCCAAATGCCCAGGGAAACTTGACACGAATGTCTCACCAAGCAATTTAAACAGTTTAAAAAAATTGTATCATTTGCTGACTCCAGAGCTATTTAATCAATCTTAATCGTGATTATTTAGTCACTTTGAACTTCAAATCCCATGAAAACATAGATTTTACTACTTAAATGAAATGAAACATTTCCCAGGACCACTTCTGCTGAGATGTGAAGATGCACTGCCCTCCTAATCTAAAGAGCCCTGCTGAGAGCCAGGGCATATTAGCCCAGGTAATGGCATTACATCGCATTTGGAAACCTATAAATTCTTTTTTTTCAGAGTAGCTCAGGAGTCCAGGCATGGCACTCATGGCATTCACACTCACATGCTTCTCTTTAAAACATTATCACTGTTACTTGTGCCAAAATACACAGAATAAAACCTCTCTTTTCACAACCAAGTAGCTCTCAAACACCACGTGAATATTTACTTGCATCCAACAGAGTGAGAACTAAAAACATTATTATAACAAGAAAATTTTCTTTCTCACCTTTCAACAGGGTCCCTCAGCATGATGATAAGTTTGGCATTTGGTTGGAAGGCATGGATAAAATCCTGGATTAGGAAGGGAGGTTCTCCTTCAGTGCTGTTGTCATAGAAGAAAATCCAAGCGTTGTTGTCCCACATTGTCGAGGCACTGGCCTCCCCTGGAAATGAAAAAGCATCTCTGCTGGTAACTCATTCCAATCTTCATGCTGGAGTGGAAATTGGCTGAATTTTTAAGTGCTATAGGCAGATCACAATTAACTCCAAGAATTTCAACACACCTCAGTTCCTGCAGACTGCTCTGGCTGAAGCTCCCAGAGCTGCAGCAATCCCACTGCCCTGTGCCTCTGGCAATGCAGGGATGGTTAAGGCAGGCTTTATGCAATTCCACCTGAAATACTGCTCTCCACAACCACACTGCTTCCTGCTGGTGGCTAACACATGCAAATGGATTTAATTTGGGCTGGAATGGATTGCTCAGGGGTTTAGCACATTTTCCAGTGAGGAATCATGGAAATGCAGAATGATCTGGGCTGGAAGGGACCTTAAAGATCCATCTTGTTCCCATCCCTGCCTTTGGGCCAGGGACACCTTCCACTGAGCCAGGTGGCTCCAAACTCCATCCAGCCTGGCCTTGAGGAGGCAGGAGCTGGTCCCTGCTGAAGGCTTGCAATGCTCTTTGTAGCACCCACGGGTTGGCCTTAACTCTCCCAAATCTCAGAGCAGCAGCTTGCTAACAAATTGTAAAAAATCCCACAGAAAAACATGTGCTGATCAGCAGTGTGGAAAACATAATCAGGAGAATCAGTGAGCATCAAGGGAATATTGAAAAAAAGCTGATATGTGTCATTGAGGTTTGAAATATTATTTTTTTACGTAATTATTCATGTAGGGCAAGTCAATTATTTATGAATAGATAAAGGATTTATAGAATGCATAGCACACTTTGGTAAAACACCAGATTCTGGTATCTTTAGCATCTGAAGAAGCTCACTCAGAATACAATGCTACAGGGAGAAATATATTCAGTAAAAATCTCTGCCAGAGTGAGGTATATGATGGTTCAGCTGCTAAATAAATGATCTGATATGTTGTTTTGAATTTAGTAACCTTCTCTGTCTTTTAAAGTAATCCTGGCATTTATGTGGCACAGTACTATTCAATAAAACATGTACAGAAGCTTTTTGGGGACTTACACTCTCTGACAGTCTAATGAAATCTAATTCTTGCTAATGAGGTTTTTCAAATCAAAGGGAAGGAGATTAAAAAAATAACAATGTTGTAGGCTTATAGACTTGTACATTATTTCCCTATTTTTCCTTCCTTCCTCTGCTGGGAAAGCCCAATAAAGACTTAAAAAGATGGACAAAACACAACATGAGAAAGGTACTGGCTCCAAACTTCAGCTGAACATAATGTGATTCATTAATAAAGTCTGGGAGTTGTTGGAAAACACATTAATCTTCTGTCACGTTCATTTTGCCTCTTTTCAGGAGGAGGAGATCAGGTCCATTGGCTGTAACTGGGTGTCCACAACAGCTCCACTCTTCCATTTTAAATTAATTAGCCAAAGCACTGCCTAATCACCAGCAGGCTTCGACTTGTCAATTAAAACTCAATTAGCCCAGCTCCCACGCTGGGCAAGGCAGAAACACAAAGGATTAAACAGAGGCCAGGACCTGAGACAGCCCTGCCACAGAAACCTCTCCTGAGCCACCAGGATGTGGGGAAATGCAAAGGGCAGGAGCACCTGCAGGCAGGGGTTGGCTGCAGAGGGCATTCCAGGGATGGCAGCGACCTTGGGAAGTCCCTGCTCCATCTCTGGGGGTCCCTCAGAAGTGTTTGCCTAAATCATGCCAGGGTAATTAAAGTCTCTGACCTCATCAGCCACCTACTCCTCTCTGGATGAGATCTGATCATCATCCCCAGTTCTCTGCTCTGTTCCCTGAACACCTTGGATGTTCTGATGGATTTACCNGGGAAATGCAAAGGGCAGGAGCACCTGCAGGCAGGGGTTGGCTGCAGAGGGCATTCCAGGGATGGCAGCGACCTTGGGAAGTCCCTGCTCCATCTCTGGGGGTCCCTCAGAAGTGTTTGCCTAAATCATGCCAGGGTAATTAAAGTCTCTGACCTCATCAGCCACTTATTCCTCTCTGGATGAGATCTGATCATCATCCCCAGTTCTCTGCTCTGTTCCCTGATCACCTTGGATGTTCTGTTGGATTTACCCCAATTAGTGTGGCCAAATCTGCCAGCACCTCCCCACACTTCTGCAATGTCAACTACAAAAAAAAAAAAATCCCAGTGCATTTACACAAAACTGTGCAGATTCTCTGGACATTGGAGCCCACATTCCCCAGAAACTGTGAATTCCACACCTGAAATCTGCAGGCAGGACACAAGGCAGGGAAAGTCCCAAAATCATAAAGGTTGGAGAAGACCTCCAAGATTGTCAAATCAAACTCAATCTCACAGGCACAAAACCAAACCATGTTAAAGCATTAACAGGGCTCAAGGTGCTGCTCCAGCCCAGCAAAATCTGGGGTCAAGAGGGTGAATCTTCCCACAAGGTAACTGTCAGGAATTTGATGAGTGGGAAAAAAAAATACATTAAAAAAAAAAAAAAAATCATTCTAGTCCCCCTGTTTTATAATTTTAATTTCCTGAAGCAGGCAAACAAAAATTTTCCTGACAATTTGAAAGTGTTTGGTTCTGTTTTATAGAACAGGTTTAATACCTGCAAAGAGAACAAGCCACACTAAACATGAGATAAATTAATCACCAACAACTAATTATGTTTTATTACGCCAGTGCAACTGAATTATTTTTTTTTCTTATGGACTTAAATTGCCTGAAGAACAGTGCACAACCTCCTCAATCAGTCATTAGTGGATTAACATCATATTGTGTTTTCACAAGGCATTCCTCTGAATTTATCTTATTAATGATCCCATATAAACAAGTCCTGCTCAGAACACCTCAGGCTGGATCAGCCTTGTCCTCTCCCTGTCCTCTCAGGTTCATCTCTAAACAGATGTTGGGGTTTTATTTTTTTGGAAAATGCAGTTATTACCCACTAGGTTTAATATCCAAAGAAGCCTAATTTTTTAAAATAATAAAACATGACGAATTACTGAAATATTTACAGTTTTAATTTGATTTTTCTTGGCAGTCATCTGAAATAAGAAAAGGAAGATTATGAGCAAACCTGATACTCATACAGATTCATTCTAGGCTGGATGGCTTTGCT
Organism: Polioptila caerulea; assembly: GCA_013397295.1. NCBI lineage: Eukaryota > Metazoa > Chordata > Aves > Passeriformes > Certhiidae > Polioptila > Polioptila caerulea. Next base: position 151,506 of record VYXF01006312.1, on the reverse strand, counting down.
TTGTTTTTTACCAAGGTCATAAAAGACTGCCTTAATGAGCATAATCATTCAAGACTTTTCCTGTAAACTTAATAAGAAAACCCAGCAGAACCTTAATGACACAAGAAATGAGACCACAGGAAAAAGAAACACAAAGTGAACTCTACAAAAAGCTGCAACAGGAGGTGGGTAATCAAAGATGTACATTGCCAATTAGATTAGTGAATTTAATTAGTACAAGCACTTCACCCATGAAAGGACAGAAGATGTTATTGTAAGTAGCAGGAAAATCTGCAGATGTCCTTGATGGCAATATTTCTTAAGAACTCCATCTTGCAAATGTTGTTCAGTGTTGCAAATGTTTAATAAAGTGAAAGATGGACGTAAATGGAGGCTGGGGAAGTATTGAACAAATGTGACTCAGACAAGGCTCTGGTTTAACCAACCTAAGGCATCATCACCATCTCATCCAGCCAGCAATAGGTTAAAATTTAAGGTTATAATGGCACCAAACTCTCAATAATTCTGAGGGCAGGCTGAAAAAATCTTGTCTCTATTTTCTGCACAATTGTGACTTCAAGCCTACTTGGAAAGTCTCTTTTTGACAGGGAACTGTCACTTGCACAACTACTTTTTGCATGGAGTGTGTCTGGTTTCCCCGTGAAATAAGACTGGTAAAATTCCCATCCCCTCAGTTTTCTGGTTTTAGCAGACACCAAAAGCAGAATTTAGAAGTTTGTGATGTTCCTCATGGGCACTGTAAACCAGTCCAGCCAGAGTGGATGAACCAGAGCACTGGCCACTGTGTGTCATGGAAAGCAATCCAGGGATCCCTCCCTAGAGCCCAGTGCTCACCATGGACTTCCATAAAGTACAATGAAACAGCTGGACCATTTCTAGTGGTAATTAGGTAATTTAATATCAATTAATTATATCAGTTTCTTAGGGTGGAGCTTGAGAAGAGCCACTGGGAGCTTTTGCTACCACATCTCCCACCAGGTCCAGGATTTCTGCAGCACCCAGTGTTTGCCACAACACCACAGTCACTGATTTATCCCAGACATTGCTCCAGCATTTGGAACTGAAGCCACAAGCCCAGCACTGCAGGCAATCCCCTCATAATTGCACTTGAAGTGGATGTGCCACTTGGGGACATGAGTTAGTGGTGACCTTGGGAGTGCTGGGGGAATGATGGACGTGATGATCTTAGAGGGCTTTTCCAACCTAAATGATTCTATGAAAACAAAATGAAAACTGTGTTTGAAGGAGTCGCCAAGGTCATACTCGTTTTTGGAAAAAAACCAAACCCCACATTAATTAAATGCTGATGTTCATCAGATATACAGCACTCTCTCAGGAATTTTCTAAAGATAATCACAGCTTCTTAACAAAGAAAGAAGGAAAAGAAAGCCTCCAAGAAAAGAAAGCCAAGAGCTTCCAGGCACATCAGAGAAGAGCAACGTCAGGGGCTCCGTGCTGAGAACCAGCCACAAAATCCCTCTGGTGCCTCAGCTCTGAGCACAGCCTGTGTGGAGCTAGAGAGGATTTGGGGGCTGGTTTTGCCTTACCAATGATGATGTTGTTCCTCTTGGCCCTGTCCTTCCCTGCATCACTCTGCAGCACGCTCTGGATCTGATGTGCTGCCAGGTCGAAGAGATCCAGGTAATCCTCCACAGGGTAGCGGTCGTGAAATCCATCCCTCAGCCGGATGATTCCTGAAAAAAAACACCCAAAAAGAGAGAATGAAAATCAGCAATTAGAACAGCACCAGGGCCAGACTGTGCAACACCCACTGGTGCATCTTAGAGGGCTTTTCCAGGTGGGGCTGGCCCTGAGGGCCACCCTCGAATGAAAGTGCCAATAATGGAGTGGCTGAGATCTGAGATACTCAGGGATCATGCCATGAATTCACAGGGATGGGAAATATTTTAAGCGCTCTGTTTTGTAGTCCCTGCATGAATGAGCTCGGATTTATCTTCTTCTATATTTAGCTTTTGGAAGGAATATAGAAGATAAGATTCCACTTCCATTTGCACCCATGTAAATTGCAGTAATATTGGACTCCCACTAGATTTACTGTTTTGAGATTGAGCACAGGCTCTGATGCCAAATATGCAAATCAACACACACTGGGAAATCATTCATGGGTTTTTTCCTTTCACAGGTATGCAAATAAACTCCATGGTAGTATCTTATTTTTCTCCTCTCCTTCCCAGCACTCCAGCGAGAGTTCAGCATCACCTTCTCCCCTGCACTGAGCTGCATCCTGTGATTTTTATACTCCATTTCCCACTTCTGTTTCCAAATCTAGTCTCACTCCTCTATTTGCTGTACATGCTCCCCACACAGGACTTCTCAGCTCTCCCTTTCTTGTTCCCTCAAGGCCAATAATTATCAATTATGTGAGAGGAAAGCTCAGCAAGGGAGTTCTTTTGTCCACTGCCTCCCCTTTAGGAAAGTGGGATTTAATGAGGGTAGAAGAAAGTTCAGCAGCATATTTTGACTTGTTTTGAGGGGGGGAAAAGGTGCAAGCGTGGGGCTACAGACAGCCTTGGTTCCTTGGAACAGGAACAGTGGCAAAGAGCCAGGAGAGAGAGACAGTCAAGCTGAGACAAAGTCCTGTGGAGCATCAACCATCCCAGCAGAAGGGGAAAGGAGTGATTTGCAAAATGGGGCCTCCCCAGAGGGCTGTTTGACTTCAGCTGAAATTAGTCAGCCTCATAAAAATCCACTGAATCAGAGGATGCCATTGAACAAAGAGACTTTCTTGTCCAGCCTAAGGGTTAGAGACCAATCCAAGTTAATAGCCAGGAGCAGAGGAGTCATAGCCACTTGCTGGCTGTCTCAGTTTCATTTGTATGTTTGTCATATCCTCTGTTTTTCTTAATTCTTAAGTAACCATTAGGTAATGTACTTTTAAGGCAGAATGACTGGATTAGCCACCAGGAATAAACTTGATTTTTCATTCTCAGGGGCAGACAGCTGAGATGATCAGAAGGTCATCCCTACAGATCCCTCTCCCATGAGACCACAAGTTCTGCAATGTTTCCTCGTTCTCCAGCTTTAAAAAACAACTTCAAAAAAACTGAAATATGCAAAGAATGTTCTCTTTAAGGATCAGCACTTGGTCCCCAGTGTCTGACCACAAGACTTTGCAAGTGGAGGGTTTGTGAATGCCAGCACAGAGAGAGGAATTCACCCTTGTTCTCAAGTTAGATGCACTCCAGCCTGATTTTTTACATTCTTCTGCCTGTTTGGTAGGTCAGGTTCAGAGCTTTACTGAGCCCAGTCTTGCTGAAGTGAGGTTGGGTACATTACCTCCTCCAAAATTGATTCCAAACATTTACGTTGAGGTCAATGTAAGTGGAGGGAACTATTTGGTGTAAAATGTTTTAGTTTAAGATTATCAGTTGGGTTCAGCCTTTCCTGCCAGCACCACCATGGAACACAAAATCCCCCACAGATTTTGCTGGCAGTCCCTTGTTTTCATCACTTTTTGTGAATGTGAGAAAAGGTTGTGGCTGTCCCTGCATCCCTGGAAGTGTCCCAGGCCAGGCTGGACAGGGCTTGGAGCAGCCTGGGATAGTGGAAGGTGGTCCCTGCCCTGGATGAGCGTAAAGGTCCCTTCCAACCCAAACTACTCTATAATTCCCATGTTTTGTCTTCAGTCAGCTCCTGATTGTGATGAACAAGTCCCTTCTCATGGCTCTTCAAGGAGCACTATGATGCTTCTCTTTCTCTGACTTGGTTTCACTCCTCAATTCACACTGGTGCCTCCAGTGTTTTTCAAACAGGACTAAATTATCTCAAAAGCAAAGCTGTATTTTCATCACATTGCTTTACATCTTACTTTACAAAAAAGGATTTAGAAAATGTCCAAAGTATTAGTTTTGGCAACTTTCTTATGGCACTTGTGAAGGAAGAAAACTGAAAATTTAACAGCAAAACCATGAAATCCCATCTCTGTGGCTGAGAGCTCCTCACCAAGGAGCAAGGAACAAAACCCTGCCTGCAGCAGCTCAAAGGTTCTTCTGAGATCCAGGGCACAGGGAAATAAGATGGAAACTACTAGACCACAAGCAGGAGAAATAAAGAATGTGAGGTATGATCTCAAAATAAAGAACAGAAGCAGCACTGCTGGTGTCCCAATGCCTCAGAAAGTGTCCTTTCTTGTCTTTAGCCACAGAAATTCATTATTTTCCCATTCCAAAGAAGCTTAGAAATGCACCAAAAGAAGGTAGTAATCAAAGTCCTCATCTACCCTCCTGTGCCAGTTTTTCCTGTTCCAAGTCTGTGTCTGCCATAAAGCCACAGCAAATGAGAAACAGAAATTAAGATGTCACCAAAACAAGCAGAACCTTCCTCTTGGAAACAGTAAAATCACTGGAAAGTCTTTGATCTGAAAGTCATACAAAGTGAGAGCACGCCAGCACTTAACAGCCAGACCCAAGATGAGGAAAATCCAGTGCCTGGGTGGAATACAGAAGGCACAACACTCATCCACATCTAGAGGGGAGCAGTTAGGAAATTAAAATGGGCCTTCTGCAGCTCACCTAATCTCTAACCACAAGACTGACCTTCCTCAGCATCCAGAGAGAGATAAGAAGGAGAAAAACACTTCAGATGGATGAAATTCTGTGCTCAGCCCCACTGCCCCAAGACACCCTTTGGAGGTGCAGTCACGAGCCTTTTGCTGCAGTTGGCCACAACCCCAGCTATTCAAGTCTGCAGAGATGGAAATACTGATATCATCCAGGAAAAGTATCAAAAACACGTGCAGGGCCCTCAGTGTGAGAGAGATTCCTCATGCAGAGCATCTCTACTGATCAGTGCTGGCCAGAGCTGGGGCCCTAATGAAGCTCCTGCCTCAGTTGTATTTGTTGAACCATAAGGACTGAAATTTTGAACAGTCACCCATCATTTATTGATGCAAGAAAGGCTTTACAGAGTTTTGCAGTACAAAACTATCGCTGCTGCTCTTCAACTCCCCCATGACAACCTAACAGTTTCTCTTCTTGCCTTTATAAATTCATGAGGTCTGTTTTATACACTGTTTTTTGTTTTTCCTTAGATAAACCAAAAGAAACGTGCGTTTTCTCAAGAGGTTTAACCCAAAACACAACCTTCCAAAAGCGGGTTGAGCGCCCGCCACCTGCATTTCTCAAAACCGTCAACTCCAGCGGCTTCTAGGCAAGCCAGTGCGGAGCAAATCCACAAACTTCGCCCCAAACACTTAGAAAAATTTAAGAGAGACAGCTTGGCTGGATAGCAGAGGGCACTTTCACTCACCAAAGCGTTTCCTGGTCCACCAGTGGGGCTCCTTGATGGCCGAGAAGCGAACGTCGGGGTGCAGCCTGAGGCGGTCGTACAGGTCCGTGGTGCCACACTTGGGCTGCCCGATGATGTAGAAGTGTGGGAGGCAGCGCAGGCGGTAGTGCTTGTCCTTGTAGTGGTACAAGTGGTTCCAAAACACCTTCCTGAGGTAATCAAAAATGATCCGGAAGCGCTTGGAGTAGAGCGCGTAGGAGTTGGTGGCGTAAGGGTCCGTGGTGGTGTTGCCGTGGTACTCTTCGTACCAACAAGGGTTCTTGCTGTTTGGAAGGAATTTGTTAGGAATTACCGAAAACATCTGCAACATAAAGAACAACAATTTCAGTCAAAGGCAGCAAGCAACCAACAGTTATGCTTTTTCTTACTTAGAAGGGTGAGAGGACAGAAACACCACCTGGGTATTTCTGCCTAAAAAGCTGACCCCGATTATTGCTTCTGATGGCACCAGAACCAAATCCTGTGCAACCCACTGGACTGGGAGACAAGTATTTAGGAATCCTTTTGTTTTAAGGCCAGAAAGGGCTTCAATTATACCCCCAACTCCTCTGCAACCCCAGGAACTGATTTTTAAAGTCTAACACCTAACACTGAAATCAAATGACCTTCCAGTTTTTAACTCTGAAATACAAGGTTTGCAAAAATTTTCAGGAGGGTACCCTGGCAAGCAGTTATTAGAAAAGCTCTTTTCTTATTTATCATCTCAGGTGACAGGTAAATCTAAGTCACAATGATTTTGCATGAGAGGAGGTAAAAGTTCAGTGACGTACAGCTATCAGAAGACTGCCTGATTTTTTGCTTCAGGTGTCAAGCCCATTTATAGAACCCATCCATCCTGCCCGTGACTCAGAGGGATGTGATCTACAATATCAACTGCTCAGCTGCTGTGAATCAGGAGACTCTAGATGGTGTAAATCACTGTATGAACATCCAAGCAGTTGCACTTTTTTATATCTAGGCAGAAGATTGATCCAAAAGCCTTGAAATCAGGATGTAAAAAGGAGTTTAAGACATGCCTCAATTCATACTTACATGTGGCTCTTGCTTCCTCAGCTCTTCTAAATCAGGGCGCTGCCTCGTTATAAACTCTATCTTTGAAGTAATGGTGTCAATAATTAATTTAATGCTTGGGTAATCCTTTACATATGAAATATTCATTTTTGAAGGCTGGTAATAGTCTTTCATGTCACTAAGGCTTTCATTGTCCATTAAGCTGGGATTGCTAGCAAAAGCTCCGTAATGGAAGGGAGATGGGATCAGCAACAAGCCATGCTTGGCTCCAGTCAGTATGTAGGATACCATCACCAGAGTCATTATGATCAACCCAAACATCAAACTGCAGAGCTTCCCTTTCCTCAGGCAGAAAAACCCATTCCAGCTCTCACAGTGATCAGTCCTCACTTCCAGAACCGCGAGCCACTTCATCTGCTTGCTGTCAGTGTACAGAGGGATTTTATTTTCTCCTCTGCACACAGGACACTTCTGGTTATTGTGATCAGGTCCACGGCATCTGAAACACTGTCTGTGCAAGTCATTTGGCAATAAATGGATGCAGCAATTAATGCAATACCTCATATTACTACCGTTAAACTCCTACGTTAATGAGCCAAGCACAGCCACAAAGATGTTTCTGAAGCATGTGAGTCATCTTGTGCAAGTCTGAAATGATTTCGTTCCTGGAGTGGTTCTACAACTACTCAGCAATGCAAAAGGACAGGTTCAAAACAGAATAAAAAGTGACATGTGTCACAGAAAGGAAAAGAAGCCCCAGCCACCACCAACACACAAAAATAGATGTACTCTGGATGTGGTTCCCAAGAATTTGGCTCAGTAGAGAGGAATGTGCCGAAGTAAGGATCAGCTATAAAACTGGCTCAAGTTTTTCCCATCGAACAAAATGAGAAGGAAGAAAAATTGTTACGTCGTGTGAAAATATGCAAAAAATAAAAATAACTCATTGTCCTCTGCTTTCTGCTGGAATAGGCAAATATGGGTAGAAATTTCCAGGTTCCCTTAAAACGAGAAGGTTCCAAATCTCACTACTGCTGCTGGAAGCTTCATCTTCCCAGAGGTGGTTCCGAAGAGACGCATTGTCCAACCTAGAGAAACAAAGTCAGATATTTATATACACCCAGACATCACATCCATAGCAGAGCACCACCTACCAGGAGTCATTTCAGATTTCTAGTCGAGAGATGCCTGCTGTTTGCCAAGTCTGTTAATTACAGCACTCAGGATATTAAACCCAGGAAACATTTGGCTCCAGGTTCACAGCGAGCTGCCCCTGATTTTCCATCACCCATCTGCTCACATCAATGCCTGGTTGCTACCACAGGTAACACTAACCCACCCAACAGATCTTAATCTGCTCTTGAAAAATGGCAGCATTTCTGGACAGTATCCAGTGACACAGGTTTAAATAATTACACTCAATCTGCTCCTGGGGACTTTAAATTAACAGTCCTGAAGTGGGGTAGGACCCTGCTTGAGGCAGGGATAAAGTAACAGTCTCCTCTCAAACACGGGAGATAAAAAGCCAAACAAACAAACAAAAAAAATAATAAAAAGCCACAAGTAAAACATTCAGCAAAGTGAAGGGATTAAAAAACAGACACAAGGAAAAGGCTAATGACAGGATCTCAGGTTTCTGGACCAAATGATGGGTCCTCTTATTGCTCACAAAATCAGAGAATAATAATCATCACTATTATGAGTCCCACAATTTGACTAGTTTGCCTTTAGCTCTATCAACACCTATTTTTAATGCTTAAGCAACACTGCTGTAATTCTAGATAATGACTCCTGGTTCATTCCTACAAAAGCATCCTGATCAAATGGGGCAGTCACTTCAGATGCCACATTTATCATCATCCTTCTGGCTGCATTTTTGTATGAGACAAAGTGCTTTTGTAAAAATCATTTGTATTCTGATGTTTCTCCCACTGAACACTGTCACATATTGGAGGATTTCTGCAATCAGAGCAAGCAGGCTATGTCTCAGGGACTCAAGAATAATTAGATAAATATTGAACAAAAGTATTTGCAAAACACTTTCCTTCCCCCCAGAAAAGTTCATTTCCTTAATGAGTTTATTCTCTAAGCCAGATGAGGCAGACAGAAATCACAGCATAATCATTACTGACTATATTTAAACCAAAGGGAAAGAAATCAGTGCAAGACTTCTTACAGAGACCAGTCTTAAAAACTTCTCCCAAGGAGCAAAGCTGTGATGATTTTGACAGGAGTTTGAACAACTAGAGATAATAAATAATATTCACATGGGTCATTTTAAGCCCAGAAAGTTTATGCTTTCTTATGCATAAAATATTCCCCCAGTAAACATCCAAAAGGAAAAGAGGAACTGTGGAAAGGAGCCAAGATTGAAAAGGCCTTGATGGTTGTCCAAACACCACCAATGGTGGTGAGAAGGAGGACAAGAAAGGGAAGTCCTGACGAGAAGAGAAACGTTTCCACTTCTCAAGTAAATATTTCAAGAAGAAATAAGACCCTGATCAAACATTTTCAAAGAGGAAGCAAAGGGGGCCAGAGACAGAGGCAGTGTCAGGGCAGATTCAGGCAGCATCCACATCCAACACAGGAAGTAATGAAAACAGTGAAGCTCAAAAAAAAAAAATACTGTAAAAAAAGACAGGATGGAGATGAGATAGAGATGAGGGCCTTCATCACAAAAGATAAAAAAGGAAGATGGAAAAAGTTCCTCTCAAAAAAGAAGCACAAAGAAGAGGTTACAGCAGCACATAGGAAAGGTCTGGTAACCAAAACCCACCCTACAGCTTCTCTTCAATTACATTTATCACATTCTACACATTTGTTTTTCTGTAATCCTTCCACCCTGAATTCCTCCTCTTTGACATCCACCTCAGTGCCCTCCCAGAACTCTGCTCTCCAGCTCCCTGCTCTTTATTTTCATAGACCAGTTCCTATGCATTGGCTATTTAAAATAAAGAAAAAAAAATCTAATTTATCCTCCAGTCTTCTTCTAATAGGGACCTGCAACCTGCTCAGTGACACCAACTGAATAGATTTATCTGAGATAGTCTTATGGGATCAATTCCACGTTTGTGTATTTGACATCAATTCTCAAACTTTTAAAAAGAGTAATTAGAAATACATTAATGAATGCAGACCACAGGATCTTAGAAAAACCACATAACCTCCTCTGTCCTATCCTATGTCCATTTGTGTGTTAAAAAAAAATGGACTGGAATTTATTGAACCCTTCCCAGGTGCAGATACTCCTCATGAAAACCTGCTACAAATATTACAAAGCCAAGGAAAAACCATGTTAACTCTATCTTTGACAGGTGAAGAAAATGGTTTATCAGGAAATTGATAAGGAGGAAAAAAAGAGAAATATGGTTAGGCTACAGTAAAACTGAGGTATTAATCACACCAGTCATGAGGGGAAATTTAGAGTTCCACCACCAAACGTAACTCTGCCAGCTCATGCTCAAGCACTGCATCAGGCTGCTTAATTAGATGATCAGTTTGATGACCTATCACAGGACAATGACAGATCACTCAGCTAATAGGATAGAGACATTGATCTCTTTTTTTTTTTTAAATATCTGCTAGTTGCCAACACACCATTTTACATGATTTTCCACTGTCATGTTCATCAAATAAAAAAACTGAGCTGTAATAAAAACATAAAAGGATATCGTTCCCTAGTGCCACTCCCTTCTCCTTCCCAAGAACTTTTTGATAGAAGTTCATTCCCTAAGATTTTACCATGGCATGAAGGATGCTCACCAGAAGAGGAGGATCTTCCCCCAGCACTCATTTCCCTCATTCACCCCATGAAATCAAGACATCCACAGTGCCTTGTTTTTGTTGCTTCCATCCAACATTCCCAGCAGCCACAACCACAGCCACCAGCACACGTCACCTCTTTGTATTCCACTCCTGAGAGCAGAAGGATGTGGATTGCAGGCAGAGGGAAGGTTATGAGGCTTGAGCTGGTAATAAACCATGTGTGTCTCCTTATATTTTAGCTGCAAAACTGCTGGCTGTTCACTGGCAGAAAATTACTCTCTTTACACAACAAGCAGTGTCTTTGTATATTGAATAATGTAGCATGTAATTTCCCCTTGTTGAAGGGAACGGTGAATTATTTATGATCACGTCTATACTGCATTTGTCTGCTGTACATTAACAGCCCGAGCCACAGAGCAGAAATCAACAGCAACCTTTGCAAGCTCCTTGGCCAAAAACAACCCTCCTCATAAAAATCAGCATCTCTGGGAATAGCCTAAGGAGGAAACATGGACATACAAGACGACACAGAGCGGAATGGGGGGTGGGAGAAAGGAAAAGCTCTCTTAGATTTCAATATATTCCCACTGAAGCCAGGGGGACTTTGCTCCAAACTGAAGCAAGCTCAAGCTAACAAAGGTATTTATGTGTAACAAAGAACTTAATAGCAAACAGGTGAGATCTTTGAATGCCAGTTTCCCTGAGCAATTCCTGCATTCCATGGGGGCTCAGGATGCAGGAGAGGAGGCTGGCAGGTAACAGTGGCAGGGACCACAAACACAAACAGCAAAAGGCTGAGCTGCCTGCTTGAGCCTCACCCCAAAACACTCCAAACACAGCATTCACCAGGCCCCACTGACCTCCTGGACAGGGCAAAAAGGGACATTCCCCTCAAAAGAAAACATGCAAGACTTTTCAGCATCCACATGGGTTTTGTTGACTGTATAGAAAATACTTGAAATTCTGTGTTATTCCTATTAAAGAAACATTTCGTAAAATTCCTCCCCTTCCTCTTTATGGATAGTAAGGGAAGGCTGCAACCAAAATGGCAAGGGAATCTCAGAATCATGGAATTACTGAGGCTGGAAAAGCTCTCCAAGATCATCAAGGCCAAGCAAGCATTAACTGAGCACTGCCAAGGCCACCATTGCCCCATGTCCCCAAATGCCACATCCACACAGCTCTTAAACCCCTCCAGTGATGGTGATGGGCAGTTCCAGTGATCAACAACACTTCTGCCAAAAAAACTTTCCCTAATATCCAACCTAAACCTTCACTGACACAACTTGAGGCCATTTCCTCTTCTCCTAATGCTGTCCTTTGGGAGCAGAGACCAACAGGCTATAAAAATCAATTACTTTCATATGCTCAGTCACGTGGCTAAAATTCTCCTCCTCTATGAATAAGATAAAACAGATTGAACAGATTTCACACGTATATATACACCCATGTGTATGACCTGTTTTCCAGGTCACCAGTTCCTTAATATTTAATATGCTTTCCTTTCTTTCCAAACTCTTTAAAATAAAGATAAACCAAACTTTTGCTGGTGCTCTTCAGGCTAAATTTTGCAGTAGCCTTGTTACTTCTGCTCACAGTCAGCTTCTCCTCCCACCACGTGGAAAGGTGGCTGTTAACCTCTTATAAACACATTTCAGATATACCAGGAACACATTTCTCAGCCTGGGGTATAAATGCTCCCCTGAATTTATGTCAGTGGAGCTCCAGCACTTTGTTACCTCCCTTCACATGATATAATTGAAGATTTCTGGTGAATCAGTCCTGATGGGCAGGTCACAACCTAAAATATGGATGTCTAGGGCAAGTGAGAAAATAATCTGCTAGCTCTCAGATTAGATGGGATGAAGCCTAACTGAAAAGATACAGATGCTGTAAAATTAAGGATAAACACTTTTATCCCAAAAAAAACCCAAACAAAAGATGAGGCAAAAGGTATTACTGCTGAATCATCTGGCCAGTAATATCACATTGCCCCTAATTTAATAAATCTAATGCCATTCTTAGAGTAACAGCTATGTTATTTTATCCATAGCCTCCTAATTGTTTCCACTAATCTGGATAAATATTCCTCCTGCCTAAGTGCCTTCCCTGCCAAATCAGGAAGGTTTCTTTGAATCGAGTTCTCAGCTTGCACTGGTGATGTTTTCTGAAATCTCAGAGCCAAGCTGATCCCACACCCTCCACGAACATTCCAGAAATGAACTTCCCTGCGGAAAGGCTTCCCTCTGAGAGGCTGCTGTGCAGACAGGGCTGTCATTAGCCACGGAGAGATGCAGGTCTGGAAGTGAGAGGCTGCCCACAGGCGTGCCATGATGAACTTTCCGTGACTCACGTCGAGAGGAATGCAAACATGAAAGGGCAAAGTGAGGCTGGTGGAGTGAAATCCTCCTTTCATCATATGGAAAGAAAAAGCCCAATAATATTTAGCAGCAATGCAGCACAACCATGTAATTCCTTTTCCACTCCTCCGTCACCCAGCACAACGCTGTCCATGTACAACAGCAATTCCTCAGCCCATGCAGGATGAATTTATGACCTCTGGACACAAAAAAACTGCAAAACCTTACCATTACAGGTATTTTTTAGCTATCGAGCTTACTGGAAATGGTTAGAATTGAAGCAGACTACAGGCAGCACACAAACAACCTAAAATATTTGTACAAGGGTAGTGAAGTATTTGTACAGCAGGAGGAAGTTCATCCTGTGAGTGGGCAGGTTGTACCATTTCAATAAAAAATACCCCAGTAGAAGTAATAAAATCTAAACTAAATTTAAAAAGAAAGAGCATTATGTAAGGACAAGAGAGAAATAACAGTAGATTTTCTCTCTCCTGCTTATTGGACACATTTGGCTCCTCAAGTTAACATTTTTGGAAATAAACTTTGCCTGAACTCACATCTATTTACCTCAGAGAAATCAGAGAGATGCCAGAAAGATGATATGTCAATAAAAAGAGGATCATGAATCACTGACCTCTGCAAACTTCTGGCAAAAAAAAAAAAGGAAAAAAACCCAAACCAAACCAAAACAATGAAAACAAGCAAAAAGCAATTCCAGTGATTTAGAAAAGCCACAGGACTCATTACAAAGCTCAGCAACCTCCTGCAGACTGAAGTTATGTAAAGCTCCTTTATTTACTTAAACTCCTTAATTTTTAAAGAATCATCAATAAATGCAACTGCCAAGATGCTGTAAAAACCTGTAGAACAACTTTCAAGGCAATCAACTGGAAAACAAGTACATCCCAAAAACAAGAATAGGTGGCCACAGCCCATGGTTACACACTCAACCTGTTGAACAACTGCTGAGCACTTGTTCAAGTCTAAAATTTTCTTTAAAGAATCCATTTCACGGCCTTTCAAAGCCAAAGAAAACCTCCTGAATCACCACTGAATCAGCAATCTCACCTAAAAAAAAACCAGTGGCTTCTTCCATAACCCAGTGGTTTCTTTCTCAGAATCTAATCCAAACACAATCTGCTCCTTCCTCATCCATTCACTTCCAAATAAAATGTGAGAATGGAACAAATTCTGTGCTCCATGTGCAAAAAAAAAAATTCAAAAATCAGCAAGCTCCCCTAAAATCAGCATAGCTGTAAGTATTTCAATCACAAAAGGATGACTCCTATTATTTGGGCTGCAGTTCTCAGGAAACAGTTACTGAGCTTGAATCACCACCCAGTTAGGGCATAAACACTGCCTGAATAAACAGATTCTTGGAAGCAAGGAAAAAAGAGTGAGGATTGGGAAGGGGGGCTCCCTGGATCAGTGACAGCAGGGCCATGCCCTCCCTGGTATTGCAACTTGTCCTGTGCAAGTTCCTGGAAATTACCAAGGTCCAGAGCCTTGCACTCCTGACATGCCACAGCCACGTGTTCTGATGTGTTATTGTTTGGTCTGCCTCGAGAATGTGAAAATAACAAAAGTCAGTATTACTCAGTTTTAAATTAAAGTATTTTTCAGCAGGAAAAAAGACAATTCACTAATTATATATTACTTCAGTGCTCCTTCTTTCTATTCTATCTGATTTAAATCAGTCTAAATCAGATTCATCACTCATTCTTTTGGGCTACTTGCAGAACAAAAAAAAATTGCAGGCAGGAAAATAAAATACAACCAAAAATCAGCAATTTCTCTCCAAATACAGGTGCAAAAACCCTGGAAGAAAAAAAGCACCACCAGCAGCCACCCAACCTGTGGCAGCACGAGCCTGGAGCTCCTATGTCAGGGCATCAATGTGTTTAAATCCTCCCTCTTGTACAAGCATGGAGCAGAGTGCTGTTCTCATACATTTCTGAGGATGTTTGGAGCAGAATCTTGCCTGCAGTACACACTGGCTTCTCAACTCCTGATCAAAACTTGCTGCCTACGATGTGCAACAGCTCCAGCAATTCATCTTTTCCCTTCCCTTAGTTCCTATTCATCTCACACAGTGCCTTGCTACAGAATCACTGACAGGTTTATATTGAATATGAAAGAGTTGCACACTGTAGAAAAAAGCTGTGTCTTTACATAAATTACTCCAGTGCATTTCTTCTCACAAAAAGCCACTTTAATCCACTTTCAGAAATCATTCTGCACGGTCAAAGTTTAGTGTCTTTATTTTCAATCCTCACAGTAACTGGGAGCAACCTCTCAATAGACCCCACATGGTCCTGGGGGTCCTTCCATGGAAACAAGGATAAAATAATGCACCCATCCTTTGGGGCTCACAGATTCCTTTCCCAAAAAAATCTGGAGCCAGATTAGAAAGTTCTGACATTCAGAGCACAACCAGAAATTGCATTTATTTAACAAAACCCAGTCAGTCCCTTGTTAAAATGATCGATTCACCAAGAGCCAGAACAAAGTAGTGATGCCATTGGGAGTTAATTTTTACCACTTCCTAAGAAAAAGTGCATCTACTTAAATGTCCAGAGAGACACCAAAGCCAAAATAAGATAAAGACAGGTGCAGAAGGTCAAACAATTCATGCAGTGATTTAATATCCATGAGAACTGTTCAGTCTACGTTTGCCCTATGTACTTTATTTTGTTATATGGAGAAAAAAAAATATATATAAGCAAAGAGCTCCCTGGGAGGGCACAGGGATGACCTGAAATACAACTTCAGGTGCAGAAAGTGCAGTGATAAGGCTGCTCTTGCCATAAATGTTTGTATTGCATTTTCAGTAAGACCAAACAGCCGCTGAAGCTTCATTTCCAACACAGGACATCACAATAATTTACAATAACAGAAATTCTTACCTGCCTGCTCTTTCAAGGAATACATCCCACTCTCATCCCACAAACCAGGCAAATCCCTGTTCTGTGTGCGAGTGCAACAGGGAACCACAGAGCACGAAGGCTGAATCTGTTATGAAGCTCTTTCACTGCAGTTATTTTTATCGAACAAACTGAAGAGGTTTGGGGGTTGGCAAGAGGGAAAAAAATATCATCTCTAAATACAGCTCTCATACGCCCTGCAGCCAGGCTGTAATCAGAAATAAATAAGTGTTTATCTTCAGAAAACGCCCAAGGCAACGAATTGGTATTGGCAGAGCTCACGTCTCAAACCCAGCTGGTTTGGAGTTACCTGTTTCTTCCCATCCACTGCAAATCCTTTTTAATTTCAGGCTCCCGAGGCTGCTTCACTGACTCTCTGGAAAGATATTGCTGCAATTTACTCCAACAGTTCTTCTGGAGCAATGTACTCCATGGAGACACAAGGTTCTCCCTCCATGCAGAGCTCAGGTGGGTGAGGACAGCGCTGTGATTTCATCACTCTGCCTGAACACCAGAGAAAGTTGTGGATTCCCCAGCCCTGGAAGTGTTCAGGGCCAGGTTGGACAGGGCTTGGAGCAACCTGGGATAGTGGAATCACTTCACTGTGCAAAAGGAAATCAGCCTTCAGAGTGAGTGTGCCAGCTGACTCTTCCCCAAGGGAGAGCTGGTGTAGCACAGTTGGATTTGCAGGAAGGGATCTGTCAGTGCTGAAGGGTTATTTTAAGCCCAGCTCTTTGTCTCTTGCATTGATTACTGGTCCGGAACCAGCACGTGGGGGAAAAAATGTTCTGAGAGTATTTCCAACGTCCTGCCAAGCATTTTCAGCCTTGACATGCTGCAAAATAGTGGGCATAATTCACAGTTATGAGTTACTCTGACTACCATCTTGTTCCTTTTACACATTTGATTTTCCTCAATTTTAGCAGCTGCTCCCTCAGGTTGATTTAAAGCGAGGAACACATTCCATCCACCATCTGATCTCTAATACTTTCTGCCACTTTGCAAGGGGTATGCAGCACAAATTGCTAAATCTTGTGGGTTGTGAGAGATCAGCTGCTAATTTAAGGCTGCTTTTGAGGGATGAATAACATTGTATGGAATAAATAGAATTTGCATCACGTAATGCCTTCGGTGCCTGTTTATCTCAAGCTGTGGTAAAATGGTTTTGCATGCAACAGTGCAACCAAGGGGTATCTAGTAGAACTCATCTGATGCACTTTCACATTTCATACACAAGCAGTTTTTCTGAAAGGGGGTCCATTCTATGTGAGGCTTAAGTTTGCTTTAAACACAATATAGTTATGGCAATTCTAGAGCAACGTAAATGCTCGCAGCTGCTCATTTGATTTTTAGTGGCTGAGAAGGGATTTTCCTCCACCCCCAAGCTGAATTTTCTCCATAAACTTTACTATCTTACCAGAGTCATCTGAATTCTTTTCGTTGTGACTCATATATGGTACCTTCCCTGTGAGACATGCATTGAAATGGATGGAAAAACGTATCTCATCTGTACATAAGTACCATGTAAGTGCTTTTTCATGAATAGGGCATTTCATCTTTCATCTAGTGCTGAGTGGGTGAAAGGAAACATACACAGCTGCATCCTGAAAAGACAAACTCAGCATTAGAGTCTGTCATTAAAGTTTCTTGTAAATTCAAACAAAAATTACTCAACTCAAACTATTCATTGATGCCAAATCACAACTGGGGCTTTGTTTCAGCACTTAAAAAAAACCCAACTCTGTTCCAAGCTTAGTAGTAACTTTTCTAAATGTTCAACAACTTTAATTCTTTAAGCAATGACACATCAGATAAACCTCAGCCCATTAACCAAGAAGCCACTTTGTTTATTGCAAAGTGAAGCAGACTCAGAGCCCAAAGTGGAAAACGCAAAAAAGCTTTAAGCATTCTCAAGAAATTTCTAATCAGTTATCTCTAAAATATCACCAGATAAAATTCTTGCAGGTAACTGCTGGCTACACCTAATTAAGCAAAGCCTTTTTGATATAATATCATTATACTGCTCCCAACTTCCTAGAAAAGTGTTTATTCTGCAGAATTCAAGCAACATTTACCTCCAAAGTCTCCTACCACTATTCCTCAGTGTTTCATCAAAGGCTTGGGCTCTGTCACTCACTCCTCTGTAGTCTGTGCTTTTTAACTACACAAAAGTGCAATAAATTTTTATAAAATAGTTTGCAGGATGCCATCATTCTGAACACATTTCTGCAGCTCTAAACCCCGGGTTTTGCGGCCTGTTGAGGTGTGTTGAGGTGGGGATGTGGAACCTAAAGCCATTTGATAATGGATTAAACACTCACAACCGTCCTCTTCTATCTTCACATCACCACATCTAGAGAACAACACCTCTGTCAGAAGCTCCAAAGGAGTTCAAATATCTTAACTTACTGGTTTCCATGAGTGGAGGAGAGAGGATGTGCAGCACTCTGCCACCAGCCTCTCAAAAACATCACAGCTCTTGATGCTGTTCTCATAACAGGGCAAAATCCAGCCCAGGAATCTTGCAGCTGCACACAGCCCCCAGTTCACAACAGTCATAACAAAAGGTAAAAAATGTCATGTTATGTATGGAACCCAGTGAGGAAATATTGTAATATCCAGGACAATAATAACAAAATCTGTTCCTCTGAACCATTGACCCCCTTGTCTTGACTCTCTATTCCTGCAGGTTCCTCCCGTGTTTGGCTTCAGTGTGCTTGTTTTCCACTTGGAAAGAACATAACCACAAATACCTTTTCATGCCTTACACTGCACTCAACTGGCCTCCAGACTGTAAACAAACAAGATAAAAATCTGAGAATGTTCTTTACTTAATCTCCATGAAAAGAAACCAAGGGGGAAAAGAAATTAGAAAAGCAAACCAAAACCCCAACGCTGCATAATGATGAATGTACCAAGAGAAGTTTGGCATGCACTCCCTCACACCCTGCCTCTTCTGCAACATTTTCTGCAATATAAAGACAACATTTAGCTTAGCAAACTAGATGGTCTTTATTTGTGGGCAGAGGAAACCCAAGGCAAATGCTCTGAGAGATTTTTTTTATTTTTTTTTTCCAATGGATATGTTAATTACTTAACTTCTGTTATTGGGAAACTGTCCCGAACTAACCTTCCACTCTCCCTCTGCTCCAACTGCTGAGGGGTCAAAATTCACTTTTTAAGGTTTTGAAGTGAGAAATTGAGAAGACAAAGCGCACCCTTGATGGAGCTCTGAGATAGCACAAGTGCCTTATTCAGATCCTTACTGATCCTGACCTGAACACCTTTTGGGAGCTACACAGGGATGCCTGGGACCAGAATGCTCCGAGATCTGCTCTGTGGGACAGAGCATCTCCTGAGACAGCCCAGAGTGCCAAGGACAAAGGGAGCACAACTGCTCCCAAATGCTCTACTCCAGCCAGAAAGCTGCTCCCGTGAAAAATCCCCATGTCCCTGGAGGCAGCAGAGCACAAAAGTGAACAGTGGGAGGTAAAATGAGGTTTTATTTTTAAACAGCAGCGCTTGTTGATGTATTTGGTTCCAGACAAATAGAGGAGGACACGGAGTAGCTACAGGACATTGCAGCTGAAATGGCACCAACACGAGTTCTGAGCTCTGTTCCCCTGCTGGAAATAAATCCTTTACTGAGGCAAATCACACAAGGAATCTGAATGACACAAATCCCATCAACTGCAGTTGGCAGCCAGATTTTCAAGAACAGATGCATGACTGTTAATGATAACCCAAAAAGCTCAGTTTTTAATGCAGAAAGATTGAAACTGTGTTAGCATTATAAAACTGCAAAGAACTAGAAACATCTCCAGAATATACCCCTCAAAATACTTTGCAGGAACTTACAGACTCCAACTTCAGCAGAATTAGCATATCTAACAAAAAAAATCTCCAGCAAAAATGCCTCCCAAGTTTTGAAACGCATTTCCATCTGTTAAATTTCTCTGTTGCTGATGGTGTTTACCTTGAGTCAAAGATATCAATCTTTGATTTCATGAGATTAATGTAATAACTTGGTTTAGGCTGTTAATGCATTCAAAGCTCTCAAACATGCAGGAGACTAAGATGGCATCAAGGGCATACAGATACATTTGGAGGGGATGTTTTCAATGTGAAATTACTTAGAAATTCTTTCATTTATTTCTGCAGCAAGGACTACACTGATATAAAAACTTCCTGAGATGTCTTAGGCTGGAAGAGACGACTTCCAAGCCCCTTTATTCCTTCTAAGCACTGCTATATAACCTAAACAATAACACTAAGGAAAACCCCAAGCCTTATCAGGTAATTGAGGCCTCAGGCTTCGAGGAATGCAATGTTCACTTCTCAAAAGTGACACCTGGCCACAATGAAACAATGATAAATAAAATATGAATATTATATACAGATAACTGTAGAGATAAGGGCTGGATTGGTCAGCAGAAGAGTTTAACCCGACTGATGCATCAAGCTGCAAGAGGAGACACTTCTGTGGATGCCTCAGATGCAGAGAAATGTGGAAACAGCTCCACTCTCAGCTGTCCTATCACTAATGCTACTGAGTTACTTTTTCAGGGGCACCAAAAGGAGCTGTATGGTTTTGGGAATAAGGCATTGCAGAAGCTGCCCTGTGCTCAGCTTCCTTCACACTTTCCACCCTCCAGAAATGTGTTTATAAAGCACAGCAGGTGCCACCAGGAGCTGTATCCATCACTGTCCCCTGCAAAGATCACTCCACGCCCATAGCTAAAGACAGCAACGTGCAACAAAATGCCACGAAATGCCAGGAAATTCCATCAAACCTCGGGGAAAGTGACCCAGCAGCTGGGCTGGAGCAGTTCTGGACATTGCAGCGCCTCCACCCTGCTTGGTGTCCTCTACAGGAGGCATCCAAAGAGCAGCTCTGCCCCAGCCCAGCAGCTCTGGCTTGCCCTGGCTTCCACAGCACTCCAGTGTTGCTGTGGGTCACTATCAATCACACATGACACACGTTCTCAAGAGAAGGCTGAAAGAACTTTATTCAATTATCTGACTCCATATTTATAGTATTTTCACAAGGACCAGGGATTGGAGGAGAAGCTGGACGCCTCTCCCATCACACTGGTTAAGACCAATGTCAATCAGTCACTTTCCACTCCCAAGAAAAGGAATTTTTAGCGACCTTGTCTTAACATAAACAAGCTTCTAATAATAGCATCAATTCATGAGAAAGTGAACTAGGAACTACCAAACATTGAGTTAGAAAGTGCACTAGAAAACCTGAAAGAATCAGGGCGACACTCCAGGATGAATCCAGCAGGGAATTGTCAGGGTTGGAAATGACCCTGAAGATCACAGAGTCCAACCAACAACCCCCAGCTGCCACCGTCACCACTCCAGCACTGGCACCCAGCTGGGCCAGCCCTCCTGAGCCTGAAGCCAAGCTGGAGGACTTGGTTGAGTTTTTGCATCGTGAGCTGCCGTGGTGCCCCTGCCATGAGCATCTCCATCCTCTGGCCAAGGAATTGCTCCAGGAGCCCATCCCTGCTCCTGCTGCCAAGGCACCTCGAGTGTGCTGATGCCCTGGTGCATCCCCTGCGCGCTTCAGGAGAGCAGCTCCCGCTCTGCAGAGCTCCAGACCACTCCACAGGGGAAGGCACATCCCAGGGAGGGCTTCTCTGGCCCTGCTGGACAAAAATGAAAGGCTGGACGAGGCTTGGAGCAGCCTGGGGAAGTGGAAGGGCCGGAATGAGACGAGCTTTAAAGTCCCTTCCAACGCAAACCGCTCCGTGACTCTACAATTTTTCCATGTGAATAACCAAGTCCTGCTCCTTTTGCAGTTATTTCACCAGTCTGGGGAAAATTAGGCATTCTAGAACACCATCCTAGGTGCAAGAGAGGAATAAGTCTCACCACTGATAATTTGATTTAATTTGCAGGTTTTCCTGCGTGTTTAAATCCTGGAAAATGCCTTCAGCATCCAAACCATTTCTAATCAAAGTAAGTGACTGCAGAAGTTCAGAATAATCTATAAACTCAAAAAATTCACAGTTCTCATTAAGTGAAAAAATAAATCATATGCTGATAACACACCTCAGTTTCTTTATTGCATGGCTCAGTGGTTTAAATTACACTTTGAGAAGAATAGCAAATCAGAATGAAACCTTACAATTATACTGGTTTTTTTCTTTGCATATCAAAACTTGCATTTGACGTCATTCTTACTATTCTGAGGTGTCTCAGGCTGGAAGAGATGGCTTCCAAGCCCCTTTATTCCTTCTAAGCACTGCTACACAACCTAAATAATAACACTGAGGGAAACCCCTAAAGCCTCATCAGGTCAGTGAGGACTCAAGCTTCAAGAAATGCAACTTCCTTTAGGTTACTTATATAGGCCAATAAAACTGATCTGGAACAGATAAAATGTTTGATCCAAGCATGGATATTTAAATACAATGTGCATTATTTTATCAGTGTTTTTGCAGAGACGCTTCTGCCCAAGGTGAAAATTAATTAAATGAGAAAATGCAGTTGTAACCATTCATGCCATACACAGGAGCCTCAGGCCAGGATGCACTCAAATGTTTTTGGGGGTTTGGTTATGGTCCAGAAAGGATGTGTAACTCCCAACATCAGATCCCAGAGTGCTTTTCAAAGGTGCTGCTCCATCTCTGGGTGACAAAATGACAGAGCTCTGACATGTGTCACCTATAACATCATTTGGACTAAAACGGCAGAAGTCCAAGAAAAACCTAGATCTCCTAACTCACCATCCAGAATCCCATTACCTAGGAATTGAGGGATTTTGAATGAAATTCAGACATGTGTTACACAAGACAGCCACCAGCAATCCAATTTCTACATAAACCATCTAAGGCAGACAGCATTGACTCTGACTTTCCCCCAGTAACCATATTAAACAGAATGAATTTCAGCCTTTCATAAGCTCCAAAGACAGAGAAAGGGAACTTTCCCAGCTTCCCAAGCTGCCAACATGCTCCCCACCCCAGAGCTGTGCCAGAATCTCCCTGCACAATAGTGGCAGGGAGCATTTTTTGGGGCCAAAGCTGGCAGATGGCACTTTCAGGAGCAATGGTGCAAGACCTGCAGTAGGAAATGAAACCCTCCCTGTCATAAACAACTCCCAGTTAAGAACTGGAGCCCTCATTAATAGAATTGGTTTCATACCAGGTGCTAAAATACAAATTTGCTGCATTTGGAAGCCAACACTGTTTCTATTAGTTTAGGAGGGCTTTGCTCACCTCTATTTTTGCTCAAGCACAGAGAAAAAAGGGAGGGGGAAATGTGTCATGGACTCTGCCTCCAGCTAGAGAATGCCATGCTAGAGTACATTTTTCACCTCAGATGAAAAATGAAGGCAGGTAGCCTTTCAGCACAGCTGCTCTTGAGGACTGAAATGGAAAATTATTTGGAGAGCAACTCTCACATCATTCACTCAGAGCTGTGGATTTACATCCTCCAACCTGCATGAGATCCCCAGAGTAGGACTCCATCCTGAAATCTGGGGGAGGAGGCATATTTAGAGTGTAAAAACAAACTGCAGTGTTACCACTGGGGGGAAGAAAAAAAATCACTAATCATTACCCTTCAGGAAAACACTCAATTTTCAGCCTTTCTGCTTCAAGTCCTGAAAATTAAATTTCCTCGTTTTAATGGTGCTGCCTTTGAGTACAGGCCATAAAATGAAGGAGCAGGAGGATTATGTTACCAAGGAGCAGAAAGAGGGCCTGCACCTCTCAATTTGGCATCTCTGTTAAAGGGAGGGAAACCCACAGTGGAACAGGACACACCAGGACAAGGAGCCCTTTGCTGGCTCTCAGTGATGAGGAATTGTCACCTCCTGCAGCTCCCTGACATTGGCCATGCCCATCCAAGCCAAGAAATCCAGCTTTGCACTGGGTACCCAGTGTTGGTTTTCCCCTCCAGAGACACATCCCCATCTCCTTTTGCTCCATCTCTTGAAGCCTTTAAACCCTGAGGATGAACTCTGGAAGCAGATGCTGGTCTCTGGTTTCTGAAGTATTCCTCTCCACAAGGATTTCCACCTCCTGTATGACTTTAAAACTCCTTTCACTGCTTTTAACTCAGCTGAAGAGGAATATCTGTGTGAGCCATTGGCTGAAGTTGGCTAGAACAGTTCACAGCAATAAAACCCTCCCATCCGTAAAATGTGCATTCCCCCTTCTGAAAATGGAGTAAGCCTATTAATTATTTTCTTAAAGACTGAATCTCAAAATGGCACTGCTGACATTTAAGGCTCATAAAAAATGCAAGTCTGTCTGATCTGTGAGAAATGAGTTTAGATGATCTATTTTAAGATGAAAATATTTATCAAGGAAGACAGTTGCCAATTAGGAACACAAACAGAAACAAAGCCACTTACAGTAAGTTGCCCTTTTTTTTTTTTTTTAATCTTTTCCCTGCCAAGGGCATGCTTCTCCCCAGAACAGTGGTGCACAAAATAAGTGACATCTGGTGGCTTTAAGCTGTAATAGAATAAGGCACCTCATTTCAATGCTGTTAACCAAATCAAGTTTTAAATTTACTGCTTCTTAGCAAAGCTTTTTAGATGTTTTATTTATTTATTTTCACACAGACACTTCTGAGGCCCCTGGGCATCACAGTCCCTCTTGCAAGGTGACAACTGCTGTTCTCCAATTAAAGTGGGACTGTCATAAAAACACAACTCCACAAAGGAATTTGGAAGGCACAGGAAAAGAGCACTAAGATTTCACTGGGCAGCACCAGTGAGAATCACACAGAGCCAGGCTCTAAGAAACAGCTCTGCAGAATTTTGTGAAGGAAATCCTCCTCCTGCTTCAATTATTCACATGCTCAAAGTAATTAATATCAACTCGGGTCTCTCTGAATTGTCTTTCATTGGATTTTAATTAAACCCAAAAGAAACAGCTGCATTTTTCACTCTGAGCTTGGCAGCATCCTGGTGGCTACAACTTTTACAAATTTGAAACAGCTTTTCCCCTTTTCATGCTTTATTGATCCTCAGCAATGGCCACATCTAATCCAGCCAAGCCTGCTGCACCTAAACCTGCACTCCAGACATAAAGCAATTACAGCTGCCCTTCGAACTCCTCCAGCCAGAAATACACTTCTCTTTTAGAAAGCCATAAGCCTCTCCTGGATAATTAATAGAAGTACTGTCAGCCAGCCTCAATTAAAATTACAAAATTGCTGGCACTGCAATATCAAGGCTTGCAACACCAATTTCTGCAGTAATAAGTATTTATGGGGGGGAAAAAAATATCTGTAAGCACTATGTAACAGAAATGAGATGAAAGATAAACAGACTCTAAATATTTATCAGCAGAGGAAGTCCAAAAATACACCAGTCAAAATGGAGCGGATGGCAGCTAAATCCAGACCATTGAGGGTTCCTTGAAGGATGTGCAAGGAGGAACTTCATTTTCAGCTTGACATGGCTAAATCAAATTAATTCCTTCCTCCTATTCAATTGCTGCATAGAAACCCCTGATGCCAAAAGGACAAAGCTAAAAATGTCCCCAAACCCATGTCTGAAGGCTGCACTCACCCCTGCAGCAGTGCAATAAATAAAGGGTTGGACTTTGGAGCTTTTCCATCACTTTTAAGGCCTAAATATCCCTAAGAGGAATGTCCACCTGCATGGTTGGCTTCCCCCAGCACTGAAAGGGGGCTCCACATCTGCAGGATCTCCATAAAAAGGGGCCTCTGGGATAGCACAGCTACTGATGGATTATTTCAAAGAGAAATATTATTTCCTGCTCTCATTCCCTCATCCCCACCAGACATTATCTTCACCTCGAGCCCTCCTGGCTGAGCTAAATAACACATGCACAGAAAAGCACAGCTGAATGGCTTGAGCTCCAGCCACTCATCAAGAAGAAAACTTTTAAAGATCCCATTTCAATTTATTTTTTGAAATGCTGGCATGCTGAAGTCAGCAGGAAGACATTTCAGTGACTTTATTGAAGCCAGAGGTTCATCCAGAGAATTGCTGTTTGGAATGAACACAGTGTTTATGTTATCTCATTTGAAACCTTCCAAGTTTTTTTGTTAAATGCAACTTAATGATATTTGCTATTTTGGAATTATTTGCTATCTTTCAAAACACAGAAAGGAGGGTATTAAAGTTCTGCACTGTAAGATGTTTAGTGATGAGGGATGGGATACTCCTGTTTCAGTAACAGGCATGCTAATGCAGATATATTAATTGCCATAAAATGCCTGTTCATTTTGCAATTTTGGAAGGCTTTAGATTGTAGGAATTGTAATAGTCCAAAAAAGATATGTTGGTATTTACATATTTATCAGCATTTTCATGGCACATTTTTGGGGCTTTTTTTTTTTTTTTCATTTATTATCCAATGTACCAGCACAGCAAGACAAAAAAAAAAGGAAAACTGGAGAGACGACTACACCCACTTAATGGGTATCATTATAGGAAAACACTATCAAAACTCAGCAGAGGCTTTTTATGCATTCCCCTGCTTTACACCAAAATGAGTTATTGCACCATTCTGACTCTGATGCTAAAGCAGGAGAATTTTTACAGCTGTAGCAGGAGTGAGCAGCAGGTGAGTGGAACCCCTCGGAGTTACTGACTCCAGGTAAAAGCTGCTCCCTGACAAGCTCTGCAGGCTCCCCCAGCTTTTCCAGCCTTGCCACACTCCCTGGGGAGCAGAGGGCTCTGAATTCCTGCAAAAACAACTGGAAAACTGTTCCCACTCCCACAAGATCCTGGTCCCCCTCACACCAGTGAAACCCAAAAGGTGAATTACTCCTGCCCTTGCCTAATGCCAGGTAAATCCACACGGGATTTCCATGGATACCAATGGAGATCACATTTACTCTGCTGTGTCATTTTTCATTCTGCTGATCTCCTCAGCAATGCTCAAAAATCTACTCTGAAGGGTTAAAAACTTCCCTATTTAAAATCACCTGATGTCAGACAAATTTTTTATTTCCTTTTTCCTCAGTGAGAGGGTCAGCTCAGATTCCAGTCTTCCCTTCTGCTCACCTCTCACATCTCATTTCTTGTTTTAAAGATGGTATAAATAGCTTTGCAAAGTAATTCTAATGCTAAATGTCAAGTGCAATAGTGGCTTCATTCTGATTTATCCTTATCTGATCCTCAGGCAATCTAATCCTCAACCTGAGAAACTGTTTTCAGAGCTTTATAATTGACGAAACTTTTCATCTAAATTATTTACTTTACGAACAGCTCCAATGAGTTGCTCAGGGCATAAAGCTGTAGTACTCAATGCTGGAGTGCTCAAGAACATGTTTTTGTCTTCTTAAATTAAGAGCCCATCACTACAGCCCGCGCTGCAGTTTCTATTGGCAGTCTTTAATGCGCAGCAGGGTTTTTATCTGAATTTTTATGGCTTGCAATAGATGCAGTTACAACCCAGATGGCTCAGAGTTATCCCAGCCCAGAGCTCCAGGCAGACACAAAGCAGGCAGAGAATCCCTGATCCTGAAGGTCTGAATCTTGCAGGCAGAGAATCCCTGATCCTGAAGGTGTGAATCTTGCAGGCAGAGAATCCCTGATCCTGAAGGTCTGAATCTTGCAGGCAGAGAATCCCTGATCCTGAAGGCCTGAATCTTGCAGGCAGAGAATCCCTGATCCTGAAGGCCTGAATCTTGCAGGCAGAGAATCCCTGATCCTGAAGGTCTGAATCTTGCAGTGTGAACCAATATTCCTTCCCTGGAACCCCTTGGGCATGGGCTCAAACCCTGATGGGCAAAAAAGCTGCTCCTCTTCCTTTGCAACAGCAGCACCCAAAATCCTTCCCAGAAGCAGCCCCAGGAAATGTCCTCAGGCTTCAGCAATGCCAAGGATGAGGTGCACAGCAGCAGCCCTAAAAATGCACTAGGAAGGGGTGGAAGACAAGAGCAGGAGCCCAATCCCCTGCCTAACACAGTGAAATACATCTACAAAATGATGAACTTAAAGACTTGAGATTCATTATCCATTTCATTTACTCAACATTACCAATATCTGTTTAACATTATCTAATATCTACAGAGCTAAGCAAAAAAGACAAATTACAACTAAAAAGTAGCCAAAATCAAAGAGGCTGGGAAGGAATATTACATTAGGTATTTGATGGGCTTGCAAGGAAGTGTTGGTTTTAAGAGCTGCTAAAGAATTTTCAGGAGATGAAGCTCCCCTGTGAGGAGCTGGGCCTGCAGGCAAACCCATCTCATTATGTGATATATTCTCCTAATAAACTATTAAACCATCCTTCTCCATTTCCTCCTATTTCTAGCTTTACACAGACAAACCTCCTGGCTGCACCAGTCGAAGAGTCCTTTCTCTTTGGATTAATAAATTCTGGCACTCACACCATTAGATCCCAATTTAGGCACAGCAAGGTTGACACTGGGCTCTTACATTCCAAATTATGGGCAAAACCTTCTGGAATCCTGATTTCTGCTGCCTTTTGTTCCTGAGGTCTCTCCTATTTGTTGGTATCTCACTACTCATTTGGTGCCAGTTCTAAAGCACTTTAATTAAGTGCTTTTTCTCCACACTGTTCCAAGACCTGAAATTAGGCAAACCATCCAATATTACAAACTCACTTTCAAGTGCTGCCCACCCTCAGAGCACTCTTTCAACACTACAAGGCTTCTTCCATCTCCTAAGTACACATGCTGCACATAAACCCATTTTTATTTTTTTTTTTTTTTGGCCTTTGTATCATGTAGAGTTTTTCATTTCTCAAAGCAGACTTGTTTCCTCTGTATGGCTTTGAACTTTACATTTTATCTTCACTCTTGTCTGACCTCAGAGTTCTTTCCAGCTCAAACTCACCTGTTAACTCAATGACTTATTTGAAAGAAATGACCTTCCCTCAATTCCATGCAATCCTGAGAAGTTACAAGTCTAACTTAAACTTGTTATATTCAAACCAAACACCAATAAGTGCAAAACCAAAGTAAAATATAAAATATACAAAATATACAAAAGCCTTTTTCATTCTCATCAGTTTTTCTAATTTTATGGTTAGATAGCAGGGTACATTCACCCACACTGAAAATCAAGGTTTTTCTACAGGAAAAAATAACTCCTCATGAAACTTATTTTTTCCTCCTGGAAGGCGTGAAGCAAATGGAAAATGTCAGTTTGAGTATTTTGCTATTTAGGTGCAGATCTGTACCTTTTACAGTGAGGAACAACCCACCTTAGATACAGATTTGGCCTAAACTCCCATTTATTTATAAAATGCTGTGCTTACTTGGTGAGTAAATGATGGCATAGTAAGTTTTAGAATTAAGTGTGTATTTGGTGCTGCTTGGTATATCAACAAATAAAAGCCTGGGTTGCTTCCTTGCCACTCCATCCCACCAGTTCTCCACAGGATTGGGTTCATTTCCAAGGAAAGCCATGGCACAGGACCCACCACCCTCAACGCTGCAGGGGCTGTGGCTGCTTTCAGCAAACCACCAGGAGCTCCAAAAATGTGGCTGGAGTTGAGGTGGAGCACCTCACTTCTGGCAAGGTCAGAAGGAAATCAGCAGCCAGGTGCTGAGGTTTGGGGAACAAGTGTTTGGCAGCTCAAGCTGTTGTAGGACTGGGAGGAAGATGAATCTGGGAATGAGAAGAGGCAAAAGGTTGGGGTTGGAGGGTTGATGCAGGAGAGGGGCTCCAGGCCAGAGTGATCAGAGCTGGAGCATCAATCCTGTGAGAAAAGGCTGAGCCTGGAGAGGAAAAGGTTCTAGGGAGACCTCAGAGCCCCTTCCAGCACCTGAAGGGGCTCCAGGAGAGCTGGAGAGGGACTTAGGACAAGGGATGGAGGGACAGGACATAGGGAATGGCTTCAAAGTGACAGAGGGGAGGGTTAGATGGAATATTGGGAAGGAATTGTTCCCTATGAGGGTGGTGGGGCCCCAACACAGGGTGCCCCTGGATCCCTGGAGTGTCCAAGGCCAGGCTGGATGGGTTTGGGGCAACCTGAGACAGTGGAAAGATTTGAATTGGGTGAACATCCAGTTCCCATCCAAACCAGTCTGAGATTCTGCCTTGTGACCTCTGGTGTGCTGCCACCAGAGGGGACAGAGGCAGTGGGACAGAGGGTGCCAAGGGTTCCTCACTCCTGGTCCCATCCCCACCTCCTCAGGTCTCTTGCCCTCACCACAGCTGCCTTGTCACTGCCACCAGCCCCCAGTACCCATCAGGAAAACATTTTTCCTTCTGTTTCTTCTTGCAAGGCCATCTCCTGCTTATCTTCCCTCGGAGGACGCTCCTTTAAACTAAAGCTTACAAGCCACGTTCAACAGCTGCTGGAAACCAGGTGTAACATAAATTAATAAATATTCCATGGAAAAGCTACATTAACTGCTTGCCCCTAAAGTGCTGTTTAGTGGCATGTCAGGCACAGCTGTGTAATCAAAGGATTACAGAGCTCCCATTGCAAGGCTCTCCACCTCCTCGGGAGCTTCCTCGTCTCCCTCGCCTGTAAAAACCCAACCCAGGCACCAGGACAGAATTGTAATCATGTCTTTGAGCCCAGAAAACACAACCCAGCAGGCCGTGGGGACAAATACAACATGTTTTCTGTCAGGTACACGGGCAGCCATACACATTTTTAAGAGAATGGGTCTGCAAAGCTAGAGATCATTCATTAATTTTAGCGAAGTTGCAGTGTAAGTGGAGAGATGGGTGCAATTCGGGCTGCTTCGAAATAAGAACTTGCAGGAGGTTACAGATGCCTTCCCCTGAATAGCTGTATTTAGACTCCAGATCTGACACCACACTTGGTCAGCAAGAAAAACAGGGCACTTCACTAAAAAACATAAATAAATAAGAAATACTAATTTGTGGGGGAAAGCGGTGAAAGAAAATGCTCCCTCTTTGGAAATCTACCATGTTTTTCCACAGCATTTTGGATTCTTCTAGCTGAGCAACATAACTGCAGCCAAGGAGTAGGGTGGGAATTTAGAATTTCCCCTCCCTGTGCGAGGTATGGAGGAAAACAGGTGGGTTAAAGGGGAAAATGGGAGCCTAAAGACAGCAATTAATGAGCCCAGTTCAAATCAGAGTACATCTTCTGCAAACCCTCTGAGATGTTTGAAACAGCATTCCACATCAGGCAAGTACCCAGAGTAGCACTGAGTGATTTAAGAGCACATTTCCTTGGAATTTATGACCGTGGGATATACATTAACTCTATTACTGTTAGGAGGGAGATATCAGTATCTGTGTCATGGCTTTTCTTCACCTAAGTGATGCATGTGGGCTGGGAGAGAAGCACAGCTGGGTGTTCCAAGTTCCTAAATCCACGTGTCCTGTAGGTGAGATCAGCCCTCAGCTGCCAGCTCACCTCCGGAGGAATTGTATCAGCACCCAGTGTTGACACAACCCTGAGTTACAATCGTGAGATTTTGCTCCGTGGACATACAAGGAAGCACTCAGTCTAGGAAAAGTTGTTTATAATAGCAAGGATTCCCTCCGTGCTCAGCAGAGGAATTCCATAAGAGACCCTCACTGGCCAGCAATAACTCATCAGCTTTGGCAGAATTTGCTGCCATCCCCCCAAACCACCCAATCTTCAACATAAGCCAATGCTTTGGGAGGTGCTTCAGGCCACAGCCCATCCTTAAAAACACATTCAGTAACACTGAAATCACCTGGGCTGCCAACAAAAGCTGTGACCACTGAAACTCCCCATTCTCACAGAGCTCCTGCCACAGGTTGCTTAAAATAATGTTAAAATAGAACCTAAGCAGTACCTTATTTGCATCTCTGTGATTATGCCTACACAATCCTACCCTTGTTAATGCTGCTGGTGGATTGCACACCTTCATCCTTCCCCTTCAACCCCATGAAATAATTCACATATGAGAATCTGCTTCACCCTTCACCCTATATGATATCCAGATAGCTGCTTTTAGTTTAGCAATGAAGATAAAAATCTATTACTGCCTTCCATTGCATTAGTGGAATCAAGTGTTTTGCAATGTAAATCTCCACTGTTTGATCATGTTCCTGTTTCAAACCACCAAATAAAACACTCTGAATTTGAGATTAGTCCTCCTGTGACAAAATCCTAACCATAAAACTATTTTGCTATTGATTTCAGAACTGCACAGTGGCTGCAACTCACAGACACGGGATCTAAGTGCTATTAAAACAAAAAAAAAAGAAAAAAAAAAGGAAAGAAAGAAGGTAGTTTCACCACTAAATCTTCATACAAGTAGTTTCCTCCTTTCTGCATTCACATTGATTTTCTTTCTTTTGGCATGTGAAGAGCCAGATGAATCCTTTGACTCAATGCCCAATAGTGAAATGGCACCAGCAGCAGCAAGAGAAGCTCTCAGGGCATGAGATGTGTGACAACATTTTAATCAGTGACAAAAAGAGGCTTCAAGGCAGCTACTCCGTTAGTGTTTGCTGGTTTTAAGTGAGATTTACTGTTTATGAGTGTATATAAAAAACATATCTATGCCTATAAATAGCACAGATATAAATATATATGTATGGTTCACATACATTTGGGGACTTTTTATTGGTGGAAATTTCCCTCTCTGCCAAAGATCAGGCAGTCCCCAGTTAGTATCAAGTGCAGTGCTGTTCAATCAGGTGTTTGTTTATCCAAACCAGCACATAGGATTTTCAGTTAAACCTTAAAAATATTTACTTTTCATGAACAGTTCCAGCAAACTTTGAGATTTAATCTGTGATGTGCCCAGCTCGCCACTCTGCTCTTTTTTTTTTTTAAGTCTCAAAACACAAAAGGATGTGTTTTTTCTACAGGAGATGATGATGGGTTTTTGGTCTGGCTAACAATTCAAGAAGTGAAACCAGTCATATGCAAGGAAGTCAGTGCGAAGGGGACAGAATGATATAATAAGATAAAATTTAAAATAAATTCCCAAAACTGAGAGTTTGGTAGGTGTTTGGATGCACTGATACTCTCACATATCCTATTAACCTACAAATCTGTCTGTGCCTGAGACAGCCAGATCACTGCAGAGTACGGCTGTAGTATTACAATGAAGCAGCAGAGGAAAATTAGAATAAAAAAAAAAAGAAGAAGAAGAAGAAGAAGAAGCGAAGCCCATATACGAGACCGCCAAAGTTCAGCTGGTGAATTGTTGCTTAACAGACTCTGACCATAATAACCCGTCACTGAACCTTGCCTGCATTCTCAGCAGCTACGAAGATATTTTTAACAGCCGGCAGCTCGCATTTAAGAAATACCCCTCTTCACCCAAAAATATTCCCAGCCAATGGCAGCATCCGTGCCCGGCTCCATCCTAGGTGGGATGCGCTGCCGGGATTGAAAGGCTCTTTCAGCAGAGCCCCTGTCCGAGCGCCTGCCCTGCCCGAGCCATCCGCGGCTGCGGGGACCTGCCCGGGGCGGGCACTGACAGCATCCGCCCCCGGCCGGCTCCGGGGGATGCCCCGGCGGTGTCCGGGGTGCCGCAGCCCGCCGGGGAGCGGGGACACTCCTGTGTCCCCCTGCTGGAGCCGGGACATTCCTGTGTCCCCCCGGC
>VYXF01006312.1:99889-118443 GCA_013397295.1 Polioptila caerulea | reverse complement strand
GGCCCTGGGGTCCCCCCGGGGATGGGGGTGCGGGTTTGGGGTGCGAGCAGAGCGGGGGATGCGCCGCGGAACCCCCCCGGGACATCCCCCGGGCATCCCCCGCGGCATCCCGGGCCCCGAGAGCCGCCCGCGGGATGGACCGAGGGAATGGAGGCGGAGATGGGGCCCCTCGTGAGCCGTCCGTCGGGAATTCGGGCTGTCCCGAGCGATGGCAGCGGCATCCCCAGTGCGGGTGCTGGCAGAGGTGAGCCCGAGGAGACTCGCGGCTCGGATGCTGCCGGGGCTGCGGCGAGTCCCACCTGCCCTGCTGCGCTCCTGGCAGGCTGCAGGCAGCACCCACCGCCCTGCTCCGGGCTCGGGGGGGCAACAGCACAAACGTGCCTGAGGAAGCCAACATCTTCTACTCAGCTGAATGCAGAGTTTGTTCTCAAACGAGAAATCCCACGCACAAAATAAGTACGTATATATGTAAAGTGAATGTACATGAAGACTGTTAAGCTGTCAGAAGGCAAGCTGAGATTAAATTTTAGGAAGGAGTTGTTCCCTGTGAGGGTGGGCAGGCCCTGGCACAGGGTGCCCTGAGGAGCTGTGGCTGCCCCTGGATCCCTGGCAGTGTCCAAGGCCAGGCTGGATGGAGCTTGGAGCAGCCTGGGACAGTGGGAGGAGTCCCTGCCCATGGCAGAGGGTTGCAACAAGATGGTCTTTAAAATCCCTCCCAGCCCAAACTGTTCTATGGTTCTGTGATGATAAATATATGGTTAAATGTAAAGTCTGGTTATTAAGGCTGTGAGACACACACATCCCTTCTGAGATGCAGCACACACCATTTCCCTCAAAGGTTTAATGCAACACTTGCAAAGCCAATATTATCAAAGGGAAAACTCTTCATATTTCCCTCCTTTACACTGCTAAGCTTAAATCCACGTGTTTAATACCCAGCAATATTATTTCTGAGAGTTTGAAGTGATGAAGCACAAGCTGAACATGAAAGAACAGTGCATTCTCTATTTTAGTACTTCCTTTTGTGATCAAGCCCATCTTTGGTTTTAAATTTCAGAAGCATCTAAAACTCACAGCTCTGTGGGAATCTGTTTTGCACTGAAACCATATGTACCTTAATAGTAAAATGCAAAGCAGAAGTTTGCAAATTACATAGCTCTGATTGGGAGCCAAACAAATTAAAGATTTCAAGCAGGTGATTGTGCACCTGTAAGACCATATGAAAACTTAAAAAAGGTTTTTTAAAAAGCCAAATGCACACATTTCCTACAGCACCACATATGTATCTCTGTTCAGATCACATCCGAATCTCACCTGGTTTTTAGGGGAAAAAAACCACCCAGAATAAAGACCCTGACGAGGTGAAACCTGTGATTTATAAAATACTCACACATATTCAGCCTTTCTGTTCTGAGTTAAATATGCTGCCCTCCAAGGCCTTTTTTGGCCTCGTGGGATGCTCTGAATAGCAATTATCCTTAGCCAGATTTCTGTGTAATTACACTCCCTTCCTTTTTCTGTATTTTTAAATGACAAAAAATCAAAGAAGCTGTCAGGAAAACAGGATCTTTGTTCCCTGGGGAAGTCTCTGTTTACATTATTCCCCACCAAGCAGCAGCTGGAGTAGAAGTCTTGGTGGTGTTTTCCCCAAGTGGTAAGATTCCAGGCACTCCATAAAGGTTGAGTTTGCCCATCTCACAGACACTTCCAGCCTTCAGTGTCACCTGGAGAGATGGGGGTGGAAAACACCATTATTAGTGGCATAATAAATCCCTCCCCAGGAACAGTGTTACCAGGAAAAATCACAGAATCAAAGAATGGTTTGGGTTGGAGGGACTTTAAAGCCCATCCAATGCCACCCCTGCCATGGGCAGGGACACCTTCCACAGTCCCAGGTTGCTCCAAGCCTCTTCCAACCCATCCTTAAACACTTCCAGGGATGAGACAGCCACAGCTTCTCTGTGCCAGGGCCTCACCACCCCCACAGGGAAGAATTTTTTTCTAATATCCCATCTAACCCTGCCCTTTGTCAGTTTGAATCCATTACCCCTTGTCCTGTCACTACATGCTCTTGTAATGATTGCCAGAGGAAGAAAAATCAGAATAAACAGCCTAAAAATCTAAAAGCTAAGAGTGACCTTTAATTCTCATGATTCAGAGTTCAAAGAGGGAGGAAATGAAGAAGTTTCAATATAGAAATTATAGTAGAGCTATCTCTGACTAGATTGGTTTTTATAAAAGGAAAGGTCCTGACCTCCACCTCTGTAAATCTGATTTCTGCTGGTTGCCATGCTTACTCTGCAACATATGAAGAATCATCCCACTTTTTAAACAAGTTTGTACATATTTCTTAGCTCTGAGCAGGCTTTATATGGTGAAAAAGATGGGAGCGTCCTTCAGCAGAGTTGAAAAGCAGGCCCACAATTAGTGGTGCAAACTTGTGAATTGAAAAGGTGATTTTTTAACCATGTGTTAAGAAATAGTTTTGTAACCATGTGAGTCCTTTCTCCTTGCTGCTGGCTGTGGTTTGGGGCAGAAATCTGGTGGACAGGTCCAGTGGCTGTGTTTGCCAGCAGAGGAGCTGTGCATTTATAGCCAGATTTCACTCTGGGATAAATAAATCAGATTGTGTCCTCAGAGCACCGCTGTAATGGGATGCTAATCCCGGGAAACGGGCTGCTTTTCCCCCACGTGCCTATTCCAGCCTCAGCATCTCTAGGTTATTCTCACAGAAAGGGCTTAGAAATGCAGATGTTTCTGCTTTGTGCTTCCTCTCTCCCAAGCTCATAAAGCAGAGGAAGGAGTTCATTGCCCGCCAGGACCGAGGGGGATTTTGCTTCCCACTCCGGCTGCTTTTGGGGAGCCCTTTTCCCATGACCTCCATCCCCAGGCAGAGCTTCCCAAAGCCCTTCTCAAGGGATGTTGCTGCAGGGTGCCAGCAAAGCAATATCCTCACGCCAAATCCTAATTCCACCCGAAAGGGACGTGGGCAGTGACAGGAAAAGACCAAAATTTCCACAAAACATCTCAGCCCCCTTTGCGCCTCGAGCTGCCAGAGCAGAGGGACCTGCCAGCTTCCCCAGGGGAGCTGCCTGGGTGGACTCCCCTTTTCCAGGGAAAGCAGGGGTGTGGTGGAGCTGGAAGTGTAAATCCAGCCGGGAGTGGCCGTGCAGTGAGCCTGCAAAGCCACCAGGTGATAGGGATGCTGTACCAGAACCACCAAGTGATAAGGATGCTGCAAAGCCACCAGGTGATAGGGATGCTGTACCAGAACCACCAAGTGATAAGGATGCTGCAAAGCCACCAGGTGATAGGGATGCTGTACTCAGCAGCTGGAGGGCTCAGAGCTGAGCAGAGCCACGAATTCCAGGCGGATTTCCCATCCCGTTGGATCCTGTCTGCCACAGGCTGGCCTTAGGATGTGCCACCACCGCCCTCCCAGAGATTATTTCGGCTCTTCTCCCAGCTCCAAGGCTGTGAGTTGGTGCTGTGAGAAGATTGCAGGAAGATTTGCTATTCTTAGTTGTCTGTTCTCCCGTTAAAATGTTGGTGTAGCTCTCACCGGAATTAATGGAATGTGTATATTTTAAAGAAATGCATTATTACTCTCATTTTGCCCCTGGTATCCTGGCAACAGGCACATTCACATCACTAATTTCATATCTTGTACATCCTTCAGCTCTGAGGAAAGGGTATACCAACCTTCAGATACTCTGAATGCCTTTTTTGGTGTTTTCCGAACCTGGGCTGGGAATTATTCTTCTTGGCATGCACATCCTTGGAATGCCTCTGGGAATTCATGCTCAGCCTTTAATTGAAGACAATGCCTTTGTCCCTGGAACAGGCAAAAATTTTAACTGAAACTTGATTAGGTAAATGTGGCAGAATCTGGTTTCCCACAAACGATCTGTTAGATTTTAATGATGGAAGCTGAGAGCCAGTTGCCTTTTGCCTGATGCCATTCTTTCATCCTGAGCTGTGTCCTTCAGCACCCTAAAGAGTTCCCTTTTATTGGTGATCTTTATGCCCTCCAAGTACTTGTTGAAGGGTATCATTCCCCTCTTAGTCATCATTTAGCCAAGTGATGCATATTAAGTTCCTTTAATCTTCACTCATAACTCAGTCTCTTCTGACCTTTAATCATTTTTATTACTCTTCTTATGAATTTCTTCCAATTTGTCTGCATCTCTCTGGCAGTGAGGCACCCAGGATTTACTGCCTTGTTTGAGATGCACTCTCCCTGCAGCAATGCAGAAGATGTTACCTCCTGCTACTTCCATCCACCACTGATTTAACAATATGCTGGAGTTGTGAGGTAGCCGTGAATCAATTAAAATAGAATTTAAATGGTTCAGTGCTCAGAATTATTGTAATTCTTTCACGGCACCGTGTGCAACGAGAAGCCTTGGAGGCTGTGAGTACCTGCTGCTTCTGGAAGAACGTGTTTGTGATTCCCAGGGCAGGCAAAGCTTTGAAACCTGCTGCATGCACAGCTCTGTGAGCCTCTGCAGGGATGTGAAGGAGTTGGGATCCAGAAGACAGATGGAGACAGGTTCGGATTGGCACCAGGAACAGCTCACGTGTGCTGCTGGCCTGAGGGCTCCACACTGCTCCTCCTGGAACTCCCAGGGAGGTGACAGTGCCCAAAGGCTCATCACAGCAGTGGCAGAACTGCAGGAGGCAGCAGCCAAGAGCTTGACGTTAGGTTGCTTCAAGCTCTGTTTAAGTGGTTTGCTTTAATAAAAAATAAAAAATAAAAAAATCTTTAGAAATCTGTAATGCATTTTGAGCTTTGATTAATGAAGAGCTCGGCATAGCTGAGCAGCAGATTGAATGATGAAAGATGCTCTAAGACGTCTCAGATCTGCTAAAATGATGAGGTGGCTTCTCTGTCCCCATCATGTCTGGTTTTGATTCAAGGCACACACTGGAGGGAACAGGATCTCTGCTCCTGACTCCTCTTCTCCCACTTGAACAACCCTGTAATTTCACATTGCTCTGGTGGATAAGGAGGGAAGGCTGTTACTCCTGGAAGTGTTTAGTTCCTCTTACAGAACATTTTTTCCCTTTCTGTCCCATACACAAACTGTGACTCTCCAGATCTATTTCGTGTTCTCACATTTGGTCTCTGAGCCACTGATAGGGAACTGAAGGGCACTGGGCCTTTACATGCACACTCAAAGCCCTGAGTTTCCACTTTCATGTCATTTATTCTCCTCCTCCGGCTCCTGAATTCAAAATGAAGCGTTTAAAATTTGATCAGGGATGTGTTCTAATGAGTGCTTGGATTATATGTGTGCCTTGTTTCCTTAAGTGATTTCTACCCTTTTGTCTCCCTCCAGAAAAAACAGATTAACTTCATTTTATAGGCTCTTTTCCCTACCTACCCTGGTCTCTCCCCTTTGCCATCTCTTGCTTTTCATTCATTAAGTTTCTTGCAAACCCCAGCCTTCAACAGTGGCTCAGGAATTAATAAAACAGCTTGTGGCATGAAGCACATTTACATACAAGTCGTGTGCTGGTACATATGAATCTTTCCTTAAAAATTATTTACATTCTGGACAAACATAGTGCTGGGGCAAAAAAAATAAAAAAGTCTGTTTCTTTTAGCTATAATTTATAAATATTTCAAGTACCAAGGCTGATTTGTCAATGCCGAATTTATGGGGTCTACTTGTATAGATAGGGCCTGTGCCATCCTGATTTTTTTCCTTCAGGTGCAGAGGATGGGCCCTGCCCCTGTACAACTGCAAAGAGATTAATTTCCAAGCCTACTTTTGCTATACTAGCCTTCATTTTTGATACACAAATAAAGTAATTTAACTTGTTAGATATTCTGTGAAAAATACCAAGATAGACCAACAGTCTTTACCTTCAAAGTTATGAAAACCATTATTAAAAAGATCAATCACATAACTCCTCGCTGACATAATGATAAATGTTTCCTGCGAGTGTTATTCTATCTTCTAATTTCAGAAAAATTAATATACCTTTCTTCTGCCTTTTCTTTTTCCTTTTTGCTAGCTCAGGCCTTGTTACAAAGCCATTTTAATTTGCAATCATTCTTCCACAGCACCTGCAATGATAGAGCTGATAAACACTTTCTTAGATGATAATTTTTAATGACTACCATGAATGCAAACCAAATTTTGGCTTTAGGAAAAATGACAGAGATGGCAGAAAACTGAGAGACAGAAGAAACGGCATGGAAGGGATGCTTTTCTTACAATAATTATCTTGAGCCATTTGGTCTAGTGGAAGGTGTTGGGGGATGGATCAGATGAGCTTTAAGGTCCCTTCCAACTCAAAACAATCTGTGGTTCTGTGATTATCTATTCTTACTACATTTTATTTTTCTGATTGATTCCTACTCAGTTAAAGCACTGCCGTGCTTGAACCCATCACAAGTCTCTCTGTTTCTCCTTTTTCCCAGTGCATAAAAGCTGAAACATAAGAGCAGGGTTTTGCACACTGCTGCTATCTTGCTGAATCAGGCAGTTTGGGGCAAAGCCAATTCCTGTGACTCCTGTGGTCCTGCATGAGGAATTGCTTCTGTTGGAGAAGCGTTGACCATTTAATATACGGTGCTCATGACTCACCATATATTCCCTGAGCACTTGGAGGTATTTCCATGCTGTCTCTGTATTTTTACAACCTAAACATGTTCCCCTGGAGATTTATGCAGCTTTACATTCTTTTCTCTCATACACATTTCCAGGAGTTTTATGGGGGAGCAGAGAGGGAGCCGAACCAGCGCGGGCAGCTCGCTTAATTTAGCACAGTCCTGTCCTTTCCAGTTCACCCACCTGCAAAATGGGAATAATAATAAGCACTTAAGGGAGAATATTCACATGTCTAGCTTGAGACCTTTAATGTTCATCTCTCCAGAGGCTCAGCAGAGAGAAACAGCTTCTAATTCAGATGCTTTAAATGGGCTTCTAATGGAGCTTGCTCGTCTTCTGGCTGTCAGGGAGACCAAGTTCTCAGCTCCAGCACCCCTCCATCAGGCATTGGGTGACACACCAGGAGCCAGACACTGGGAAGATCCTCTTTCATGCTTCATCCTGCAACCACTTCCACGCTCAGCTTCCCGCTGGTGGAGCAATATCTGAATAACTCAGTGGTTTTCCACATCTGCAAAGGGGAGTGGGCTGTGGGATGAACACCATGCAGACCCCCAGTGATCACTGAGGGTGAAAAAATGAGCATTTCAACAGCACTTTGTGTGTGTTAAACCCAGTGGAAGCACTATGAATTATCAATATGGCCAGTCATTAGTATTCATTAGGGCTCAGAGCAAACTACTGACACTCAAATCTTCCTGTTGCAGTCTCTGGGTTGCAATCGTGTGACATTGAGCAAGTCACTTCTCTTGTCCTCATTTTCCTTGTCATTAGGACCTCTGCA
Source organism: Polioptila caerulea (assembly GCA_013397295.1). Lineage (NCBI taxonomy): Eukaryota > Metazoa > Chordata > Aves > Passeriformes > Certhiidae > Polioptila > Polioptila caerulea. The sequence goes on along the minus strand of VYXF01006312.1, from coordinate 111,036 downwards.
TCATCCCTGAGTGTGATGTGAACCTTAATAAGGCTTGAAAAGGGCTTTGAGAACTCGTGGTGAAGAGGGAAATATAAATGTCAAGCATGGCTGTAACAGCAGCTGAGACGGAGCAGGAGCCTCATCCCGATCCAAAGGGCTCGGAGTGGTGCCACAGAGCACTTCAATGCCTGGTGGATCCTGCCCAGGAACACTGAGGACAGAGAGGCACACTGAGCCAGCTCTGCTCACAGTCAGGGCCAAGAAGTCCCACCAGGGAGTTGAGATTTGGAAAACCCATCCCTCTCTTGCTTTTCTTCGGGTTGCGCAGGCAAGCTGCCCATTGGTATGCACAAATGGATATTTAGGCTTCTAAACACCCACTCCTGGACACAGAAAGGCAATTTGGGACTGTGTTTAGCATGGAAAGACTGGCACAGAAATCAATCTTTATTTCAGAAAATCTTCTCTTCAGTGTTTAGCCTTGGTGTTGATTATATGAATTAGATCCCTATTACAAATGAGCTTCATGTCCCAGAAACTAATGTGCTGTGCTCAAGAAGCAAGACTTTCTGCATTTCATCATCATTCTGTTCCTTAATGATTCGGCTTTCCTGGCAACGATGAGAAATGTTTATTTCCCCAGAGTATTTCTGGATGGTGAAATTATGGTGTTATTTGTGGGCATTGGATGCTGCATTAACCCAGCAAGGCTGCATTGCCATCTTGACTCATTCTGTTTGGAGAGCTGCCCCCCTTCCTTCACACCTCTGGTTTCCACAATACCCTTTGGCCACTTTTAATCTACTCAGTCAACTTTTATGCTGGAGACAGTGGCTGCCAGCTTCTGCCTGCTTGGAGGCATAGGAGCAAGACAAAGTGACAAAGTGACAGTGAGATAAACACTACTGAGAGGCCTTAGTCTGCATTTTGAGGACTGCTGTAAATCACAGTGATGGAAAGAGACAGATTAGTGGTGCTAGCATGGAGAGGTGAATGTGCCTGCTGGGATCTACATATTCCTGTAAAATTACTTTTCATTTATAGCCAGTGATAGGAACGCTGTCATAATGCTGTGGAAAAGAAGGAGATGTTGACAACAAGGTCAGGCTTTGTGCAGTTCCTCAGGCTCTGCAGGGGTCATTGATGGAGTTGATGCAGGTTCCAACAGTGCTACAGCCACGTTTTCTTATTTCCATCTCCAGTTAAAAGCAGAGCAGTACATTATTCTACATGATCATACAACAGGAATTCTTCATTTCATGTCTCGTAACTTCTGTCACCACCTGTGCCAGGCTGGCACTCTCCATCCTGTGGTAAAATCCAGCTGCCTTCCCCAGACTGAAAACCCAAACCCAAACACCTGAGATGAGATGAGATGAGTTACATACCCAAGCAGACATTGGACGTTTGAGGCAATCATCAGCTAAAGCAAAACCTCAGTGAATTTGACCCCCTCCACCAAAAGATTGCATTTAAGAAAGTTACATCAATGCAAAGTCAGGCCTGAAATCCGCCATCTGCTAAAGCAGGGATCCCTAAAGTTAAATTCACCATTGGAGTCAATGCTTGGCTGCTCTGCAGTTACCATCTGTAGTTTTTTATATCGCTGTTTATTCGGATAAATTTGTGCCTTAGTGTGTAAAAACGTCCCCAAACTATGAAAGCAAATGAGCAGTGTGACAGGGCTCAGCCCAGTAAAGACAATAACTTTGACATTATCAAATTTTTCAGACTTGAAAATCTTAAGGCTTAACCTCACGTAAACCCCTGGGTTTTACAGTTTGAAATCTCTGCTTAGTGCAGGAAATCTTGCAATGCTCATTCCCTCTGACTGCACTCCCAGCACACTGGAATTTCCTCTCATGTTGTACTAACACAGAGCTCTTTGCTCAGAACTGATTATTCTCTCTGCTGCAGAGCACACAACCACTGGTATCAGTGGCTCCTGTTGGAGGTTTTTGGCCAACACAGGTGAAAAAGAATCATGCAAAAAAAAAAAAAACCTTTGGTGCTCAGCTCCATGTGGTCCCAATCTCAGATTCAGCCTACATATGAACAAAGGGGAATGTTTGGTAAATGCAAAAATCCCCATATGTGATTATTTATTCACAGGTGACTTTTCCTTTCATGCAAAGGGATGCAGTTTAAAAGACAGCAAAATTCCCTGTGGTTGATTCATTCAGCTTTTTGGACTAAAAGATGCAGAACTGCCTACAATGGCAGTGTAGCCCCATTGCTTTCATTTTTTTTTTTTTTTCTCTTCTGGTTCAGAAAAGAAATGTCAGTCTGACCCATCTGCTGGAATCTGAGCAGAGCCCCAAAAGACCCACACACAGCCTGGAAGATAAGTGCCCATATGGTGTCTGCATTCATTCATTGCAGAGCTGGTAGGCAGCAGAAATACCTCAGGGAAGAATTGGGGATGAGAAGATATTTTTAATAAACCAGACTGTGGTGATCTATAATGGGAAATAATCACTGAGCCTTTTCCACAAATATCTAAATTTCTGTCTCTCCTACTTTCCCTTCCAGCGCTGGCAGAGAAAAACCAGAAAAGAAAGGTTTCTTGTACTGTAAAACACACAAAAATTTCCCAGTTACCAGTGTTCCACTGTATCAAGGTTATTGTTAACGTTATTAATATTAATTTTCATTTACACCACTGCAAAGCCATTAATGTGATAAGAATGTTATTATCTTTGTAGCAATAAGTATTTATTAAAAGCATGTACAGTGAAAATTGGTAATAAGATGAAGCATTGCAAAGTAGAACGCAATGAATCCCTTAGGAAGAATAATAAAGATTTCTGGCTCTTTTTATTCCTCCCAACAACTTCAGAGTATTGAAAAAAAAAAAAAGCAAGATAACAACGTGGGCTCAAAGTCACTTATCAGAATTTGCAAGGGCTCTGAGTGTTTATCCTCAGTGAAAGCTGGAAGGATCCACTTCTGGAAAATTATTGTTGTCTGCCCTTTTAGCAAGAAACTGTCTTGCTGTTTTTGTTTAATTAAATTGCCGCTGTCAATTACTGACTGCAAATAATACAAAGTATTGCCCAGTGAACTTGGGGAGGCACTCAGCAGCCACCAGAGTGTTGTGAGCTCCCTCTGCACTCCCTGCACATCTCCTGAGGTTGGGAAGTGACAAAATTCCCCATTTCTGTCCATTTCCCACTTCCTTCAAGGAAATAAAAATAACCCATCATTGTTGAGGCCCCACTGATTGAAGCATCAGCACTTCCATGCTGAGCTGAAATATTTGCTTTAGTCCCCAAGGCTTCACATTTGCTGAGCCTTTGCTGTTGTCCAGGCAGGGGCTTCCTCCCAGGGGTGCAGTGGGACGCTCCACTCTGACTTCCACTCACCCCCTGGACCTCTGCCCTGGCCAAATCAGGCACTCCTCTTCCTCTCCCTCCTGCCACCTCCCTCTAGTCCCAACTGCACAATCAGGTTTTATTCTTTCTCCTTTTCTCTTTTTCTGCCGGGAGGAATTGCGGTTGGATTTATGCTCCGCTGCTGACCCTGGCTGCTGGGCTGGCAGCTCCATGAAGGTAGAGCATTCCCAAACCCCAGGAACACAGAGCCAGCTCTTCCTCTGTACTCTGTGTTCCCTCAGCTCTGCTGGACACTTCCTCAGGCAACAAGGAATCTCACCACTGGCTGCAGCTGAGGCTGGCAAGTGCTGCTGTCCGAAAAAATGACAATCTATTTTTTCCTTTTCAACTGGTGGCCAGCTGAACAAAAGCTGCTGCTGCTTTCTGCTTTGGGGAGCTGAAAAGGTGACCTCTGATCAACGTCCTGGGCCAACAACCTCTTATATTCACTGTGCTGTAGCCAAGGGACCACAGCTCGGGTATTAACTGCTCCAAAAGTCCTCTCCCTTACCCAAAGTCTCCCTCTTCTCATCCCAGTGCTGGGCCAAAAAAGTGACAGGACAAGCATTGCTGACATGTGTGGTCTTAATTGAATTGGATGCAACTATCACTAAGGTATCCAAATTCCAGGAAGATACAACCAGAAAAGTTCCATCACCAAGTTTGGGGTTTTTTATTGAAGTGCAACTTTTCCAAAGGGAACTCATTTCAGTGGAGTTGAAGGCATTGTGCTATTTCCAATGACCATCCACAAAAAAGATTGTTCCCCCTCAGATTTGAATGTTGGGGATAATTGACTGTGGGGAGGATTTTTCACACTGTACATTCAATAAAATCCCTACCTGGACTCCAAACTGTAATTTCAAGTTGTACAGAGATTAAGAAACACCACAAGAGTAGAGTGTAATGTTAATTAAGTTCAGTCTCCCTCCTGTTTTGTTGGCCTAGCACAGTCCACTGATTTTATTTGTGGGTAGATTGGAGATCTGTTCACATATTTATAATTCCCCAGCCATGGGCAGGGACACCTCCCACTGTCCCAGGGTGTTCCAAGCCTCAATGTCCAGCCTGGCCTTGGGCACTGCCAGGGATCCAGGGGCAACCACAGCTTCCCTGGGCACCCTGTGCCAGCCCTGCCCACCCTCGCAGGATAGAATTTCTTCCTATGAACTGGGTAAAACAGAGGTAAAAAATCATAGCTAAAGTGATGCATTTATTGTATGTCCCAGATGCCTTCGCTTTTTCCTTTCTATTTGAATTCTCTACCCTCAGTGTTGCAGCTCTAGCTTTGATCCATCCCAGCAGAATCAACAATCCTTTGTAAAATGTTCTTTCCAGTCCAAGTCCTTTCTGTGATAACAACAAAAACAGTACAAAAAGAAGATTTGGATTATGTTTATGTGTGACTAGACTATTGATCTCACAGCCCAGGAAATGAAAAATAAGATGAAATGTGATTTTTAAATCTGACCAGGAGGAGGGGATCAGGATGAAGCCAAGAACAAGTCAGTGGGGAGTGTGATTCTGCAAAGAATCCACCTCATAAAATCAGCTTACAGTGTTTGTGTGACACAAATTCAGTTTCTTGTCCTCACTGGGGACCTGGTTTTCTCCAGGGAATATTTTCAGCCTTTTTAATTCACCTTACTCCCATTACCTTCACATTGTGGAGAGACAGTGAGTGCACTCTGGCTTGCAAAGGAAGATTGGAGGGAGGAATGGAGGTCTTGAACACATCCATTCCTCCCCTTCCTTCACCAGACCCCGGCTTTGATCCCACTTGCTGTGGGCACCCTGTGCCTCCAGGGAAAGTCCTTTCCTCCAGGGATGGTGGAGGACTCACAGCAGGTCCTTCTCTGAACTTCGCTGTTTCTTTGGTGAAGAAAACCATCTTATTCCTGTCACAAGGTCCTTGTATCCCACCCCGAGCTGCTCAGGCTGCTCCTCATTCCCACCAGGACTTGGCTCACCACGGCAGTCATGAGGCAGGTTGGTCTGAATGGACACGTCTGACAGTGCGCTGGGAACTTGTTTCTTCCTTTTTCCGCTGTAAAGCATTCTTCCTTCCCCAGCCTGCCCTAGAGAATCTAATTAGCGGCCTAATTACCACCCCCATGCAATGCCCTGGCTGACCTTTGCTGGCTCATGTTCTCAGCCTGCCTTCCCTTGTCAATATAATTTTGGGCCGCGGGTCTGTGGGGTCTGTGCCGCTTCCTCTGCGCACCACGGCGTCACCGCGCTCCACTCAAGGCTTATTTTTATTCCCTACTCCAACGAAACTGAACTGTGAAAGCACTGTAAATTTTCAGCCTCGAGAGGCTCTTCATTAGGCAACAAATAACTCTCTGCACCTCCTTGGTATTGCCCTCCTGTTGGCTGTTTGTCACACGGCGCTTCCCCCCTGCTCAGCCGGCTGTGGCCGTTCCACTCAGCTGACAGAACTGCTGCTGCCCAAAAAAATGCACATTACAGCCTGTTTGCTGAGCCTCTGACTTCAGCATGGAAGCAACAGCATCATTTTTATCCTGATTTGGCTCAAAAGGCTGGTGCTATCTCGCTGTTCTGTTCAGATATCAGCGGGCAGTGTTTCACAGGGCCGGATCCTGGTGCTGCCCTACAGGAACGGCTTTTTATGGCTCCAACCATAATGGTGCTTCCACACAAAGAGATGCTGTCCAAAATAACGAGCTGCATTTAATGCCTCGATGCTCTGTCCCTGACACTGCCCCACCAGGGTGCCTCTGCAGCCCAGCTGCCCCCAAGTCTGGGGACAAATCTGGGCTCCCAGCCCTCTGCAGGTCCTGCCTTGCCCTGGGGTTAAGTGGTGTCTCAGCTCCCTGGTAGGTGCATTGGTAATTTTCAAGCCACAGTGCATCTAAAATCCAAGCACCACCCTGGGAAGGATGTCATAAAACAAATATTCCTTTCCTGCTGAAATGCATTATTAAAGCCTCCACCCCATAAATCCCAAGTAGATAACACTCTCCGTGGCACCTTGTAAAATAAGCAATTTTCTGCTACCGAGGAAACAAATTCTTTTTCTCATTCCTATCTAAACTCCACCAACACGGTGACAGACACAACACTGCATCTGAGTTGGGTTTTGACAGCCTCATACATTTCTAACTCTGTCAGCAAGAATAAATGTTTGAGGCTTTTCACTTTAAAGAGCTCTGGAGCAAAATGGACTTTCTGGGACCGGCTTCACCCTCTGTGTCTACCAGCCATAAAGTTTCCCACCATTTCCAGCACTGCTTCATTGCAGGGCTGAGGTAGAACTGAAGTGCTGAGATCAAATCTTCACTTCAGAGAGGAAGTGATGCTGGGAGAAGAAAGATAGACATTGTGATTCCCAAATATTTGGGTTTTTTCACCCCAAAACACACCAGGATGAAGCTCACTGTGTCTCACACCCTCTGGGTGCTGCTGGGGCAGAAACAGAGAATATCTGGGGCTGTATCCAACAGTCCTTGCTAAGACAGACATGGAGCAGCACTTGGACCAGGCTGGTTTTGCAGCAGCAATGTTTGAGGTGACAAATTAAATTAGACTCCATTTTCTAGTTTCCTGATGAATCTGTCAATGTTTCATTTCAGTAAGATGTTACCTTCAGTTTTTCTTTGGTTTTGTTTGGGTTTTTTCAACCATAAAACCACAATACTGCTGACTCAGTGATTATTGCACCAGCAAATGCTAACATTTTATTCCAGTTTAGAATGAGAAGGGATTAAGGAGTTCCAGCAGTCACCTACAAAATGAAACTGCTGTTTTCTAAATAACTCTAATCAGCTCCCAAGGACACTGTCTCCATTTCCATCCATTATGAACCATGCAGGTGTACAGGTTTATTACTTGTATGAAACGTCTGTGGGATCATTCATTTCAGAAACTCATGTAATGTCTTAATTCCATTTCTAGAGCAATCAGAGGAGTTAACTTAGCAGTTCATTGTTATTTTTCTGCTCTTTGGTGCACAGAGTGTGTCTCCTGTGTATTCAGCAGCTCCAGCAGGGTGTTCAATATCAACAGACCTTACCGAGGTCCATACGTGGCCACAGACATTAAACACTGACATTTTCTTTTTCGTTTATTCTTTTAAAGTTGAAGCTAAATTCAATAAATTTTTATCTGTATTAACATATATTCAGGGATCAGCCTGAAGCCAAACTAAATTTTCTTCATATTGTGAGTGAAAAAATGGCTTGTTCTCCAGCTCAGCACAGATCACTCAGCGTAAATCCCTTTTGTTAAAGCCTCTGCTCCTCATTATCAATACAGAATTCCCAATAAGAAGGAAAAATACTTTCTTTTTCCTCCTCATCCTCACAATTTACTCAAGATGCAGCTTGTGCTTTGAAAACACAATGTCACTCAATCCTACCATGAAAACCAATTAAAATTCCTTCATGGAGAAACCAGCTTTGGGTTCGGTTTGTTTTGGCGTTTTGTGGTTTTTTTTTTCTTTTCAGTCTGCTATTACAAATAATAGCAAGGAAAAAGAAAGTTTTAATTTGTGCAAATGCCTTGACAAAGTTGTCCTTCATCCTTGTGTAAATATTGGTCCTGTAACACTGCCAAGGAATGGCCTTGAGTGTCTGCAGCCAAAAAAAAATCAGACCTGCTCCTATCTGAGCCCATGAGACCTACGTGTAACTCATGTTTGTGACTGGTGTTCCAGCTCTTCCAAAATTGCCTCTGAGCCTCTCCTGACTGGGAATCCAGGCTGCTGCTCCTTGACTTCTGTGTAGCATTTGAGGAGTAGTCATGGCAAGCTTTGCAAGAAAAAAAAACTTCTGTTAGACAAGCTGAAAAAGCTGGAGAGAAAGGCCAAGGTCTCCAGCAAGGAATTCCTTTCCAAACATTCAGCCTTGCATGCCTGGATGCTTATCTGTTCTTTCAGAGTAATCCAATAAAAGATAAACTTTCTCCTCCTAAAAGCCTTTACTCCACTTAAACCCCTGACCATCCTGGCTGAAATTCTGTGGCTAACTCCAAAGTTGATGACGGAGATAAGGAGAAGGGAATCTGTTTATCTAAAGAGGGACACATTTGTACAGAAGGAGCAGAAATGGCACAGCTCTGTTGCATAATTTGGCCACGTTCCTCATGTCAGTTCAGTGGGGAATGGAGGGTTACTCCAGTCAGGGGTGATGTTTGTAGGATGTGTCTCAGCTCTGCAGCTTCCATGGAATCTCGAGCTCCCATACCTCATTTAAGAGGAAAAGCTGGCCCTTAGGCACAAGGCTTCTCCCAGAGCCTCTGGGTACTGGAGGGTTCAATTAATTCTCATGGAAAGTGATGTGAGAATAAACCCAAGTCACATGCTTTCTAAGAACACAGGCTGGAGTCTGCAAACCTGCAGGCATTTTGCGGTGCTGACATTTCATAACCCATGAGCTTGCAGATTTGGAGGCAAAGTTACAATTACCATTTCGATTACCCTGAAATGGAGTTCAATTTAAAAATCCTGTAGGATGAGCTCCTTGATTTTGATTAAGTGTCCAGACTGGACCTTTCAGTCCAAGATGGTGCTCACTTACATTCCAACCAAAAATTCATGAATCCACATGTGGGGTGAAGTGCTGAAGAACCATTTACTGTTTTCCTGAAGGGGAGAATCAGCTCCTCTTATGCCAGGACAAGAGAGAAAGGGTGTGAACTGCCAGAGGGCAGGGTTAGATGGGATTTTGGGAAGGAATTCCTCCCTGTGAGGGTGGACAGGCTGTGGCCCAGGGTGCCCAGAGCAGCTGTGGCTGCCCCTGGATCCCTGGCAGTGCCCAAGGCCAGGCTGGACATTGGGGCTGGGAACAGCCTGGGACAGTGGAAGGTGTCCTTGCCATGGCAGGGGTGGCACTGGATGGGATTTAAGGTCCCTTCCCACCCAGACCCTGCTGGGATTCTATGCTATGAATATTCACTACTTTGAGAGCTGTTTTCAAAACTTCATTTTTATGCATACTGCCCTCTACCAATCACTTTATCAAAGAGAACAGCAGTTCTCTTCACCCGAATGGTTTTATGTATGTTCTACACAGTTCTTTGCCATTGAAGGCATTTGCTAAAAAACTGGCATAATTTCAGTAAAAAAAGTTGCTGTGCTGACAGGTTTTAAGTGTGGGAAAGGCCTTAACTCCAAATTATCAGTAGACGTCACTGTGGCCAACCAATTGAAATAGTTAAATTATTCTGGGGTTTAAGGTCAGGAAATGGTGAAACTGTAGCAGGAAAGCATATTTTACATAATGCAGAATCTCAGTCCTGAACCAAAGCACTGAGAATAGCCTGGAGGAGATCAGCACCTTTCATCCACTTCCAAGAGAGTCTGGAAACATTCACATTTAAATTTGTCAACCACCCTTTAACTTTTTCTCCCTTTTCTTTCCATCTACTGTGGTCTCTCCACATGCACCTCCTTCCTGTTTATTGGGTATTTTTCTATTAATAAAATAGGGGGAGACCTCTTTGAGGACTTCCCCCAGGCTCAGCCTCCTTAGGATCCTCTCCCTCCGGGGCTGCTCCGTTCAAAGGGAAATTGATGGTTAAAAAAAAACTACCTGGGGGTGAAAATCTTTCTCTACAANTGGTGGTTAAAAAAAACTACCTGGGTGTGAAAATCTTTCTCTGCAAAATAAAGAGTACCTACCACACCTGTGGATCTGGGAGAGGGGAAAGTTATCCTTTCAGAGTGATTTCCAAATGAAAAGAAAAAAAAAAAAAGAAAAAAAGAATATGTGCAATACATTCCTGTCAATTGCATGGCATTTGCTGTCTCCAAATATTTAATTTTAATTTTTAAAAATGGCTTAATCTTCTTTATGAAATCATTACATCCTGAGTACCTTGGTTTACAATTATGAAATCAAAAGAAAGTGAAGAGTAAAAGTTTGTCTTGTCTTTTACTGTGTTCCAGGTGAATGAAGAGAGTACCACAACCACAGAGAAACAGCCAGGCTGGGACAGCAGCTCTGCCCCATCTTCATCCCCTGGCACCACCAGAGCCAGTAACTGGTCTGAGCACAGGAAACAAGCTGCCAAACAGCACAGAAAATGGAAAAAATTCTGATTTTCTCCATTAAGAGGGCTCTGCCAAGCTAACAGAAGTAAAAATTCATTAAAAAGTGATGCAGCATTTGAGTGCTGAGCTGTACCTGGATGAACAAGAGGCATCATTTTGAGAAAGAGATTCCATCTCCTGCACAGCCCCTGCTCTCAGACAATCACCTTTTTAAGCATGCTGATATTGTTGCTCTCCTTAATGCATTTTAATTCCACTCCTAATGTTTTTGCATGCTCATGGTGCATAGCCAGGGACATTGCCCTGAAGAAAGGAAAGGGTGCAAGAAGCCAAACAAGTGACAGGAGGGAGTGTGGTTTTCTTGTAGAATCAAGGAAAATATAACGAAGCCACACAGCGTGTAATTAGCACAGCTCCCTCTCGGCACTGCTTGTCTCTGGGGGCTGGATTCCTCCAGCAGGTAGAGAAGCAAGAGAAGAGGAGAGGGAAGGGCTCTGGTAGTGACACTTTTCCTCATCAGCTGGAAGCCCATGAGCTCAGTGACAAGATGAGGGGGAAGCAGCTTCAGAGAGTTGTGGGGCTGGACTTGGAGGGAGATGGGAAAATTCAGCCCTATTTTGTTACCTCTCCCCACGGGACCAGGGCAAATGCTTGGCCAGAGAAATTCAGAAAGAAGTAGCCGGAGCCAAATGTACCTCCATCCATCCACCCATCCATCATCCATCCACCCATCCACCCATCCACCCACCCATCATCCATCCACCCATCATCCATCC
>VYXF01006312.1:36264-89675 GCA_013397295.1 Polioptila caerulea | reverse complement strand
AAAATAAAATAATACAACACAGACACTTTAGCCATTATTTTCTCTTTTTCCATCAGAGCTATTAGTCTCTGCAAAGCTGAGCCATCATGCTAATAAGTTTCTGGGTGAGGACTTGGCAAATCTGACACGAAAAATGCTGCAGGATCATTTGCCTACCAAAAGGAAAAAAAAAAAACACCAAAACTTTTTAAAAAGGGGGCTTAAAATAATTTGTTTTTTAAAAAAGCCACGGGAAAGTCAGACCTGCCCTCAATGAGGTTTGACTGAAATCTATTTATGGAATTTCCATAAGACTTTGTTCGGGTTGCTGAAATTTCATGGCAGGGAGTTACTGCTCCTTTCAGACTCCAGCCTTCTTAACAACCCCAAGTTATTAAACTTTCAGAAAGAACAGCCTTGCACTTATTTTTACAGCTTGCACTCTTCAAGCTTGACAAAGATGAAACCATAATGAAAATTACAAACTGCAGGTATGAAACTCACTGACATCATGAAACCATTATATTTTTATAAGATAAAATGTAATTGAGACATTTCTTCTTTTCTAGGATCTTGAATTGCCTACAGGTTGGTTGGGGTTTTTTGGTTGTTTGATAGAAAAGTAAATTAAGTTTTTCCTTGAATAAAAAAGCATTTGGCTGTGGGACAGAACGTGGTCAATGTTAGGAGATCAACATTTAAGAGTAGAAGTTAATTACCCTGCCATTGAAAAAAAGACTTGTTTTCAAAAGCCAGAATGGAAAGAACTGACCTTGAGGAGCATCAAAGGAATCGGGAAAATATGAAAATAATTAAAATTTGAAAGTGCATAATTGGGAACTTTGCATTCATCTGCTTTAATCTGTACTTAATCCATTTACACTTAAAGGCTCCTTCGTGTGTTCTTCCTGCCAACTTCAATCTGTTAATGCAACTCCCACAACTATTTTACTGCTTTTATTTCTGGGCCATCTGAAACCCAGTGATGTGAGCCCTTTAGGATTTATAGGTGTCTTCCTAGAAGTCTTCAGAGATGTGCAGTTTTGGGTAAAATATTAAACAGTTGTCACTTCCACTTCCAATAAAATGATTTGTGCTTCCAGAGTATATTTCAATTTTCACAACAGAGGCTTATTTTGGCTCTTGAGTTTTGAATACAACATGCCAGAAACCCTGTGTTTTCATAATACTAATTAAAAAAAAACATACATTTTAAACATTTTTCAGCAGCTGAGTGTGAAATGTTGAAGGAATCTGTTAACATATTGATTGCTTTGAGCAGTGCTTTAAATTAGCTTTCTGTTCCTCTCCATATGGTTTTCCATTAAATTTAAATAAATTAAAGTTCAATTATCTGGAAGAGAGGTACAGAGTCTTCCCCAGGTTGATGGATGAATTACCACTCAACCCTCCCTGTCAGGAACTCATCAGGACTCTGCCTTTGAGTGTGGTGGACCTCACCCCTTCTCTTTCAGGCAAGATTTCAGCACAGGTGCCAAGCACACTTTCAGACATAGCCCTGAAACTGGAGATTTCTTTCTCTCTGCACTATTATGTGAGTCACGCCTGTGAGAAAAAAGAAAATCAAAAACCAAACCCAGAAGTTCATCAGCTGGAGAGGCTCCGTGTTGGCAGCCACAACAGGTTCCAGCCTGCAGAGATGCAGCAGACATAAACAGGAGGATATGGCACAGATGGCATCTTTCATTCTGAAAAATATAAAAAAATAAAACAACATTCAGCTTGTATCTGCCTGTTGCATGCTCAGCATGCAGAGGAGGGCGAAGAAGGGAGAACAGCATCTCAAGTATTTACACAATTGGGCCAAAACCAATTTATTCCTGTCCAGTGGAGGTTTGGGGTAGAGCAGAGAATCCCAGAATGGTTTGGGCTGGAAGGGACCTTAAATCCCACCCAGTGCCACCCCTGCCATGGTAGGGACCCCTCCCACTGTCCCAGGCTGCGCCAGCCCCAAGGTCCAGCCTGGCCTTGGGCACTGCCAGGGATCCAGGGGCAGCCACAGCTGCTCTGGGCACCCTGTGCCACCTCATCTTGCTGTAAAAAATTTCCTCCTTCTATCTAACCTAAATCAGTCCTCTTCAAGTCAAAAAGTGTAAGTATAGTAACTTAAAAGTAAAATAAAAGTATAGGGGGAGATGTTCTGCAAGCGCTTCAGGACATCTGGAGGACACAGAGTGAGCCTGGGATGTTCCCTTTCAAAACTTGTCCTGGCCCAATGTCCTTCCCATCCCTCCAGCTCCAGCCACAGCAGAGCCACCCTGGCACCACCCCGAGGGCTTGAGGTCATGGTGAAAGACAGAAACACATTCAAAACCTGCTGCTCTCATTCTCATTTTCTCCCCTACGCAGGAGAGCGTAAAACATCCATCTTCGAGCTTCTGTCTGTAGCAGAGATGATCCCAGAAGGCAAAACCTCCTCATTACAGTCTCTGCCTCAAAAGTCTCATTTACCTCAGATAAAATTGCAGCTGTGAAGGGCATTACCAGCACCAAGAAAAACTCAATGGAAACGTGATCTGTGAGAAACACGACCCTGAGGAGCTGGGGAACAAACCCTGTGTGCAGCAGAGTGGGCACTCAGGGTGGTGGGGAGCCCTGAGAGTGCTGGAGTGGCTACTGGGATGTACTGGGAGGGAGCTGGGACACTCTGGAATGGAGATGGGACATGCTGGGATGGAGCTGGGACATACTGGGAGGGAGCTGGGACATGCTGCGAGGGAGCTGGGACATACTGGGAGGGAGCTGGGACACTCTGGGATGGAGCTGGGACATGCTGGGATGGAGCTGGGACATACTGGGAGGGAGCTGGGCCATGCTGGGAGGGAGCTGGGCCATGCTGAGATGGAGCTGGGACATACTGGGAGGGAGCTGGGACATACTGGGAGGGAGCTGGGACATACTGGGATGGAGCTGGGCCATGCCAGGTTGGAGCTGGGCCACGCTGCCTGCTGTGTGTAATAAGAAGGGGAGAGCTAGAAAGGCTTGGCTGTCTTTCAAAATTATCAGAAAGCCACAAAAATAGCAGCAAAACAGGCCTGGCAGTAATTTTCACTTAGTGGTTACCTCTATGGTATAGCTCTGTGGTTCTATAAAATAAAAAGGGAAAAAATGGCATTTTTACACCCTCTTGTGTGTGTTTATGGAATGTTGGGCAGAGATATTGTAGATACAGACACATCTCTGCTGCTCACATCTGGCCTATCTCTTCATTCTTTACAAATCACAGTGCATCAAGCCCTTGTATGGACACAGGGACATTTCTGAGGGCACACAGAGGTGCAGACACCTCACACCCCACACTCATGAAATGTCCATTTCCCTCTTCCCTCTGCCTAAATTGGGACCCTCAAAAACTTCCCTCACCTCCAGCCCCTCGAGCCTCACCTCCAGTGGCCCCAGACTGGTTGGTCCTTTCACTGAGCCTGCCATTCATCCCCACCAGCCACTAACCAGTTTTACTGTGTGAAAATACATTAAATGACTGAATTGTTTGTTTTCAAACAACTTGCTGTGCAGTGGCTCGTTTGACAGGAGCCCTCGGTGCCTTGCAATTTGCTCTGCACACGTGGCAGCTCCCAGGGAGCCCTCAGCAGACAGGGGTCAGGGAACAAAACACCCTTTTTAGTGAGCCTTGGCATGTTCCCCCCCCAAAAAAAAAACCATGGAGCCTCTTGTCTATTGTGTCAGGGCTCTGGAGTTGAGTAAGAGGGAAATTATTCATAGTAATGGCCCTATCCAGTTGATGCTCTCTTTTTTTTTTTAAATTCCCAGAGTATGCATTTGTTTGAGGAGATAAGACAATCAGAGAGTTTTAAGCTGGCTTTTATAGGACTATTAAATTTCCCAATAGCACCATAAAAATTAATAAAATCAACTGCTGCGATTCTAGCAAAAAATAAACAGATGCGGTTATTAAGGGGTTTTTTATCCAAGGTCCTGTTGCTGCTGCTGTTTCTGTACCAACAGGTACACATGGAGTTTGTCCCCTGGGATTTATCTCACTTGCAGGAAGAGGGAGAAATGAGATAAATGACACTCAGCTTGGCCAAAACAGAGCATTGCTATGTCTGTGGCACAACTGCTTCTGTGGAAGGTGTCCCTGCTCGTGGCAGGGGTTGGAATGAGATGGGTTTTAAGATTGTTTCCAACCTAAACCATTCTGGGATTCTGCCCACCACAGCTACATGGATATAAGTTGTGAAGGTGATTTATCCAGCTGGGATCCATGAGGTTTTAATGTCAAAGAATCTTTTTTTCAGCTGGCTTCACTGCTGCTTCCCAATTATTTCTATTCTCTGCTTCTCCCGTGTCACGCAGCTCTATTTAAATTGGGTGGATGGCTGTGTGGAGATGGATGCTGCTCTTCTTGTGTACTCCTGAAAATGAAATTTTCCATTCCTGTAATGTAGTGCTTAAAGCCTAACTCAGTTGTACAAAAACAGCTCGGAGGTAGGAGCTGTCTAAATCATGCACTGAAAATTCCCCGTTACATTAGTGGGGGAAAAAAATCTTTTCACGTTACCTCTCTCAAGCTGCTTTAATCACTTTAAATCACTTTAAATGACTGTTATCAGTCATTTCATTTCCCTTCTTCCACTGAAACCTTACTGCTTTCCACTTCTGAGATGTTTTCAACCTGTACTTGGAACAGAACTTACTCCCTCCAGTGTAATTTTCATTTTAACCTTCCCTCAATGGCCTAGAAATAATAGATTGCTAAGACTGCTTTAATAGATTGCAAATTTAAACCTTGTAGAGATAACCACCTGGATGATGTTACAACTCAATGGTAAGGCAAAGAATAACAAACCCTAAAAGTTACTGAACTAAGACTTATGTTGTAAGGCTGCTGAAATGCTGGGGATTGTTATGGCTCTGTAATTAAATAACATTCCCTGGTGTTATGGTTCCACTGCTATTCAAAATCCTCTGCTCTGGAACTGCTTTCTTTACTGATAACTCGGAGGGAAGTGATTACTGATGGAGGAAAACAAATATTTTTAATATTTCCTTGTTGCCTTCCCAATGGTCTTTTCTTCCTTGTGATCTTTTTAAAGCACTTGGGTGCTCTCTCCATGAATTTCTGGACACTGGAGGAGCTTTCAGCTGAAGTCTTCAGGTTAATAAAGTGCCTTCATTTGGGGTGGTGAATATAAACTGTGGCAACCTGGTTAAAAATCCTCGCAGCTCAGGGACCAGCCAGGAAGTCTTTGTGAATTGTGGAAGCAGTGGGGCTTTCTTGCCTTTGTGGTACCCAGAATTCTGGGGTTTGTGGAATGTTTTCTACACAACTATTGTTTCCAGTTCATAACATCTCACGTGACCAGGAGCCCACCCCTGCTGTCTGTGTTGGGATCTTAGGAAGCTGATTGATTTTCATAGAATCCCACAATGGTTTGGGTTGGAAGGGACCTTAAATCCCACCCAGTGCCACCCCTGCCATGGCAGGGACACCTCCCACTGTCCCAGGCTGCTCCAAGCTCTGTCCAACCTGGCCTTGAACATGGGATGGGGCATCCACAGCCTCTCTGAGCAGCCCAATGGGTTCTTTATGGTGCAAAATACCTTCTAAAAATAGTTGGCAATTTCAGGGCTTGTGCTGAAACCTCGTGGTGTTCAAACCTTCCCTCAGCGTGCAATTTTCACTGCTGCAACCAACAGCTACAAAGGCCCAGCAACAGCCTCCAGTACTCAGCACATAAATACAGAGTATTTATCTCCAAACCATTTATTTTTAGCCTGCTTTGCTCAGATTCTAGCAGGGAGATGCTGCATTGTGCTCCCTGTGCTTTCCTTATTTACCAGGCCTGGAATCACGGAAAAATATCACTGCATTCAGTTTGTGTCCTCCTCCCATGTAAATGCTGCAGCATAAATATACTGAAGTTTCTCTCCATTTCCATGTGACATCAATGACAAACTCTTTCCAAGATTTCTCATCTCCATCAGCAGTTTACAAATGTCACTTTCCAACTCAGGGAAGCAGCATTGGTCTAAAGAGAATTGAAGAGAGAAGTACACTTTATTTTAAATATATTTGCTTCAGGTTTTTCAAGAATCTAAACTTTGAGGTCAGTAGCAACAGTTTCTTCCAAACTTCCTCCCTGACACAAGATTAACAAACAATATTGCACAAATTAATCTCAAAGGAGCTACCTGGGAAGCACAAACCAGTTGTGCACAGCTTTTAAAGCAATCACACTCATACCAGAGCTGTTTTTTATCAGGGTGTGTTCCCATTTTCCCAGCGTTCTTCTCCATAGACCTTGAGTGCAAACAAACTCTTCTCACTGCCATATCTGTTCATTTTGCACAGAATAAGAAACCTGTGTGAGTGTTTGGGATTTTTTTCCTGGAAAAGAGAGCAGCCAGTGTAGGATGAATGAGAGCTGGGACTTCCCAATCCCTTTGGGATCCCGTGCCATGGGTGCTTCCCAGGATTGCTGAGCAGCTGCAGGGCTCACCCACGCAGGTGGGGATAGAGCAGCTTCCCAGCAAATATTTGGGATGACTCAAATCAGCTTCCAAAACAAGCCTCTGCATGGTGGGTTGACCTCGTCAGAAATAAACTCTGAGTGAGTGCATTATGGACGTACCACGTGGCATTAACTCACCACAGATGTGACAGCAGCATGGGGATTTTGCAGCAAGCTTTCTGCACTCTGGGCCTTCTGAAGTTAATAAAAATGTCACTGGGATATTAATAGTGTGAATCACTCTTTTTTTTTTTTTTTTGACAGGACTCTCAGTTTGGTGGGCTCAAATCCTTTCCTGTGCTGCTGGATCCCATTTGGGATCAGAGCTCACCAGACCCATGGGATGTTGTAGTGGACCCAGGCATGGGCCCAACAACCAGTCCTTGTGCCAGCTCATCTTCCAGGCTGAAAAAGAGCTACCAATGCTTCTGGTGGTGGAAAAACGCTCCCCAGTTGTAAATCCCACAATCCCAGCAATCGGAGCAGACAGATATGATGGTATCTGCTTGACAAATCCAACACGCCGAGTATCTCCTGCTTGACAACTTTACAAATTCTTCTGCAGCCTGTGATAATGGAAGGCTGTCAGTCAAAACTCACCTATGTCTTTCACTCACATCAAATACTTGAATTTATAATAAATGATAGGGAGTTAATTACTGCCCCGATGTGATCTGCTCCGGAGTTGCCCCAGAAATGTCACAGTTATTGAATTGATTGCCCTGGCTTGCCTCTACTCCTTATAACATTTATTTTAACATGGTCCTTAGCACACAAAAACCTGCCAGCAGTGTAAATAGACTCTCCAGTAAGTAAATTCTAGTTCAAGCAAGAAAAAAATGATGTCTTGGAGCAGGATCCACCCACGCGCTGAGTTGATCTTGAAATATCATTCTCATCAAGTCCTGGCACATGATGCAAATCCCGGTACGATAGTTGCAGGATATCAGGCAGCAAGGCTACACAAACATTGGCAAGACTTCCCCTTTTCCTTCCACTGTGTTTACCTCAGCCATAAAACTCGATGCCTCTCGGCCTGCAGGGGAATATTGGAAACAAGGAGAAGGCAACCGAGCCTCCCACGGCACCGTTCAGCCAGAGGGGAGAGGTGGGAGGGTTTCCCCTCTCATCTCCCCTCTCCTGCTTCCTCCTCAGCTCCAGGGAATGCTGACCTGCTGCAGAGGCTGTTTTGAGGAGTGACAGGGTCCAACAATGTGCATCACCAGGGGCAGCACGTCAGCCCCACTGGGGATGAGCTGTGCTCCCTCTAAACGCAGCCTGAACCCAGTCAGTGGAGGCAGAGAGCAAAGTTCAGGCTGGAGCTGGAGCTTGTGGGCTCGTTGGGAAACCTGACATCAATTCCCACCTCGGATGTGCTGGCCCCCTTTGAGAAGTGCTGCTCTGCTGCTCAGCTTGGACTAACTCCAGCAATGCCCAGAGGAGTCCTGCAATGCCGTGGTGATCACAGCATTCCACCACCATGATGTCATTTTTGGGGGGTTGGAATTTTGGATGATCTTTAAGGTTCCTTCTAACCCAAGCCTGTCTATGACTCTGATTTTTCAAGAAGCAAGATTTTTCTTTTGAGAAAACAGCTCGGTTTGCATTTTGAGAGGGTTGGAGCTATTGATCTCCCTTCCCAAAATACATTGTTCTTGTGGTTGAAATGAAATATGTGACCAGCATTTGAAAGATTTCTCTGCTTCTACAGTGTGTCAAAGCTTGCCCTTGTATATCAGTGGATATTAAATCATCATATTCTCATTTATATGTAAACTCCAAGATGCTGATGGAGTCAAGCACTGTTATGTGTGTGTATTTGAGGATCTAATTTTATGCTGTGTATTATTTTATAGTTATCAGGCTGGGCTCTGCTGGCTTGATTCTGTTGCCTTTAAAAGAGAGCAGTGGAAGAAGAATGGATTTTCCAGTTGTTTGATGGGTGGAATTAAAATGTCCTGCCCAAAGCAAAACTGCATATGGGCTATTTGTAAACATTTGCCTTGTTTGCTTCCAATAACAATGCCGCCTGGTTTTTATACAGGAAATTCTTTCAGAGCAAAAACCAACACACATTTTTGTTGAAATGTTGGGTTTGAAGTCAGACGAGCTTTGTTTCCAAACAAGCAAATCTGTAGGTAATTTGATTTAAAATTAGCAAGCAATAAACCTGGGTTTTTTGATCAGAACTATTTTTGCATGGGTGATCCTGCCACACAGACAAACAATTATTTATCCTCAAGTCTGTTCTTCCAGGGGCAGCAAACACCGATCCTACTCACAGGGGTGAGCCAAATCAGCTGAAGACTTTTTGGAATGCAACCTTTTCCCATCATTTGGTGGTTCAAGAAGCCTGGGAAGTTTTCTTTCTCTGTCCAGGGTGGAAAGCAGAGCTCTCACAGGTGCCACAACACAGGGCAGCGCTGGGGGGATCCTACACACCTGGATTTGTTTGTGGATACACTCTAAATACGAGGCACATCCCTGACCAAGACAATTTATCCCCACAAAAAACAGCAAAGAGAAGAGGAAAACCTTTGGCTGAGATGTAAATCAAAGACTCATCTTTTTTCCCCTCAGATTTTTTCCAAATTTTATACTGCAGAGCTACAGATTTTCTACTAACCTTTCTTTCTGTCCGTGTTTTTGGGATGGAATTAGTGCCAGGTACATCAGGTGGGAACTGATCCACAAAGGTGAAAGCTGCTGGGGATCCTCACAGATCAAATCCCCAAAGGGGATCCTCACAGATCAAATCCCCAAAAGCTCTCAGTGTTTTGGTTTAAACTCTTTGCTGGGTGCATTTTATCACCTGGAGAAGAATGTGTGAGTGCAGAATTAAAAGCTCTTGCACTTAATTTGTCAGAGAGGCAGATGCAGCTTCACCATCCGAGCTCCAAGTGCTTGATGTCACAACTTCAGGGGCCAGGCCAGGAGCTGCTGCTGATTTATGTCAGTGGAGCTGCCTCAAGCAATAAAATTTGGATGGGTCCCAGCACCTGCGTGGGTGAGGAGTCAGGGATTGAGGAGATTCCTTCCCTGCCTACATGGATTTAAAGATGGAAGGCTAATTTTGTGATACCTGCCCCACTCCAGTGGTGGATTTTTATATAATCTCATTTTTCAACTGAGAAGGAAAGCCTTCCTCTTCAGATAAATCCGGTTAAGTAAAGCTGGGAGCCTTTCTCTTCTGCCTGATTTTAATATTTCTAATTTATCAGTTGTGGATTTGCATGTAAGTCCCACTGTAGCTTCTCTACAGTCCAGACAAAATTTAAATGTTGAAAACTTCTTGCACGCTGTCTTTCCAAAGAGCAGACTTTAGCTTAGAAGATTTTGGGGTTTGGATGTTTAAAAACTGACATAAATCACGATTCTGTGTTATTTTGAAGACACGTCTGGCTTGTGGAGACTCCCACCTCCTTCTGGGTTGCCTGCTTTGGGACAGCCGGAGGATGTGAGCGGCTGCCATGCAAAGTGAGTGTGAAAAACATGCACAATCCTTTTGTCTCCTTGGTGAGTCATTCCAGCCTCCTTGTCTCTCCCTTCCTGCATCCCAGAAAAGCAGGGAAAGGCCGGGTTCCAAGCAGACAAGCAGCAGCCAGTGCTGGCAGTGACAGGAGCAGGTAGACAAGCCCAGCAAGCCCAGGGCTCTCTGTGTGTCAGGTTAGGGAATGGGACCTGCTGAAATCGAGCACAGGGAAGAGGGAAAAGATCTCGAGAGCTCAGAGCAAGGGGTGGGATTCCCCGTCCAGAAGTGGTTAGCAAAGAAAATGTAATTGCAAGTTGAAACCCTCTTGGTTTTGCTGCCGTTTATAGCAGCCTTAGTTCTGGATGTTTGTTTTAAGATGCTGTCCCTGTGGCAGGGAACGATTAATCCATTCCAGTTGCTGGGGAGAAGGAGCTGTTGTCAAAGCCAGAAATGCTGTGCAATCCACAAAAGGCCCTCTGGAGTTGCTGCAGAAACATCTCCAGCACCAGCCAAGCCAGTTATCACATTCTGTTCATAGTTCCCTTAGCCATGGTCATGTCTTTCCATAGAATCACAGGATCACGGAGCAGTTTGGGTTGGAAGGGACGTGAAAGTCTGCCAAGTTCCAGCCTTCCTTTACACCAGGTACCCCAAAGCCCCAGGACTTTTTTCCTTGATGGGTTTTTGGGATCTCCAGGTGCATAAATGTTCTACCACAGCTTCCACAGCCTTGTGTGCTCCTTCCACAGCACATCCTGTGGCTGGCTGCAGGATCCCTCCTGCCAGAGCATTCGTGGAACCCCTGTGTGATCCTGGAAAGGAATGTGCTCTCTGCTATTCCTGCAGGTTTTGAGCATGTGGCTCTAAAAGTCTCTGCAAAGCTTTAATTACAGGGATAAAAAAAATGATGGTTTTTAAATAGATTGTCCCAGAGGAAAATAGAGCTGGCAAGTGATTTTCCCTTGTGTGGTGGTCTAGAACTGCTTGTCACACAGAGATGTGCATCACTCTCAGATTAACTTCCACTGGGACTTCAGGCTTCATCTTCTGCTTTTTTGCACAGGAAACTCGAGCCCAGGTTGGCTTTTGGAACTGGTTGTTGCTGAAATAATTCACCACCTTGAGCTCAGCCATGCCAGGGGCTGCCAAAAGCAGGGGAGCAGGTGGATCCTGGGGGTGCCACGGGGGTGGCACTGGCACAGGACAAGGCTGGGAGCACCTGGGGGGAGCAGTCCCACCTCCACCTGAGATGAGGCAGTGCCAGAGATTTCACAGCCTCTGGAGAGATTTAAAAGATGTGTGGGTGTGGGGACATGGGGTGGCAGTGGTTAATTGATCCCAGTGATCCCAGAGGTCTTTCCCAACCTAAACAATTCTGTGATTGTGCAGATTTTTCAGAACTCTCACCACCCTGAATGATGTTCTGAATGTCTGTGGGGAGCAGCTCTCTTGCTCATGCACCCTTCAGTGCTTTCTGCTGCTCCTGAGCAATTCTTTGCACAGCACATCACATCTTCTGCACCCCACCTTGGCCAGTGTCAGCCCATTATCCCTCACCTCAATTCTCCTCACCCAGCACCAAGCCCAGGTGTTGCATCACACAAAACTTTTGCTTTATTTCTCTCTTTTCCAAGCTTTCTGTAACCCTCAGCTCATTCAAAAGGCATCATTTTTAGGTATGACCATTGTACACTCATAGAAATTCTACTGGTGTTCAGTATTATGCCTTTGAATCTGTCTCCCAATACCAGATTCCCTCAGCTGAACCATTCCCCAGCTTCTTCTTCAGGGTGGCTCCACCACCTGAAGCTTTTTTTTCTGAAGGCTGATTACTCTTCTGGTTTATTTTGTTGACATCTGATAGAATTTCCTCCCTTGCTGATGAGATTCTTTGTCCACTTGTGCAACAATAATCCCAGGTAAAAAACAAAACAAAACAAAACCAGCCAAGAAGAATTAAACAGTTTGGGAAGACTGTGAGTGAATAACACAATTCTGAAGCAAATCCACCTCCTGAGCCCCTTGGCCTTCTGTGCACAGGGATGAGCTGACACAGGAGGTGCATCTCTCCACTGAAGTGTGACTGCTCCTGCACCCAGCCTCAAACAAAAATCCCACTTTTCCCTCATACAACTCAAACCTGTGTCTGCTGGTTTGGCACTGATCCTCGTTTGTTCTCCCAGCTTTCTGGAGACAGGAGGGCTGGGAGCTCTGATCACCCCCAAGCAGGGCTCCACATTTCTGAGCTCATCAGCCATCCTTGAACTTTCCCACGTGGGGCTTCCAAACTTTCCCCTCTCTGTTCATCAGCTCTCCTTCTGCAGAGGGAATTAGCTGACTACAAATTGAATAAAACAAAAACTTAAGTCACTTTCAGGTTACTCATAGAGAGAAACAAAGCTGAGAAATGACAAGTTACTTGAGGGAATTTGTCAAATAGGAAACATCTTCCCCGTTTTTTCAGCTCTCTGACATCACTGGGAGCTGGGATCTTGCATCCCTAATTAGCCATAACTTTTTCTTCTTGCAGAAAATGGAGTGTTTAATGTAATGCTCATTTTTTTTCCCTGAAAATCTTCTTAGGGACATAGAAATGGATGTTAATGTATGCAAGTCCATTACTGAGTATGGTAATGAAGAAGTCATGGCCAATGGTGAAGCTTAAATTAAGCACGCTTCAGAAAACAAACACAACTCCTCCAGAATTCCTATTCAACATTTGTAATGGAATAAAACTCCTAATAAAACGTTTTCCCTGAGAAGCAATAAATTCTGGAAACATGACTGTATTTACTTAGACCTTTTGTAAAGAAAACGTTTTTCTCAGGCAGGAAAACTGCTCTTTATGGGAAAATTCAGTAAATACAATTATGCAACTGTTTTCCTGAGGCTTTTACAAACCTGTGCTGCTGCAAATGCTCAGCAGACCAGTCCAGCAGTGTGTGTGGAACACAGAGAGAACATTTCTCAAGCATTGAAAACACATATGTACTTTTCTCTTTCTGTATCTCATTTATATAATTAAAAACTCCTCCAAACCCTCAGCAGAGATCTGAAAAAACCTGATTCATTTTTCACCAGGAGCGAGTTTGTTCAGGCCATAAATCTTCTGAAATGAAACATAACAAATCTCCACTTGCAACTTCTTGAGAAGTGTTTTTTCTTAAAAGCGTTAAAAGTAAAAATGCCATTTCAATTTTATTTATTTATTTGGGGGAAGGGAAACAAGTGGATTTAAATTTATGATTTAATCTAGGAAAAAATGTATCAAGCATCATTAGGATTGATTTTTTTTTTTAAGTAGATGCTGACCACGTAAATTCTGTGGCTGCCTCTGGAATTAGCAGGGAGCTCACACACACCCCAGGGCTGATAGGAGATGTTTTGCTGGTGTGTGTTAGAGTCACACTGGAAGTTAAACACTCACCACTAAATTTCAGTGGGTTTTTACCCCTGTTCTCACACCCCCTGGGCTGTTCCAGGAGGCTCAGAGGGCACCAACCATCCCCAGGCAGCTCTGCTGGGTCTCGCTGCAGCGCTGAGCTTTGCTCAGGGGAACTCCAACCTTTCCGTGGTTTTTGGGATAACAGGAGCCCTCCCAGTGCTCCCAGTGCTGGATCCCCTGCTGTGCCCTGGCCAGGGATGCTGAGCAGCAGGCACAGAGCTGACAGCTCTGCCTCAAGCCAAGCCTTTGGGGCTGCTTTGCATGGCCAGCACTGTGCAAAGCAGCTGGAGAGCTTTGATCCCAAACTGGGGAGCAGCTCCTGATTACTGAGCTGCTGTGGTCCCAGGCCATCAGATATTGCTGCAAATGCAGAAGAAAGCCCCTCTCAAGGAGGCTGTGCCCTTGCTCCTCCAGCACAGAAAGGCTTTCAGAGGAATCAGAGCTCAGCAATCGCATTTGCACAGCAAATGAAAGGAGCAGCCCCCTTGGCTGTCCTGTCAGCTCCAAAGGCCTGGCAGGATTTGTCACTACATCCCTGAGCTCTGGGTGACAAAAACAGGGGATCAAAGCTCAGCCAGTCAGGGAAGGCATCAGCCCTGGCTAGCAGGACTTGCAGGGTGGGGTTTGGAGGGGCTCTGAGGCTGTGACAGCCAAGGAGAGACACTGGAGCCGCCCTCCACTCCTTCCTGGGGTGAAAAAACACCTCTGCCATCCCTCTGGGAGCTCTGGGTGCAGCTGCTGTCACCTGTCCCATGGTTTCAACCCCCAAAAAACCCATTTTGAATTAGGAGAAACAACGTGGCAAGTGACATCTCTGTAGGATATGCTGTTTGTGTTTCCTCTGGTAAGTTTGTTCTTCACCACATCATAAAAAACAAAAAAAATGAGGGGAAAGAACTATTTGGGTTTTGTGGCTTTTAGATAAGTAAGTTCTAAAACAAATATGAAATCATTTTGTTTGGGTTTTCTAGTGCAAAACCAAAGCCAAACGAAGACAAATCAAGAGCAAATACTTTTGGGGCAAAGATGGACTGGAATGATGATGGCAGCTCCTGTTAAAACTTTGGCTCACAACATGGTTTCCATGATTTATGCCTCTACTTGCATCTCTGAGAGTTAATTATTTTCCTAACAATATTCAAAGAGGAAGTTTCAGCTCCTAAGGCAATTTGGAATAAGTTTGGCCAAAAGTATCTGCATTACTTAAGGATGATGTTTTTACCCTGAAAACAAAATACCTTTATTTCTGTCTCAAATAACCAATTATCCAGGTGGTGACAATGCCAGACTAGAAAATTACTTCTAAATAAGTGGGAAGATTCGTCAGTTAAAGTAGTGTAATGTAAAAATTTTATAAAACATACTCTAGATCATTTACATTCACAAAGACAAGAGATTCATTCCCTTTCTCCTAACTCTGTAATTTCTCATATTTCATTAAGCTTTAGTCAGGAGACTTAAGTCTTATTCTATCTCAAATTAGTCTGTAAGCAGAATCTGAATGCAAGTACTGCTAATTTATAATTTTTTAGACGCCCTTAATCCTGCTGAAGAATGGACTGAAGGAATTATTTATTGCATTTCCTTCTCACCTGGCCTAAAAAGAGCAAAGGCCTAAGGAGAGCCCCAGGCTGGAGTCAGCCAGGTGCAAAGCAGCCAGGGCAAATCAGACTGCAGATTTTTTCTGTCTCCAACACATGATCACCCAGAGGATCCCAAGAGCCCTCACTGATTTTGAAAGATTATCACAAATCAGGTTTTAAATTTTAATATTTTTAATTAATACTCTGAGGATAGGAGGAATTTACTGGGCACGAGGGAGAAAACAGGCATAATTTGGGAATGTATGAACCAGCAAAGCAGGAAAGCTAAAAAATTGTTCCAGCTGAGAGGAAATGAGTGAAGGAAAGAACTTTCTCCATCAGCCATGGCAAGGTTGTGAGGAGGCCTGCAGGGAAAAACAAGCTGAGACAAAGGGAACCAGAGGGGTGTGCTCTGTCCCAGGTCCCTGCAAACAGGGACTGTCCCCTCTCCTGGAGTGTTTCCTTCAATGCTGAATTAGCAGAGGAGAAATTCAAGGTGTTGTGGGTCGAGGTTCTCGGGGTCCCACCCTGGCAGCAGCCTCAGCATCACCCCCTCCAACCCCTGGGTGCTGCAAAGCTGGAATTCAAGGTCAGGCCACAGCTTGGCTGAGAGGGGGATATTCCTCAGCAGAAGAAAGAAGCAACATCTCAGGTTCAAAATCTGCACTTGAATCAGTTCATTAATCCCACAGTGCAAATCAGAGGAGAGGGGAGGAGGGGAAGACGGGAGGAATTCACAGAGTCCAGGACAAAAATAGCATTATTAAACACTTCTTTTCTTTTTTTGGACATTTTCCCAAAGACTTTTAAATCTCTCTAGGCTTATAGAGAAAGGAAAAATAAATTTACATCCTTTATGTGCAGGTTTCAGAAGACAACCTTGTGCAGTGGTGCTGGAGGGAGGGACTGCAGCTGCAGCTCTCCCCTCCTCGTGTCTGGGACCTCAGCACCAGCTGATGCATCTTGGATGCAACCCCCAAAAAACAGGAGCACAGGTGATGCTCCAGCTAGTCCTGCAAAATAAAGGAAGAGAGAAATGCCACTCAGAAATAATCCTAAAGGGAGTGGGCGGGGGTGAGGATTATGCCAGCTTTAAGCAAAAGTTAGAATGAAATGAAAGATTAGGCAGTTCTCTTGTTCTTTTAGGAGGAAATGTGCTTGTGTAGCACTTTTCCCCAAACTTTGACAGCCCCAGCAGAGAATATGAGGAGTATATGCAATTTTTCTTCCATTAAAAATCCTCTGCCATTAAACATTCGTTACTTGACAACCTAAAATTCAGTACCTGATTTTTGTAGTCCCACCTTATCTTTGTGCTTGCCAAGAGTAAATTAACTTCTGTTTGTCTCTTTTACTGAAATACATCTAGCTCTGCTGGCTCTTGTGCTATAAAATACAGTTATTCCTTGGAAAAACACACATAAAACAGAGCAGGAAAGGAATAAAATGTATGGGATGTATGTTGGGAGCTGGGCAAAGTGAGAGCACAACTTTTCTGAAAGAAGCTTTGCTGGAAAGATTAATTATTATTGGAATCAGTTTCAGATTCAGCAAGATGGGTTTTCGTGGACATTCTGGCAAATCCCCTTAAATCTGGATTCCATAACTATGGGAGAGATGGAAGGGGTGGCTGAAATAGGATAGGATGATAACAGGAACAGGAGCCAGCATCCAAATCAGATTTGTGTATAATCAGCTCGGGAGATTGAAGCCTGGGAAAGCTTTTAAAGGCTCATGTGATCCTAAATGGCTGAGGTGAAAATGTAAGTGTATATGTCCACAAAATACAGAGTTTATTTCAATGGCTGCCTTGGAAATGCAGTGAGTCTGGCAGGCCTGAACTGCAGAGGGCTGGTAATGGACTGGAGGGTCTTTTATTTACAGGTCTGCTCCGGTTTAAATCCAATTCAAGGCATCAGCAGCTCAAAGCTGGGTACTTTCCTGTGGCCTGCAGGACCTCTGCCCAAGGCGGTGGAACTGCAGGAGCTCCCAGCCCTGGGAATTCCACTAGGATCAGGAGCTGGGGGGCAGAGACCACAGGGTTTTGCTGCAGAAATCCCAGAGGAGGCAAACCCAGTGGGATTGGGGCACAACCTCCTCCAGGAGCCATTTTCCTGGGAGAGGGGATGGCTTTGAGCCCTGCCCATCCACCCCAGGTGCTTTGCCTGCAGGATGCCCAAATCCTGCCCTTGCAGGGAGCGAGACATTCCTAGAGTACCCAAGGTTCAGCCCAAGGTGCTGTTTGCACAGTTAAATAAACACAGCCCTGAGGATGTGGTTTAACACAGGAATGGGGCAGTGGTGGCCCTGTCCTCTGGCCTGTCTGGCACAGCTGAACTGGTGCAAGGCAGCTCCTTGTGAACACCACAATCCCCCAAAGGTTATGGCTCATCCAAATCACTGCTTCAGACGGCTGAGAGAAAAGACAAAAAAAAAGCAAATTTAAATCTGTACTTGGAAAAAAACCCCAAACCCCCCCAAAAAACACAAATAAGGGGGAAAAAAAGAATGTATCTGTTGATAACCAGGAGCCAAATAATTGCTTGACAAGCAATGCAGAGAGACCCAGGCAAATGGCACTGGAACAATGTGAAGTGATGCACGAATATTGAACACTGACTGCCCAACACCATCCCTGGAAGTTCCAAAGCCACGTGGATGTGGCACTTGGGACATGGTTTACTGGATGGTCTTAGAGGGTTTTTCCAAGCCCAGTGATTCTGTGAGAGGGGTTTAGGCCCTGAGGCCAGTCTTGGTGGCAGTGCTCCATCATTTGCCTTCCAGATACTCAGGGAGAGTGATGGAAACATTGGGATCTAAGGTCGGAGGGGGTGACTGGAGGGGACACAGGAGGGCTGAGCAGACAACAACTTTCTTAACACCAGCTCTGAGGGCTGGAGAAACAAGAGACAATTGATCCCATTTGGGGTCATTGATCCCATCCAGGGCAATTCCAGGGGGAAAAAAAAGGATTGTATCACCTACTCAGCCATCATATATTGAATGGGGTGAGGAGGACTCAGATTCAGAGTGGAGAAATGTGATAAAGCTGGAATGTGTGCCCATGGTGGGGAAGGAAGGAAGGAAGGTGCAGGGTGGGTTCTTTGACACCCCTCTGCAGATCCAGGGCTGCCACCCTGATGTCCCACAATTTACAGTTTACAGCAGGATTTCTGAGAGACTGAGAAAAAATGCTGCTGAGTGTTGCAAAGTGAGTAAATCATCCTCCCTGCTCTCAGCTCTCGATTGTTTTGAAGCTGCCAGCGCTTCCCTGGGTGTAGGGGAAGGATGGGAAGGAGGCAGGGAGGGGGCACAGAGAGGTGACCAGACACCCAGACAGCTTTGGCTCCCTCAGAACAAATCCCTGCTTTGGGCAGAGCTGACCAGACTGTCTAGGCACTGTATATATAGGATGGAGCAGGAGTTTGCAATTACATTCCATTTCTGCGGTTTACATATAGCAGTGCTTTATAAGCCAGCACACATCAAGGCTGAGCCTTTCACTGAGCTTTTTCCAGGGAGTGGGGTTCTTATCTCCTCTTAGGAAACGAAAACTTGGGCAAATTTGCTTTTCCAGGTTGAAGAAACCACAGAAATGTGAAGGCCATTTTTATAAATAACATCATGCACCGAATTCCACTATTCCTTTTTACTTTTATTCACAGCTCAGCTGCCTGAAGTGTTTCTTGTTGGAACAAATGTGTCTTTATTTTCTTTATTTTTTATTTTAAAAAACCAAACAAACCACCAAAGCAGATTTACAGCAATTCTTCCTATCAACAGACAAACTAGCTGAGGCTCCTGACTCCCAGTTTTGTCCCAGCCATTATGGTCACCCCCTTTGTGGCCACATTTTAAATTAGAGCTGATCTATTAGAGGAGCTGAGCTCAGCTCCCACCCTGCCTGATGTCCACAAGTGTCACCTCCTGCTCCTGCTCTTGAGGGCATGGAAGTTACAGCAGAAAAAGCAGGATGGTTCATTAATAAGGGCTTTCTCAGCCCATGCCAATGGCAACTCGAATGTTCCTATTTTCAAAGGATACAAGACGTTTCCTAGCAAGGCTGGAAAACCAAACTCATGGTAATCCTTCAGAGTGGAAAAGACTTGCAGCTTGAATCAACAAAAAAAGGTGAGAATATTGCCTTCACTCCAGTAATGCCACCAACTCCACTTGCATCCATCTCCCAGCAGAAGAATGTTGCTTTCATATTACAAATAAGAAAAAAAAATACAAATTGCAAACAGGAGCCACAGAGTGGAGATGAGCATTTCAGTCTTAAACTCATCACAACCTGGAGTTGCAGCCCCAGATATCTTCAATTATTTGCATCATTTTTCAGTAACAATTTTTCAAACCAAGCACGTGGAAATCTGTGATGTTGTCACAGAGCAAGAGCTTCTGCATGCTACAGGTTTTCCAGGAAAACAGTTCCATTCATTTCAGCAGGGAAATGAATGGTAAATTCCAGCTTAAATGAAACATACAGAGACCCTTCTGTGCAAGATGAGAAATAAAATACAAGTGAAACACAGAAAGTTGGTTGCCAGACCCAGACACTGGGGAAGATAACAGAGATGCCCAGGCAGCTTGGGCTGGTTTTTTTGACCACAAGCAGCAATTTAGGCAGAAAATTCGAGCTGCCTGGTTTGAGACCCACCAGGATGTGTGACTTGAGGCTGTTTGGGTGGACAGGCCAGCATTTGTCAGCCTGCTGACACTTTATTGACCCTGACACTTTATTGCTCTTTCTCAAAACACGGTGCCATTAAGTAGCTCAGGAAGAGACCAGGCCAGCAGAATGCAGCCAGACCCAACCAAACCCCGAGGAGATGGCAGAATTCACCCCAGAGGCCATGGGAAGAAGGATTTATCCTGCTGAAAACCAGAGTCAGTGTTGAGGAGAGGGCTGGCTGAGGCTACAGCCCTTTGCATAACATACACACAAAAATAAAACTCTGCAGCGAACAGGAGCTGTGCTTTCGTGTCATTTGTGCTCTTCTCCTGATGCAAGAAACCTGGAGGGCCAAGACAGTAATTTTTTCCAGGCACGAGGCATTTAAAATTGTTACAAGAGGGGTTTCCCATCCTTTAGCTTCCCTCACGTTTCTCTGTGAAAAATGGGTGGAAAGATTTTCTCAGTGGAAAATGGGTGAAGGATGCCTGGTGCTGCCAATAAGTCACTTAAACATGGAAACTTTCCCCCTTTCTTTGCTGAACCACAAACATGGACTTCAGAGGCTTCATGAGGGCCCATTTTGAGGCAAAGAACTGAAAGAAATAAAACAATTTTCCCAAGTATTTGCCGCCAAATGAGCAGAAGTGAATGAGAATCCAGCAAAGGCCATTCAGACTGGTAGAGAAGGCAATTGTTCACTGAGAGCCTGTTCACAAAATCCTGTAGAGAGGAATGAAATCCTTCATTAAAGAACAATTCAACTCAGGTGTGCCATAAACTGGTACTCAGGCGAGTGTCATACCAGAAAATAGTGTTAAAAATCAACCAGAAAGGCCAGAAAAGCAGAAATATTATATTGGGGGGAAAAAATGCTACAAAAGGGTTCTGTAGCCTAAGACATAAAGTTAAAGTTAAAATTGCACCTTTGAAGATTGTTAGGTTGGGGGTGGGGGGGAAAGGAGGTAGAAGTAGTTTTAAAAATATGGTTAATTCTCAAGAACCGTGGGATTTTTGCACAGGAATAGAAAAGCATAAATGAAGCACCAGGGTACAATGTATCCATCATCAGATGAATATGGAAATAAAAAAATAACTGATTAAATGTGTCAAATCTGCCAAAGGATTGAGGCTGGGGAAGATCCATATTGATGGATCCAGACATAAAGGAGCTGCAGTACAGAGGCCTCCATGATACAGGCAGAGGCTACAATTTAATGCTTCCTTAATAATGATGATCCCTGCAATTGTGGGGTTTTTGGCAGTCCCACCTCAAAAGAGGCCAAGCACCACTTGATTCTCCCAGAAAATAAAGCCTGGAGAGGACCCTGTACACCACTGGTCATCCTGCAGGCAGGACCTTGATATTCCAGATGAGAGAAAACACTGATGCCAGATGTTCCCATCCCAACAGTCTGGGAGACAAATGGAGCTGAGAAAGTTTAAATGCTCCTCAAATCACACCTAATAATATCTTCGCTTCTTCAGAGCAGCTTTTCAAAGCATGAAATGTCACCGACTTCAATTTTGTATAACAAAAAGCTGAGAGCTAAGCTCCCTAATTCAGGCAGAATTACATCACAGGGTGGAAAGCTCTGATCTTACATGAAACACTATGAAAGGTGCACCAGAGCCAGATCCTAACAGGTGCTCAGGAATTTCCAAGCCTCTGGCAGGAGGAAATGCATTTTGCATTCCTGATGGCCATGGGGAGCTCAAGGCTGCAGCAACTGGAGAAGCTGTGGCTCAGCCTTTTGAGACTCAGAAGGAACTGGAACAATTAGAGCTCATTCTGTCTGGAAGAGGAGCCAGCAGGTACAACCTGCAGTGGCAGAGCCCGAAAATAAATTGGAAGGAGCTGACAAGAGCAGCTGTGAGGATGGAGGTGTCTTCTCAGAGAATTTTAGAATGTGCAGAGCTCCTGGAAGGGAGCTGAAGACGTGCTGTGAATTGCTCTATGCTGCTGAGAGATTTTGTGCACGGCAAAGACAGTCTGGGGCTGTGAGAAACCTGCAGACAGGCTCAGTTCCACTCACCCTGCAGCCTGAGCACGCCAAAGCCAAACATTCCAGCTAGTTAATCCCCAAAATCCACCTCCCAATTCTCCCCAGCACGCTCTGTCCCTCAGGCTGAAGTTGGCAGGGTGCTGCTATCTTTAGTGAACCACAGCAAAGCTTTCAGATTAAAGAATCCTGGAATGATTTGGGTTGGAAGGGACTCAAAATGCCACCCCCTGCCATGGGCAGGGACACCTTCCACTGTCCCAGGTTGCTCCAAACCCTGTCCAACCTGGCCTTGGACGCTTCCAGGGGTCCAGGGGCAGCCAGAGCTTCTCTGGGCCTCACACCCACACAGTAAAGAAAAGCTTCAGCACCCCTGGACTGGGGAGTCCCCAAAATCTAGGGCTGAATGTGTCCATATGGACCTTAAAGCTCCAGGTCACCACACATTTTTTGGGCAACAGCCTGATGCAATAGACTATTTAAAAGTGTCAGATTTGAAGAGAAGGGAAATGATGCGCAAAGCAGTAAATCTCTAAAAGCCTGACTGCTGGGGAGAGAAGGATTTGGGCCATGGACACCCAGTGAGAATGGGGAGGGCGAGGAAGGAAAAGTGACAGCAAAAATGAGAGTGAGCAGGAGGTGTGGATTATCAGGGGGACTGGGAACAGAGCAGGGGCTGTGTGGGAGTGCCAGAGAGCCCACAAAAAGCAGCTGAGGACATGAAAGCACAAGAACAACCAGGACAGGCTTTGCTGCTCTTCCAGTTCCATGTTTTCCTGCCCAAACACATCCAAGATGCTCCAGAGGAGGCAAGGGGAGGGAAAGATCACACTTATATTACTTTTGGACAGATGGAGAGCACCACTACCAAAAATTTGAAGTCCAAAAACAACAAAAACTTTTGAAGGCTGTACACAAGCCTCAAGTAGAGACACTAATGCCAGAGCCCCTGCAGCTGTGACCCTCCAGTGTCACCCCATCAGGACCAGGGCCACCTCTGTCCCCAGGGACACCAGCTCCAGGGGTAGCCTTTGGATAATGCTGAGTATCCCTTGGGAAGTGCTGGCACAAGCGCCAGAGGCTGAGGATCCTGAAGATGAAGTCTCCCAGCTGCAGGTGTCCTCCACCTCCAGATCTCCAACCATTAGTGATAAATCACTTCTGATAGTGCTGGTCCTGCTCTCAGGCCACTTTAACAGTGCAGAGCTGTTCCTGGGCTGTGCTGGGGCGTGGGGAGATTTCAGCATGTACAAATTCACACTCATTTGTCATCGGAATTACCCCGAGCTGCCAGCAAACAGGAGCACTGCCTCAGAGAGACCAGTTGTGAGAATTGTTTTTAGCACAACATTGGGTGTTTTATGTGCTGTGCCAACTCCTTTTGCAATAAATCAGAGTTGCCCAGCACATGCCTCTCAGGAGGTATAAAATCACCTGAGAAAAAGTGTTCTGGCCACTTGCCTGCACTGTAATTCCTTCCAAGGGTACAGCCCCCCAAGTCAGACACGTGGGATGAGATGCTGACCCCTGAGAGGGGCCTCTGCAGAAAGGGCCAAGAGCAACACTCTTCCCTCGAGCTCATAAATGGGATGAGCCAAACCTGTTAAATAGCATGGAAAGACTCCCAGGGATTTTAATGGGTTTCATGCCACTCCACTGGATGCAAAGACCCTCTTTGTTCCTGAAAGGGTTGTGTGTCCTAGGGAGAATGCAGAAGCAGCAGCCCGGGGAAATTAAATTCAATTAACCATTTCATTTTAGTATTGGCATTTACATAGTCCATTGATTACCTGGCTGTGCAGACTCCTTCAATTACTTAAGAGTATAAAATGCTCCCAATCTGGGGTGTTCTTTGCCAAGAGCAGTCCTGTGACAGCTGCAGTGCAGGAAGGCAGGGGGCAAAGAGGCCACTCCAGCAAGACCAGCACTTCACAGTTTATAGGAGGAAAATAGGGACAGAGGAGAGGCTGATTTATCCTCACTCTTGCAAATCCTGTTTTTTAATTGTTCACTGGGACTATTCACATGAAAACTCTCAATGCCCTGCCACCTCCCCTGCTTCATTACATCTTTTGCATCTGACCACATCACCTACAAGGTCAGCTCTTGTGAAATATTGCCCAATAAAATGCTATAACCTCATCAAGGAGGTGATTTAAAACCAAAAGAGTTGTGATTTAGCAAGGTCTAGCGTTTGGGTTTTGTGGGAACATGTTGTCTTGAGTCATAACTCTCCTTTGGTTGAGGACAAAAAATATTTTTAAAACTG
This sequence comes from Polioptila caerulea, assembly GCA_013397295.1. Taxonomy (NCBI): domain Eukaryota; kingdom Metazoa; phylum Chordata; class Aves; order Passeriformes; family Certhiidae; genus Polioptila; species Polioptila caerulea. The sequence continues at coordinate 65,752 of VYXF01006312.1, read as the reverse complement.
TGCATTGTTAAAACCAGATCCAGTGTCACCTCAGTTTCTGTCAAAAAAAAAGAAAAAAAAAAAAGCCTGGTTTTAGCAGATGGTTCTTATGGTAGCCAGATTACCCTGTTATGAAAATAAAGTTTTGAAGAGTTTGGTTCTCCTTTCCGGTGCTTTTCTGCTGCCTAAGAAAAGAAACATCTGCTGAGTCCCAGCCTATTTAGCCCTCCAGAATTATAAATATAATTTCAAATGCTTTTACAATTGATTTTTGCCTTATTCCCTTCTGAATTTTGTGTTGTATGCCATAAATGCTTTAAGAAGAGAAAGCAATTCTTTCTTATAATGCCCTCCTTCACAACTGAAGAACCAAAAATATTACCCAAAATTTCCTTTCCATCTATGACCATACCTAAGAGAAGTGTAAAACGTTAATTACTGAGGGGAAAAAAAACAACCTTCTATTAGAAAAATTGAAAAAGCAGCTTCAAGTGACTTCACAGCACAAAGGTAGAAGTCATTTGTTGGTTTGTTTTGTTTTCAATTTGTGCCCTGCAGCTCTCCCAGGACACCTCAGGGATCTTTCCATTCCTCTGGCTGCTCCATCTCGTGGTTCCCACAGCTGAGCACACACAGGACATGCACAGCACAGCTGAGAACAGAGCAGAGCTGCATCCCAGCACAGCTGAGAACAGAGCAGAGCTGCATCCCAGCACATGCACAGCTGAGAACAGAGCAGAGCTGCATCCCAGGACATGGCAGCACAGCACAGCTGAGAACAGAGCAGAGCTGCATCCCAGGACATGCACAGCACAGCTGAGAACAGAGCAGAGCTGCATCCCAGGCCGTGCCAGCACACCTGGATGCTGATCTGAGCAGCCTTTGTGGTGCAGCACAGCGTGAAATGGCCAATTTGTCCTCCCTGCCCACGCTGCAGCAAGGTGTGAAATCCCAGAGGGGAAAGGCAGCTCTCACATTTGCCTTTGGGATTTGCTGCTGAGCCAGGAGAGCAGCACTGCTGGAAAATCTCTGCTTGGGAAGCCTGAATCAGAGAATCACAGGATGGTTTGGGTTGGAAGGGACCCAAAGACCTCGTTCCACCCCCTGCCCTGGCAGGGACCCCTCCCACTGTCCCAGGCTGCTCCAGCCCCCATGTCCAGCCTGGCCTTGGGCACTGCCAGGGATCCAGGGGCAGCCACAGCTGCTCTGGGCACCCTGTGCCAGCCCTGCCCACCCTCCAGGGAGCAATTCCTGCCCAATATCCCATCTACCCCTGCCCTCTGTCACCATGTAGCCATTCCCCCTTGTCCTTCCTCTCCAGGCCCTTGTCCAGAAATTCCTGACCCAGCTAATGAAAGGCAAGGACAATTGTCCATGAAGCTCAGCAAGGTCCATCCAAGGTGCAGAATTCCCTCACCTTCTCGAGACATTCCCCCTGCCCTCAGGGGTTTCTCCCTTCCATCTAAGCTAATTTTCTTAGCCCTTGCACTTCATTCTCTGTGGGAAGACATCAAAACCCATAAAGCAGCTTCTTTGTGGATTTGTGGGAGATAAGGACACCACAGGGTTGTGGTGATTAATTAGAAAGAGCAGGAGAGCAGCATGGAAAAGCTGCTTCTCCTTTCTTCCCCCTCATGGTGGTCTCTGAAGGGCAGCCCAAGGAAAAAGCCTGGCAGAATTTTCAGGCAAATGTGAGATCCATAAATTGAATTCCAAGCATTAAAGCAAATGGAAGTGGCATTTTGTAAGATGTAAAGTCCCAATTCAGAAGCAGGAATGAAAATTACTGTGGGTGTTTCAAGGGACGTTTACAGAAACTGTTATTGAAAAATATCACATGTGGTTGGAATTACCCAGGGAATGGTTTTCTACCAAAAAAACAAAAAATCAATCGTGGGTGGGGTGGAAACAAATGTTTTGTTGCAAGAACAGTGGCCAAGATTTGGAATTTGCTGCCCTTTCACGACTGCAGTTGCACGAAGCTGCCACAAAACATCTTCTCCTGTTTTTGGGAGAGGTTGTGGGCAAAGAGCAGGCTTGACCTTTCCCAGCAGCTCCCAGGGAAGGTGGCTCTGGGAAGGTTACAGAGAGTTTATTCTTCGATTACAGTGGCTCTGCAAGGCCCCAATGTGTGTTTCAGTGGAGTTATTCAGAGCTACACTTGTAACACAATCCCAGCCGTTCTGAGGGGATAAATGCACGTTTTGAAGTTATTTTAGGTAAAAAGAAACAGACTGGACTGCCTTAAATAACTGCTGACCTGCAATTATGAGCTAAGAGCTGCTGCACACAATGTAAAGAAAACCTCAGGCTGACAGGAATGGAAAGCATGCCTTTAAACTGAGGCACAGACACATTTCTTGGAGCACACGTCCTCTCAGGCACAGCTCCTGCATGCCATGGATGTGTCTACTCTGCTGCTGGAGCACAGCATAATGTGCTTTCCTGAACAGATGTAAAGATTGAATCTGCTATTCCCTCACTGCCAGGCTGCAAGGGAAGCCTGATCACAGCATTTCTTGGTCCATAAAAGCTGGAGGAGAGGGATGATGCTGGCAAATGTAGGTGGGAGGAGGCCTGGCTTTGCTGCCCTTCCTGCTGGCACAGCCCCAGTGCCCAGGGAATGATCACCCAGGTGGGCACTGCTCCACACCCACCCCAAATCTGGGATGGAAAAATAAGGGAACAAGTCCAGAGGAGGCCACCAGGTTGATCAGAGGGATGGAGAACCTCTCCCATGAGGAAAGGCTGGCAGAATTGGCATTGTTCAGCCTGGAGAAGAATTTGTCACCCTGGCTTCAGAGTGATAGAATCAAGGGCTTCCAGTACCTGGAGGAGCTGACCAGAAAGATGGAGAGAGACTTTGGACAAGGGCCTGGAGTGACAGGACAAGGGGGAATGGAGTCAGACTGACAGAGGGCAGGGTTAGATGGGCTATTGGGCAGGAATTGTTCCCTGTTCAGGTGGGCAGGGCTGGCACAGGGTGCCCAGAGCAGCTGTGGCTGCCCCTGGATCCCTGGCAGTGCCCAAGGCCAGGCTGGACATTGGGGCTTGGCCCTGGCAATGTCAGGGGGTTGGAACTGGGTGATCTATAAATTCCCTTCTAAGCTAAACCATTCCATGATTTTATGATCCAAGAAAGCCCAAATACAAAAGCAGTGGATCTGGATTCGATTGAGCAGAACAATTTAACAGGGCATTAAGAAAAAGGGGATTTCAATCATTTATTTGATCACCCACAAGAAAACCTGAAGAACTGGAGAACAGTTATAAACACATCAATCAAAAATGCAGAAAAATGCAATAATTTGGGAGCAAAACTGTTTGAGGGACTACTTGCAAATGACATTTCACAGATCAAATAAACTGTGCTTCAGTGACAAGGATGGGGCACCAAACTCCAGCCAGGTATTCAAGGACAACACAGGTTTCTGAAGCAGCTGCTGCAATTCACAATAACAGCCTGAGTCTCTTCCCACTGGAATCCCAGGGCAGGCCTAGGACTTGCTAATGGTTTATTATTTATTGGTTTATGTTTCATTAACTGAAATATTCTGAGCATTGCACAGGGTTAGCAAACATAATAAAACTAGCATCAGTTTCTGACTCTGCCACTGAGCTGGTAATGGATTTGGCATAAATAATTTAAACTTTCTGGCTTGTTTCTCTATATTGAAAGTAAAATTTTGTTTTGTTTTTTTTTTTAAATAAAATGTTTTGATATCTAATAGTAAACATGCTACATTAAATGTAAATATTTTGTCACCATATTGTCATACCAGATAGTCTGTCCCATTAACAAACTCCAAATGTTATACAGGGGAGTGATAACAACCCCTACAAAACCATAAAAAGTTGATTCATAAGTGCTGTGAGACACCTGAGCATTACAAGAACAGATTTTTCTAGAATAGCTGAGCTTTCTGCTAGCACAGATTAAAAAAAAAAAAAAAAAGAAGAAAAGAAGAAGAAAAACAAAGCTTTAAATCTTATAAAATGGTAATTGTGCATGGAGAACAAATGAGGCCTTGCAGCTTTAGCAGCTAACCATGACTGTGAGTTGGACATGTGTGTTTCTCATTATTGGCAAACACATTGTTGAACATGAGCAGACCCCAATGTACACGTGCTTTACATTACATCTGCACAAGGGAACTTCTTCCCACAGCCAGCAGCACTTCCCAAATCCCAACTGATGATCCCTGTTCTTGGGGAGCCCTTGCTTGGAACATTCCTCGTGTGTTTTATGGAACACACATTAAAAATCCAGGATCAAACAGTGCTGGTTTTTCACTTGTGGTTACAGAACGTAGAGCACCAGCAAGCCCAGCCAGGCAGAACCTTGCACTGCAATCCCATAAATCCACGTGATGGAAATCAGGCAGCCCCAAGGAAAAATGCCTGGCCTGGCCAGCAAAAGAAAGGATAAACTGATTTTAAATAGTACAACAATAATTAGCAAGGCTAACAAGGATTTCCATGGGATATCACAAGAAAGCATTACATGGAGTGGAAGGGAAAAGAGGACAGGGGAGCTCTGCTAACTCAGGACTCACCATCCATGGAGGCAGTGGGATGTAAAGCAGAGCAGCAGGGTTCAAGAGTTAATATCATATGGAAGAGATGGGAAATGAGGGCAGAGAAACATTTGAGTAGATTTTGCTGCTGTTAAGGCTGATGCTCATTGATGTTACCCAGAGAGGTGATAGATGCCCATTCCTGCAAGTGTCCAAGGCCTGGCTGGATGGAGCTCTGAGCACCTGGAAGGGTGGAATGAGATGGCCTTTAAGGTCCCTCCCATCCCAAACCATTCTGCGATTTTATCATTTTATGTTTGGCTCTTTCAAGGTCAGGCCACACTCGGAATGCAAGTGTAATTTGAGCCACCAGAACATCTGCTCCAGGGTATTTCCAGACCATCCTGGAACAAGAAACACCCGAATCGTGTGAGAAAACTGATCCTCACAAAATCTTCAGGCAAAAATTGCCAATAAGCTGAGCTAAGCATGATAGCTACAGCTCAGATGAGAGAGCCAGGTCCTCGCTGCATCACCTGGCATCCCTCCACTGGAGTAAATGGAGTTCTGCTGATCTGGCTCTGCACCTGGGAAGAGATGCCAACAGACAAGCTGATGTGACATATCAGTGTTAGAAAGGAGAGGGAGGAAAAAAAAAATCTGTTAGATGCTGTAAAGAATTGTGGGTTTGGTGTTTCTCGACCTTGTAAAATTCATGAGGTAATTCAAAGAGAACCACAGCCCGTGTTTATGAGTGACCCAACAGATCCTTTCCTGGCCAAAGTCCTCAGCCAGGACATCTCACGTGGAAAGAGCTCTTAGGTGCTGCCTGCTTTCTAGAGGGCAATTTCTGCTCTGTGCTGCTAAAAATTCCCACTTAGGCAACAAGGAACATGGGAGAGTGACACAGTGAGCTGGATTTGGCTGCCTTGTTAGAGCAGAGAAGAATACAAGAAAAGAAAATTCTGGTGGCCTAAAATTTTCCCATATTCCTCCAGTGTTTTCTGCTGGATTTAAGTTTGAAATGGGGGTGGACCACAAGTAAATTCCAGGTAAAGGGTCTGGAGTTCCTCAGCACCTGGGCATCAAGGCTCAGTCCTGAGAGTAGTGCATGGAATCCTAAATGATCTGGTTTGGAATAGACCTTAAATCTCATCCCATTCCACCCCCTGCCACAGGCAAGGACACCTTCAGCTACCCAGGTTGCTCCAAACCCCTTCATCCTGGCCTTGAACACTTCCAGGGATGATTGCTACAAAGCCAGGAGTTATTCCAGTGGCTTTCAGGCTGGCCTTACTTCTGAGCTTGAAGATACATTGCTGTCTGAAAATCAGAGCTAGATTTGGGAAGACACAACTAAAAAATATCTGTATTTGTCAAAAATCCTTCCTGTCATTTCACTTTAATCCCAGATAGTTTATCATATTTCAACAATTTTATTTTTCTTTTTAACATTTGATAGCAGATCTCATCCCAGATGCCTGTGCCCACATTACCATTAGATTTACCCCTCACTCCTTTGACTTGATCACTGTTTCTGGTGGAGCCTGCAGCAAATCAGAGCTGAGTCCTGAGCAGCTCTTTCTGGAGCCTGATGAAATCAAGGAAAAATGTAGCTCTTGTTTATTGAGGAAGCAAAGCTGCTTCCATAAATAATAAGACACAAAAGAGAAACAAAGATGAAATAGCCTCTGAGGGAGGCATTTCAATCATTTGAGAAGGATTTCAGTGCAAAATGGTGAGAGGAAAAGAGATTCCTTCTCTAAAAAGACAAATCTTATGTTTTTAGTATTCTCAAAACACTCCAAATCTCACTGGAGAAAGGATTATTAGATGCAACCTCAGCTTTAAACAAGGAGCCAGCCTCGTTTCTGTGGGTACAGAATTGTTCCCAAAGGAATTCTATTTTAAAATAGGGGGGGATAAATAACACACAAATTTTTGGGACAAGAATTTATCTGAGAAGCTGCTCCCAGCTCTCTGTTGCTGCACAGCACCAGTGCTCAGTCACCCCTGAGTGACACAGGGCTGTCACTGCCAGGTGACATCAGCTTCTCCAGGTGGGACCAGGAGCAAAGAGAGAAGGGAACAATCAGCTGCCATCTGGGTGGGAGGTTCCTCCCCAACACCTGCAGCTGAGGCTGCACCTGCTCTGCTGGAGCTGCTCCTGCAGAGCTCTCAGGGAGCCTTCCAATGCCTTGTCAGACTCTCTCCTCTGGGCATCATTAAAAAGAAAACACCAAGCAAAAAAACAACAAAAAGACAAAAAAACCACCCCAAAAAACCACCCCAGAACATGATAAAGCAGAAAAACCCAAATGTTAAAAATCCTGAACTTGGCTCCCATCTGGCATCAGCCTCCTACACAACCCTGGGAGGTCGCTCAGCCTACACACCCCTCCTTCCTTTTCTTTGATTAGCCAAGAGCCAATTGCCTTAATTTTTTTACAAGCACTTTGTAAGAGTGATGGAAAGCCAACCTGGCCCGAGATGATGGAGATGCAAGGAACTTTCCCCTGCTTCTCCATGGCTCCCTTTTCCCTCTCCCTTTCTCTGCACCTTGCACACCTTCCCACCAGAAGCCACATCCTGACAATAAGAGCAGACCACAACCACCTGCTGTAGACACATCTTTGCTGCAGTTTGCTCAGTGAAACACAGGAATGCTTTCATGCCTGTCCAAGCTGACTGGTGTTAAAGAAAGGGAAGGGCTGGATTTTCAGTACCCAGAGGCGTTTGCAGGAAAAATCGCATCAGCAGAGCAGCACAGATGAGATCTCCCAGTTTATGTGACCAGAGCCCACAGGCAGAGCCATGCTGCTGTAAGTCAGTGACCTCTCCAGGCTGCAGAAATCAGCTCCTTGGCATCCAGGGATTTCTGGGATGAAATGCATCACAGCTCCTCGGTTAAGGTTAAATTTCATCAAGAGCATTGTTGGAGGTCTGACTTTAATATCATTTGCAAATGTTCCAATGAAGTCCTCAGCCTTGGGGAAATCTTGCTCATAATCCCATGTCACTGATTAGTTTAAGCAAGCCCCAAATGGCAAACTGTCCCACTCCCTTGTTAATGCAGGCAGCTCCTCTCCTCTGCTGGCTCTGAAATAAAAATGAGTGCAGCATTCTTAGGCTTGCCAAATACACTTCAAGCTCATGAAATACCAGCTTTATGTCAAAAATGGGCTTTTTGGAAAAGCAGAACTCAATAGTCTGACAAAAATAGAAGAGAATTGCAGCATATCTAGAGAAATTTCAGCTTAGTCCCAAAATTTGAATCTAACTTCCCATTTTGAAGGTTTTGGAATGAGAGTTTTTGCCGAGGCATGGCCTAGCTAGAGGACTGATTGTAAACTTGAGACTAAGGGGGGAAAAAAAAAAGAAAAAAAGAAACAGTTATGAATCTGGCTCTCAAAAAGGGCCTCAACATCCACATCCACTGCTGGCATTTCCCAGCCTTCAAGGAGAAAAGCTCCTTAATGGCTCACCAAGGTCTGGGCAAGGAGCTGGGCTGTGAATGCAGTCTGTGCCCTATTTCTGTGGAGGACCCATCACCCCCAAAGGCATCAGAAACAGCCCCAATAAAAGCTGAGGGTGATTTCATGGAGGCTGACCTGGAACAGAGACTAGATAGAGCAGCAGGATAAATCAGGGCTTTGATGGATACACCGTGAGCAGTGCAAGAGCCCGGCTGGGCTACACCCAGGTTGAACCCCAAAATGGTCACAAAATGGATGCCTGGCCACGAGGTCCCACACTTTTATAAGTTTTGGTCCATCAGCATGTTGGAGTTGATTGTCCAATTACAGTTTCAGGTTATGAAATTCCATCCTCCTCATTTTTCTCTCTTCACTTCACCATTGGTTTTGTTCTCGGGCTTGAAATTTGTATCGGTTGTCCTCGGTCCCAAGCTAGAAAAGGAATTGTTTTGTCTACCTAATCTGTGAAGAGAGATTACCAACACTTAGTATGAAACCCATAACTACACACTAAAACAGCACAGAATGTGGAAAATATAAAAGCTAAAACTTAAGGCATCAAGGGAAGTGAAGGGAATTCCAGCCCTCTGGCAGCTGCCAGGGAAGGCCACCACTCCATTTGCTGCCATTAGGCAAATGCATCACAGCAGCTCCATCCCTGCCTGGCTCCCAAGTGACAGAGGGTTTATTGCTCCTCCAGGCTCCATCCACAGCCATTAGTGCAGCAAAATAAAATGTAATCACATTTACATGGGATTTTCAACCCTCAGTAAGAAAACCGCTCAGTCTCCGCTGCCAGACGTCGCTTCCTCCCAGTCTGCCATCCCACCCTGCAGCCCATGGCTGCCTGGCACATCCTGCCCTTTGTCTGCAGCCATTCACAGAAAACTTCAAAGAAATCCCCCCTAAAAGCTCCTCCTGGCCCGTCCTGCCCGCTGCTCTCCCAGGGTTAAGAGCAATTGAAGTTTTCCTCCCTCTGTGCCGTGTCGCTGATCACCTCTGCTCCATCAATCACCAGTTTTGGGTACCACGAGGCTCTGGACCAGCACAGCAGCACAGATTGAGGATGTGTGGCTTCTGCCAGCAGTACAAATATTGCAGAAGGAATTACAGCAGCTCTGGGGTAATCACAGGCCTTTCTTCAGATGCTGAAAGCATTTATAGACTTCTCCCTCCGAGCAGGGTTATGAATGGCTGTGCATAGTTAGGCTAATGGTTGGGAAAAATCCAATACCTGCTAAAGTCCTCTCTCAGGGAAGGGGGGAATGTCTTGTCTACAAGCTCTGTGCTGTGAGGCACGACTCAGATTGCACCCATGCATTGCTTCTACTCCTTCCTCCCCCCTTGTGCAGATCTCCTCATCAGGAGGACCGAACCGAGAGGATTTATAAACCCTAAATCTCCATAAACACTATACAGCAACAAAAGAGATTTGGGGCAGCTTAGCAGGTTTGGGATTGGAAATGCTTCACTCCCCTCCCTTTTACCTGTGCCCTGGGTGGTCACTGCCCCGTGTCCCCTCTGTGTCCCCTGGGAGGGGCTGGGCTTGCACACAGGGGTAACTCTGCTCCCCTGGTTGTTTTCCCAAGTGGTGAATGTGCCCTTTCATCAACAGCCTTGTCGTGTCTCTGACCTTTTCATGCACGACACGAGCAGGCCTCATGTTCACTAACCCCCGCAGAAGATCGGGCAATAAAATCTCATTTTCTCAGGAAATGGTATCACTGGCGTATCTTAATGGAAATGCTGTGGTTTGTTGTTTTACACTGCACTGCGAGCACCCAGATCAAAGAATTAACACAAGACTCAAGATCAGATCTAGCTTTGCAAGCAAGCCCTGTAGTCTTTGTCTTTGATATGCAAACAAAGAATTGTTAAATAAATTTGATAGTATCAAGCTAATAAAAGGCTTCAAATGCAGATTGAGCAACTACTAGCTAGCTGGGGACAAGCATTTTGATAAAGCAATGCTAAAAATATAAATAAATTCCAACTTAGAACTTTGGAATTCGTTCAAACACAGATCTCAAAGCCTCAACAGTTATGTGAGTCAGTATTTTGTCTCCAGACATGTTACTTTAGGAAAATGTGGGGGTTAAGGTGAAGCTGATGAGATTATTTTCATATCAGCAACAAGTTTTATTGTTGCAGAATTATTATTTGTGGGTGGTCAGAGCTCAACTCCACTGGCTTCATCTTAAAAAGAGGAAAAGGTTTGAGACCAGCATGGACACATGTGTCAGCTTTCCTTTCTGTAACCTCTTGGCCTTTTGGAGGATACCTGTAAAATCCCACGAGCTCAGCTGATGTAGATACTTAGAAAAGAGGATTTATTGTAGGGAAAATAAAAATATAACTCCTGCTCAGTGGCTGCAGTGTGTCAGGAGAAAAAGGAAGTTTCTCTATCAGTGAGTGAACAAAAGCTGCTTTGAGCTCCAAGTTATTTCTGCATTTCCACTTTGGAATATTACCATTGGCCGTGGATGAAAGCAAGATTGTTGGAGTACGCCTACAAACAACTAATTGCAGCCTGCTGGTGCCAGGGATGCCTTCTCCTGAACCCCTCCCATCCAAAGCACCAGCAGGGCACAGCTGGAGCAGGGCACAGGGACCCACAGAGCTGTCCCCAAGTGTCCCCATCATCACCCACGTGTGGGGTTTGCCCCCCAAAACTGAGAACCCCCAGAGTTTAAAACCTTCTCCCACTTTGGAGTTTGCAACGCATCCAGGCAGAGCAGCTCCCAAAAGTTCTGGCAGCTCTCTAGATTTAGGATCCCCTGATTCCAGAGGCAGAACTGAACCTTCCCCCAGGCTGGTACCCAGCCAAGGGATGTGCCAGGCTGTTGTTGCATTTATTCAGCATCCCAGGAGCTTTGCAGGAAGCTGCAGGTACAAGGATTAGTGGATTAAAGAGCAACAGGGGCACCTTAAACCCACTCAAAGCTGGATTTTTCCAGGGCATTTACAACAAATCAGAAGAGTTTTATATTAAGTCTCTGGAATAAAAGAGGGTTCAGATACTGCAGCCACACAGGCTGGCAGGCAGTTAAGGCTGTAGTCTATGGAAGTTATTATTTTTAAAGGCACAAACGAGCTTTTACTGTTTCAAAAGGGAGATATGGAGAAGAGGGAGACTGTCACCACAATGTGGTAACCCATTCTGCTGGGAGATTTTTATACACAAAAGCCACCAGAGCTCAGAGGATGCTTTGCTAGAGATTTGTACCTGCCTCTGTGGCTGGACCCTGCACAAAACAGAGCAGAAAAGGCAAGTTCATCCCAGGCCAGGGGCCACAGAATGCCCAGCAATTCCCCCAGTCCAAGGCAGGGAGAGGCTGGGGTGGCACAGACTTCAAGGACACGCAGAAGCAAAGGGCTACTTCAGAAAATCTCCCCCTCTCCAGCTTCCCCTCCTACCCCAAGCACTGCAGGAACCATCCAGGGCTGTTTCCCCTGGGGAGACTGAGGTAACAGCATTTCTCTTTATTTCAGAATTTCTCTTTAACACAGCCCTTTATTGCATGCAGTACTTAGGAGCCTCAACTGCTCCTTCTGCACAGCTGGAGAGAAAACACACATTGGCTCAGGAATGCTTGTTCTGAGTGGCCCAGGAGCAGCAGGCAAAACCCAGGGCTTTGTCACCACTTCGTGTTTAAGGAGCTTTGGAAAAATATCCGTGGCAGGACCCAGGTAGATAATTCATCAAACTCAATCCAGCCAAATACACATCCACCCTCTTAGTGCAGGACATTATGGGAGAGGCTGCACACTCCTTTTAATGGCCATATCATCACCAGTCCAGAATTAATGCTCGTGCCAGCAGCATTAATTACCCTCACTTTGATTTCTCTCAGGGATAAGGCTTCTTCAGCCTGAAGCCCTGCAGTCCCTCCTTCCAGCACACTCTTCTCAAACCCAGGAAAAACTGTGATAATCAATATTGATTGATCGCTGCGCTCAGTCCCACTGCTGCTTCTAAATCACAAAAAGCACTTCATCAGAGAATGCATCTGTTTAAATTTACCAAAGGAGAGGCAGTTACACATCAGCTTCGGGGGCCAGACACGCGAGAGTGCACCGACGACTCCTAAAATAGATGGAAATAATTAAATGCCTGAAAAACACAGAGCAAACAGGAGTGCTGACACAGATGTGACATTGCTGGCTGAGCAGCAGGCTGGGGAGCAGGGATTAAAGTCCCTTCAAACAGCTGGAATTGTGCCTGCCCCACCATGCACGGCCCTGAGCCAGCTCCCAGCTGTGGGTGCAGGGATGTGGTTTGGCTTCTGGGAGAAGAGGCAGCAGATTTGTCTTCTTGAGCTGTTAATTAGCACGGGGGGGATGTGGGTTTAAAATCCTTTTCTACCTGAGACATGGCACGAATCCCTCATTCCCCTCCTCCCATGAAAGGTCCCTAAACAAATAAACCTGAGGGATGAAACAAGCCCAGGAGTCTGGATAAATATTTCAGGAGGAACAAGTGGGAGCTCACCAGCTCCTGAATCCCACCTGGATTTCTGTCTCACGCTTATCTGTTTAATAGTGATAAAGCTCAGCAGTAGAAAATCAGATATAAAGCAGAATTTCACCACAGAAAATAAGGCAACCACAGGTGAGTGGGACAGGAATTAAGGATGGCAGAACCCACAGTCATTTATTCATGGACACCCGACCTCAGGTGTCAGTGACACCTCAGAAATAAAATCTAAGTACCCCAGGCATGCAAAAACTTGTAAATGTTTTGCACTTAGAGTAAAATATGTATTTATTTTGATTTCCATTAAAAACCAGCCCCAGAAACCTACCCAACCTTCAAAAATTATTGGAAAGCTTGTTCTATACAGACATAAAGACTGTCAGGCTGTGTTGTCAGGCTATTAAGAGGAAAAAAAAAACAAACCAAAATTATCCCTGAAGACCACTTTCCAGCAATGTTACCCTAAAATCTGCCATTCTGTATGATCAGGATGGTGGTCAAGTGTGCTGAAAAGAGGAGTTCAAATTTATAGCACCCATGTGTAATATGGGCTTATCAAAAAGTATTAAATCATTGCAGAAAAATAAACAGAGTTCCCAACACCCATGCAAAGCTACACTTGAAAAGTATTTTATTAACAAAATCTAAAATGGGTTAAAAGATACAAAAAATAATTAAGCCTGCCTATTTTCCCTTGGCTGTTTCCTCTAGATTTGATTGTAACTTTGGAAAGATAAATGGCATTTACTTCATCAGGGAACAAGCATTTTCTGTGGCTCAGCTGGGCTGCATCCATAGATCTTCCCTGAAATCTGTGGAGCCCCTCAGCCCTCAGTCCTGGGAGCTGCACTTTCAAGGGCATAAACTTGACACCACATAAATATTATGTGCTTTTCTTACACTTTGTAGCTCAGAATTGATTCATTCTCCAGCACAGTTTCAGGGCTGAGTGCAACATAACTCATCTCCAGCTGGCATTTTCTCTGTGAATAACTTGCCAAGCATCCCTTCATCCAGGGATGAAGCCTCCAAGAAAATAACAACACGTCTTTTTCCTGTTCACATACCACAACCCTTTTTGGGATTTACCCTCAGACTTTTTCCATTCCAAAAGAGTAGATTTTACCAATTCCTTACCCTTCCTCTCCTCCCAGTTTTGTTCTCCCCAGAAATTCTATCCCCAACCCAAGAATACCATTTTTGATCATCTAAAACAAAGGTCATCTGCTATCAGTCTCTGAGAGAACAGGTAAATCCTTTGATATTTCTTATTAATTGGTTGTACAGTTAAAATCTGAAATGAGAAATTTCTTGTTTGTCAACTGATCAGCCTAGCTGGCTTAAAATAATAATAATCATCATTAATTTTTACAACAATAATAATAATCAAAATCATTTTTACAACATAAAGCAGAATTCAGGTTATCCTGGAAGCAGGCAAGTCCCACAAACACCAGCTTGGTGTCAGTGGGATGACACAACACTGCCAGGGAATTTATTCCTTTAAGAGGTTTCAGATCTCATCCATGGACTCCAATAACATTTCACAACAGTAGGAGATACTGTTGTGATACACAGAGGGTTTGCTGCACCTCCCTGGTCTCCCACATTTGTCAGCATTTAATTGGTATTGGAATTTAGCCTTTCCAAAAGCAGTGTCACCTCTTTGGGGAATACACCTGTGGGAGTTTCTCAGAGCTCAGGTGTGTCCTGAAGGACACATTCTGCTGGAAGCTGTTCTTGGATAAGTGTTGGTATTTCTCCTACCAAGTGTCCCTATTTCACATTAAACCAGGCTTCAGTAACTCTGGTTTTGCATGTGTTGTTTTTAATGCCTTGCAAAGTGATGCTTATCAAAACCTTCTAGGTTCAGGTTTCTTATATTCACCATAACCCCCAAAGGATCTTTCTGTGTCCACACAGCTCCTGGAATTGCCTTCCTCTGATTCTTGTCTAATTTTCTCAGCTGACATCTCCCAAATCCCCACAAATCCCCTACTCCAGTGTGGGCTACCACATCTGGCAGTCTGGATTTGTTGTGGGCAACTCCTCCCCACACATCTTTTCCAGGATGTTTTATTGCACTGTGTCAAGTGGCTCCCCTCACTGCGACAGGGCTGCTCACACTGAGGTATGGGAGCTGCTAGAGGAACTCAGAATCCCCTCTGACAACTTCTAAGAAATCTTGCACTTTATTTTGTATCACTGATGTGAGGAGCAGAAGTTCTTCCACGAGGGATCCTGGCCCGAGGGGCAGTGGGATAACTGTGATCCCTCACAGACTGCACAAAAGGGACTCTCTAAGAAGTTGTCTGCAACTTCTTTTCCCATCCCTTTTCCCTCCTACCCCTCTCTTTTCTCTGCAATAGCTTCCTCTTTTACCAAGGGGTTTCTCCCTGGTCTTTCAGAGATTTCTTGGGAGAGAGTGCCACCTCAACAAGCCCCAAAATAAGAGTTGCCTCCTCCACCTTCAGGGATGATGGAAACTCTAAACACACTGTCAAACAGCAAAGGTCAGCCTGCTTTTAAAATGTCATTTTGAATGCCTTAAATGGGGTATGAATTGTAGAATTTCATCTACAAATGCATGATCAAGTCCCTATTCTATAGCTGCCTATATTATAAAGGTCAAAGCCTGCAGAATTTTTTTTTTTAGCTGTTTGGCTTTGCTTCCTCCTAAGGGATCAATAAAGTAACTCATATTTCCTTTCTATTTTAACTGTGTTGTTGAGAGTATCTTATCCTAGGCAGTGAACTGCTGGCACTACCTTTTTTACTGCCTATAACCTTTAAAAGAATAGATAATTCAAACACCACCTCGAAAACAAGCGGTAATAAAATGCAGCACCAGAAAAACAGCACAGAGTAAAACTTCCAGCAGAGTCTCCTTTATCAAGACTCTTCATGAACTTTCTCCTTCTCTCTCCACCCCAGTAAGTTCAGAATGAGAGCATCCCATCCCAAACCATGACTGGTTTTGGGATCAAAAAAGCTGACACCAGCTCAGTGCACAGCACTGGGGGGATCTGGAGAAGCCAGTCCAGCCAGAGGTGATGCAGATCTCACATCCCCAATTTCAACAGAGAGGCTGCTGCAGGAATACCTTGGTGGCATTCATTTTCTCCCCTTCCTAGCTTGACTCTGAGCACAGACATCAAGCAGCCAGAAAAGCAGGGGAAAAGGAGAGTCACAAAGCAGAGCCTGCTGCTGAAGCAGAAATTTGCTTTAATCCCATTCCCAAAGATGACTCATGTTCTTCAGCGGAACTTGAAAGTCAAGGTTCTCCCCTTTAAAGTCTTCATCTTCCTGCAGCATTAGTCTCAGTGATTTTCCATGTAAACAGGGAAGTTTTAATTACATAATGGGCGCTTCTGCTGTTTTCACAAGAATTCCTTTATTCAGAGGCAATGCTCAAAGGAAGCCGTTCATCTTCAGAGGTCAGGTTGTTGAATAAGGTGAGTTATTGTTCAGAGCAAGTGAAGGAACGTGGAAGTACATTTTAATTAGGTGTTATAATCCATAACTCCAGGAAATGCTTGTCACACTCCCTTAACCCTGGCCGGATTCAAGATGGGATCAGGTGGGGCTTATTGGGGTCTCAGAAAAGCCATGGATAAACCCACTCAAGAAAAGGTTCTGCAAATGAAAGGAGGCACAAGGTGCAAATTAATGGACTTTGATGGTCTAAAGAATAACTAAGGAACAGAATGAGAAATTAATCTTTTCCTGTAGTCTGGTGGAGCTGCTTCAGTCCCCTGAGATGACAATAGACACTGACAGCCACCCCAAGAGGAAAAAGGCACCAGCATTTGTGAAGGGCACTAAGTAAGGTAGGCTACATCTAGAGAAATTCAGGGGGAGCAAGTAGAGAGCAAAAAAACCCTGAAATTCTTTGAAGAGTTCAAGGTAACCTCCCTTTATGACACAAATATTTGTTGCATGTTACTGGCTGTTCTGTTGTAAAAAAAAAAAAAAAAATCATGTTGGCTTTGCTGTAGGCAGTTAATGAAACTCCTCAGTGCCTGGCAGCATTAATAACAGAAAAGGGTGTCATACCTTAAAATGAAATCTAATCTAGCCTGACACAGTGGATTGTTTACCTCTGACCTTCCCACAGCCAAAATCCTCTTAAAGATATGAAGAGGCTTTTGTTCATTAGGATGAGCAGCAGCAGCCCAGCCTAAGCTGTTTTGCTTGAGGAAGTTGATAAATGATTGTTGTCATGAAGGGTGGAGAAGAGGGAATCTGGGCAGCAGTGCTGGGTGCTGGGGAAGGTGAGTCAAACCTTTCAAGAGAGGAGATCTCATTTATTTTACACTCCTAGGGGAGAGGATCCTTGGGAACAGTGATTCAACAGTGAATCAAAGTGAGCTGAGGTTTTATCTGGCTGTTCACATCAGGTATTGGGTCCTTCTTTCTTTCTGTAAGTTTAGCAAAGCTTTGGGCTCCTCTGTTTTGGGTGCTGACAATGGCCCCACCTGGCCTTGCTCTGCAGGTGAGTGGAGTGGGAATGATCACACAGCTAAAAAAAATTGAGAGCATTTGAAGAGTCTGTGGTCTGTTCAGCCAAGAAAAGACTTTTGGGACAGTTATTGGCAAATAGGTAAAAGCAATAGTAAAGAGGAAGGGAATAAATGCTTATGCCTAGAGGAGAAAGAGCAATAAACATAAAGAATGCAGTAAACATAAAGGATACAACAGAAGAGCCAAGTTAAGTATCAAGAAAAGTCTAAAAAAGAACAGTTAATCACTGGAAGGAGTTAATCCTTGAAGAGCAGGTGAGAAAGCACCAGTTGAGATGTGAGGCTGTTCCTGGTGCTGCACAGGAACAGCTTGGGTGGGAAGGGACCCCCAAAAATCATCACTCCACCCCTCCTGCAATGAGCAGGGACAATGCCTGCTGGTTAATGTAACCCCACAGCAAGGAGAGGAATGCTCAGATTGCCATCTTGCCAGGGACTCAAATTTGGGGGAGCTCATGCCACCTCACCCCTTCACATTGTATTTAAAGCTCCCTCCCCACAGAGTCTCCCTGCAGAGGAGGAGCTCTCCAGTCCTGCAGCTCCTTTCCCTGCCCAGCCCATCCATGATCCATCAGTTCTCTTGTTCCCTGCCCCAGCAGCTGCCGTGGTGGGTGAGGGATGCCCACAGTGTCTCACAGCCCAGAGCTGCTGCTGGCACCATCCCAGGTGCAGCAAGAGCCAGCTGGTGCCTGCTTTTGGCTGCCACAGTGAGAAAACTTCCGTCAGCTCCACTTCCAGAAAAAACCTGGCTTTTCTCCTGCAGGCAGGCAGGCAGGCAGGCGAAGGAATTTCACATCTCTCAGCTGGGGCTCTGTGTCTGCCTGGTGATTTCAGCAGTGCCCCTCTGTCCCATCAGCCAGGGGCTCTCTGCTGGTTAAAGCCCTTTCTCTGGAAACCTGGAGGAGCCCAGGAAGTGTGATAGAGCTGAACTGCAAAGCCTGACTGAAGTGGGTGCATTTCACACAGCAAAGCTAAAAAATCTCTGGATTTGAGGCTGCTCATTGTAGGCAGGCACTAATTACAGGCTCAGGTGTAGCTTTTTCCAAGTCTCTGTTTAACTCCTACAATTTAAAACAGGTTGTTACAATGACAAGCGTTAGACTGTTTCAGGAAATAGTCGCTACCTGGGCAGTCTGTAACAAGTATAAGGCCCTTAACTGTAAAAATTCAGAAAATAAGTGTTTTAAGTGTAGTGTAAGGGTTGAGAGAAGACTTGGCACTCACTTCCTTTTGCCTCAAGAAAACTGAGACTATAACAAAAATGTGCCACCTTTTTTTATGCTGTGGCCCACTTCAGAAAACTTCAAAACTCTGGCTTTAGTCCAGCCTTTTTGCTAGGACAGGCTGTGGCTTGTAGCTTCAATCATAAACAAAAGTCTAAAAAGTCTCCCAGCTGTAAAATTGTCTGTTCAACACTGCAAGATTTTCATGGCTAAGTGCCCTGAGTGCATCAAAATGCCAAATGATGCTGATTTGAACTGTGTATGCAGATCCTTTTACTCCTCTTGACAGTCCCCAAACACAGAATAAATAGCTGATGATTTCAGTGTTGTTTATACTCAGAACTTCAGCAACCAAGATGAAAAAATACACGAGCTGTTCAGAAATCAGAATCACAGAAAACACCTGCTCCAGAAACACGTAATCAGAGGAGCTAGAGATGCTCCTGGAAGCTTCCCACCACACTCGTGGCTCTGTCCTGATGGCTCTTGTGAGTCATTTTACAAACTTCTTTTCCACATTATCCCATTCTCTGCAGGCAAAGTGTTTACTTATGTTAATTAACAACTCAGAGTGATAAAGTTAAATATCAGCAGAGCTGTCTTCATCTTCCTGGTGGCTGAAGAATGCTGCAGCCTGTAGGCTGGAATGATATAAATAAAAGCAGTTTTTCAGTGTGGTCCATAGCCTCAGCTTCAATGCAGGCATGGTCAGAAGGGAAGGATGTGTAAATATCCCCTTCTTCTTCCATTGCAGCTCCAGGGGAATCTGGAAATTTTTAATTTAGAAAACAAGTGGCCATGCACTTATATGTAGCATGCATTTTTGTTTTTAGAAAAAGAATGGGTTGTGTTGTGATGCTGCTAGTTTGAGGAAATTCATCTATTGCTTAATGAAAGCTTTAGGAAAATTATTCAATGGGGGCAGCCTGAGAAGTGTTTGTATTTAGTGTTTTCCTGCTGGTTACGTTTGTGCTGAATCAGTGGCTGATTACAAGGAGCAACCTGGCCCAGGTATGACAACAGCTCAGCTAATTTAATGTACAGCTCTGATGAAGCTTTAAAAAGATTTTAATAATGACACCATTGAGACCTTTGGGCTGCCTGGATGGTTTCCTGCTTGGTGGCACCATCTGCCCTCATCACAGGTGGCTTTTGCTGCCCACAGGTGTCACCTGGAGAGCGAGGCAGAGGCAGGGGGGGACTGCCACTCATGCACCACCCATGGCATCACTGAGCTCCTTATTCCTCCCCAGGGTAGTTGTGAGACTTTCTCACACAGCCATGAGTTACTCTGGGTGGGTAACCAAGAATTCCTGTGCACAATTTCTTCTTGCCTTCTGTATCATGTGCTGAGATCAATCATTAATTTCCATTTGCAGCTGCCTCAACAAGTTCACAACATCACGCTTATTATAAACAGCAAATTTCATTCCAATAGCCAGGCTCTGAAAACCAATTTTTCATTAGTATAATTGACAAAACTCTACTGCACTTGTCAGCATATCTTCAAAAATTATATAGAAGTGAGCGTACTGTTTAAGTAATTTGCATTCTAGTGTGAAAGGTTTAAAATGATAATGCATGGAACATCTGTATTTGCAACAAATAAAAGGCTAAAAATGATGAGAACTATAGTGTCCAAATCTGTGAGGGATCTGATGAGAGTTGTGGCCATTGCATGCTTTTCTATAACAGAAAACCCTTTTCCTACTAATTTCTGGAAAAAATGAATGGGGATTTTTTTTTTTTCCTGCTCATAAAATACAACCTCATGTTGTCAGACTTGGCTGCAGTTGGGTTTGACGTGGATTTCCTTACTCCACGGAAATGGTGCAGTTTAACCTCATCTAGACTATAGCTTTTATTTGAAGATTTTTCAGTGAGAGAACCTAAAGCCAGCTCAGTTCACAATTATTACATTGTTCCTTTTAGGACAGGGGTCCAACCAGATGTGCTGTACTCCAGCACAGGGCAGCCCTCCCCAAAGCCATTAACCTCCCAATCCTTTTCCATCTGCCAGCAAACTGTCTCTGCTTTTTTGCTTTGGTTTCCTTTGATTGTTTGTCTTGTCCAAACGAATGTTCTGATGCTGTTCTCCCAATTTTTCTGCATTAAAATATCAATGGAAATCCCTTTGTCTGCACGTGGCTGATTTCCCAGCACAGCTCCCCTCCAGCCTTTCCCCCAAAGGAGGTGTTTCTTTTCCACCATCAGCCATAAACGCCAGTGGGATGAGGAGTTCCAGCTCTTTCCATTCACTGCAATAAACCTTTTTAGCATCAGACTGATGGATCTGTTCCATTATCCCCAAGGATAGCAGCAAATGTGGAATTCAGGGGAACTAACATTAGGCAATTTTGCAAAGTTTTCTCTGTAACGTGAGTTCTCTGATGCCATTCCAATTTTTAAATATATTCCAAAGGGAGAATATATGATCTACCAAGACATGAACAATAAGTGAATCTCTTATGGCACAAATCAGGAGAACTTTGATCCACGGGGCTCTGCAAGCATGTGCAGATGGTTGCATCCTACTGATTTCTGATTGTAAGTAATCATCTCAAAATATAACTTCTGAAGTTCATTTCAAGAGTAGGCTGGGGTCTCAAGCTCCACAGTGATCTAAGGAGAAACTATTTCCTAATGGCAACAGAATACTTGATGTGAAAATTTAAAAAAAAAAAAGAAAACCCAAAACTTGCTTTCAGTTAGCTAGTAAGGTCTTAAAAAAACATTTGGGACTTGGCTTCTTTTCCTGAATTTCTAATTTATTTTTTGTTTTTACATCCTGGGTGTCTTTTTTTTGGCTGGTTTTGAATTCCTCATGTATTTGCTGATGATGAGTGTTTGTGTCACATTTAGATTGTACAAATCTCCTGCTCCAGGGCTTCTGTTGCTTACACATAGGAGGGAAAACAAACTTTCCCTTGCTTGAGTTTAGTTTTGAGAGGGTGCTGGAAGAGGCAGACACTCCCATCTCTGCAGAAGGGCCAGAAGAAGAGGTACAAGCTGTGCTGAAGCCCTGATATTTGAGTCTTGGGGTGGGTGTGTTGGAATTGCTCCTCAGGAGCTCTGAGCCCCTTCCTCACCCCAAGCCTTGCAGGGTCACTGGTTCAGCTGCAGGGAAATCTCACATCCAACAGCCCCTGGAGTTTGGAAACGCTTGGTCTGAGCTGGGCTCACATTCTCTGTGCCCCTGCACTGTAATTGTTGAGCTTTGTGAGTTCTTGGCACTCCCCAGAGAGCAAAGCCTCTGTGGGTAATTTCTCAGTGAAGCATTAAAAGATCTGTTTAAAGATCTGTTAGAAACCAAGCTGTGTGTTTGTCCATTTTCGCTTTACTGGCCAGCAGTGTGTAATAATACTTCAGCATGAAAGATGATAACTTCCCAGACACAAACAAGTTGGAGCAATAAATGCATTAGTCAAGCACTTTGCTGAGGTGCACAAGGTTGTTTTTAGTGCTAAATCCAATGCAAAAACTACAGAGAGAGAGGGATGCTCCACTTGAGCTGAACCTATCAAGTGCAAAATATTTCAATGAGATTAAAACTC
Organism: Polioptila caerulea; assembly: GCA_013397295.1. Lineage (NCBI taxonomy): Eukaryota > Metazoa > Chordata > Aves > Passeriformes > Certhiidae > Polioptila > Polioptila caerulea. The sequence continues at coordinate 44,003 of VYXF01006312.1, read as the reverse complement.
TTCAGCATAAGTGCTTTGCTTCATGCTGCAAGGGAGGATAAATGATAAAAAAGAGATGTTTGCATTCAAACTGAGGAAAAGCAGTGAAGTTCTCTGGAATGAAGAGGTCAAAATGACATAAGGTAGAAAAGCCACAGCTTTGAAGGCAGCTTTTAGTAGGTTCAGAGAGAGTGGATGTCATTAAATATACACTGGTAGCATTAAAAAAAGGAAAATATGGGTGTGTGAGAAGGAACAAGGACAATAAAGAGGTAGAGAAGGGGGAAGGGCTGGAATGGTTACTGAATGCAATTAAACACTCCAAAGAAATAACATGGAAAGTAATGACATGGAATAAAATGTAATTCCACCAGATGATGAGCAATAGGAAGTGTTTCCAATGTGAGAAAAGTGTTGATGAAGGAGACTGTGGGCTTTTCAAGGCAAAGAAAATAATTTCTAGACAATAGACTCAGCCTTGACAAGAAAAAAAAAAATTAAATAAATTCCCTGTTTCAGTGTTCATAAAGGATATGGAACAGATGCCAAGAGCAGATGTACAGTTTCCAAAAGAAAAAAAAGAGAAACATTGCAGAAAATCATTGCTTTAACAGCTGATCAAGAAATAAAACAATCTCAGCAGTGGGGAAGAAAGCCAAAATTAAACAAAGATTCATCTCACTGTTCAGAAGACATCCAGAAAGGAAATATGAGCCTGGGTCACAAAAGTTAAAACAGGGAAGCAAGAATAGACTAAAGGGATATTAAATAGGGATATTAAACTCAATGCCCCAGAGCCTCATCTTTCAACTCAGAGAGAATGAGAGGGAATGAGCCTTAACTTTGTGGTTTTCTTATAAAGGGCTCGAGGTGTTATGACAATAGAAGCATCAGTTTAAAAAGAAAAAAAAAAAAAAGGAAAAAAGCAAATTTGTTTTTGTTTCTTTCCTCCAAAACATCCATTTTGTGGCTCCTAACTTTCTGGATCGTGTCTTCCCTCTACAGCACTACATGTGGATCAAATACATCATAAAATAATTGGTTTTTTCCATTTTGGCACATTCCAGCCACTGGGTATTATGTTTTCAAGATGAAGAAGGACATTTTTCCCTTGTGTTCCCGTGCTTCATAGGATTTATATCAATAAATATGAGCTGGTAGCTGAGGGGAATTGTGCTTTGCAAAGTGGCTATCACAAAAGTAAAGCATCATGGACTAAAATTAAACTTGGGGTTTGGGCTGGTTTCCAGCGGTGGGATCCAATTACTGGCGATGAAAGGAAGGGAGCAGAGTAAATCAGAACAAAGTTATTCCTGCAGCCAGAAACCAGAGCTGTGCAAAACCTTCTGGGTGAGGTGGGGCACAGTTGGAACATTTTGATTTGGAGCACCAGTGAGTTAAGATGGGAGCTAATGCAAAGATTCTGGGGAAAACACTTTCCTGTCAAAAAATACTCAAACTAACAAGGACTTTGCACTTCAGCTGAAGTTGGGTGCATTGTCTTGAATTTCCTTGGGAAGCAGCCAAAACACTTCAAGAAGTTGCAGTAAATTCATAAACTTTTCAAGAGAAAAATAAGGTGCATTATGATATCTGCAGGGAAGGAAAATGTCAGCACATGAAAGGACTTGTGCAAAAATCAAGTGTATTGAATTTAGTTTAGAAAAAGAAGTCAAAGGTTGAAATAGAGAATGGAGAAAATGTTGTGTCCTAGGTGCCAGGTGACACCTCTGAAAGCCATGGGTTACATGGGTGTGAGAATATGTTTTGGCTGGTGGAGAACATTGAAAATATCACTGGGTTTTTCCCTCCTGTTATAATTCTGCAGTCAGAACAGCACTGGGGCCATGTTCTGCAGCCATTCCTATTAGTCTGACCAAAATCACTGGCAGTTTTCTTGGCATGGATGCATGGCACAGGTGGAACTTCCTGCATTAGTAAGAAATCTCTGAAGAAAGGAGGGTTCAGGAGGTCTGGGACACTTGCACTGGCTACTGATGTTTTTCATTTTGAACAAAGAGTGGAGATATTTTTTCCCTGTTTCAGAGACTGAGAAGTAGAAACTATTTAGTGCAGAGGAGTATCCACCCAAAGAAAGGATAACATCATGGCCACTTCAGTAAACAAGTTTCGAAAGAAAGTTGAGAGAGAATAAAAATAAGATTTAAGAGGGAGGGAAAGTCTCATCAAAGTGGGTACTATGTGGGAGGGAGTCGTGTTTGTCTTTCTGCTCAAAGTGCAGTAACTCCCTATCATTTCCTGCACTTTATTAATAACTGCTCTTCTGTTTAAAAATATTTTAATCCCTTTCATAGCTGGAATGACTCACCAAGTCTTTTTCATTGTTAAAGATGATTTCTTCCAGTCTCTCAGCCACCAGAACAGCGATCCCAAGGGAACAGCATGGTGCTAAACCAACACTATGTCTTATTTTGTTCCCTCAGATCCAGTCTAATTATTCTCATTAAGCTTAACAGACAGCTAAACATCTATGGTTATTAAAAATAAAAGAATCAGAACGCAATGCTGTACTTTGAGCTGTAAAAGAGATGTGAATCTGTCAGAAACAAGAGGATTCCTGCTGCATCACATGGAGATGTGCTGCTATTTTATACCCCAGGAATCACAATTTTGCCCGTTCTTGCTCTCAGCATTCATTAAGAGATAATCTTAGGGAGGCTTCATGCTTTCCCCAGCAAAGTGTGCAGGGAGGCTCATGCCTGACCCTCCATCCTGCCACCCCAGCTGGAGTTCTGCCTCCAGCTCTGGGGTCTGCAGCATGGGAAGGACAAGGACCTGCTGGAGAGAGTCCAGAGGAAAACACCAGGCTGATCAGAGGATGGAGCAGCTCTGCCATGAGGAAAGGCTGGGAGAGTTGGGGTTGTTTAGCCTGGAAAGGAAAAGCTTCAGGGTGACCTATGTGAGGCCTTCCAGTAGCTGAAGGAGCTGACAAGAAAGATGGAGAGAGACTTTGGACAAGGGCCTGGAGTGACAGGACAAGGGGCCTGACAGAGAGTTGGTTTAGGTGGGATATTGGGAAGAAATCCTTCCTTGTGAGGGTGGGGAGGGCTGGCACAGGGTGCCCAGAGCAGCTGTGGCTGCCCCTGGATCCCTGGCAGTGTCCAAGGCCAGGTTGGACATTGGGGCTTGGAGTAGCCTGGGATAGAGGAAGGTGTCCCTGCCATGGCAGGAGGTGGAACCAGGTGATCTTTGAGGCCAATTCCAACCAAAGCCATTCCACGATTCTGTGGTAGATGGAGCCCAGCACGTTTGGTTGGAGGAGAGGCCTGGACCCAATTCATGTTCTCACCCTGGTCAATTGTCACCCCACAGTTTCTCCCTCCTGCGAGGGGCGGGGAGCTCAAGGAGAGGCTGCAGCTCCTGCCTCCTCCTCTGCCAGAGCACAGGGAGTGCCAAAAGCCTGCAGTCAGGAGGGGAGGCTGGTCACAAATGGAGCTTCCCAGTGATGGAAAACGCTGCTTTCCCCAAGTCTGAATCCCTTTATTTCCATTCTCTCCGCCGCGCCGTGTCCCAGTGCAGAGCTGTGCTGTCACACGCTGCCACCACAGAGGATGGTGATGCCTTAGGTTTGAGCTTTTATATTTTTTAGATTCTGTGCTGGTTTAGTGGATAGTTTTAGATTTCATAATAAATGCTACTGGGTTCTCTTCACAGAGTAGATAGATTAAACAATTCCTTCTCTAGCTGGATACCAAAGATAACTTTCAGGCCCAAGAACGAAAACAGCAGTGAAGTGAGAAGAAAAAACAAGGAGGATGGAGCTTCATAACCTGAAGCCATAACTGGAAAATTAACTCCAATGTGCTAATGGACCAGAACTTATCAAAGTGTGAGACCTCGTGACCAGGTGTCCATTTTGTGACCATTTTGGAGCATCTTGGGTGTGGTTTGGCTGGACTCTTGTGCAGCCCAAGTGTACCCATTAAGCCTTTTAATAAATCCCTGCTTTATCCTCCTGCTCTGTCTGGTCTCTGTTCCAAGTCAGCGTCCAGAAGGCATCAATGGGACCAGGCCACCACAGCTCCTCCTGCTGTGAGCTCTTCCAGCCAAGCCCAGCAGAAACCAGAGATGTCACCAAGTCCCAAAGGTGATGTGAGGACACAGCTCTGACTGCTGGGCTCAGGCACAGAGGCTGGGTACGTGTAAAAGGGTAACTTTATCGTGCTACATCAGACAGGGATATCTTAATTTAAAAACAATTCTTTTCATAGCATATTGAAGTTATTTTCTCGCTTGTTGTCTATGTCAGTGCTGTATGCAGAGAAAATTAGGCCTAAGGGATGGTGGCTCACCAGTTTTTTATTTGAAGTCTATGAGAAAGGAAAATGTGGTGGAGTCTCTCCATTTTTTTTTGAGGTCTGTGTTCCAATGCATCAGGACAATAACTCCCTGAGAGATAGGCTATACTTCAAGTGTGCTTTATGAGCTGAAGACAGAATTATTGACTTGGTTCCTTTAGCCTGTGTTGTGCAGGAGATCAAAGGAGGTGTTTGCAATTGTATTCTAGGAACCTGAGCAACGCCAATGTCGCAAATCCAACATAAATAACCAGTTTTTGCCACCCAAGAAGTCACAAAAATGGAAAAAAAAATGACACAGAGAAAAAATGGAAATAATAGGAGAAAAAACCTGACAGCTTTCCAAATGTGAAATTTGTTTGAGAGTAATTATGTAAGAATACTATGCATAGTTTATTCCATGCCAGATCTCCTGGTGAGCACATAAACAGATTCCTGCTGGTAATATTTCCACTCAGAAGCAAACTGCCATTGCACTACTTAGAAATTTGTCAGCAGAGAGGTGGAAAAGGTGAGAATTAAGGTCCTGCTGCAGTAAAGACAGCCCCACTATGAGCAGTGAGCCAAGCTCAGGCACAGCCCTGCAAGGTGTTTGAAGAAGATGTTTGCCTCAAATTATTTGATCCCAGGATGAGGCTTATTTCTCCAGAAACTGGAGCTACCTGTCTTCTTCTCAGACAGAACCAAAGCACTGGGAAAGCTTCCTCAGGGTATCCAACAATGGGGGCAGTTGCTTCAAGTTTGAACATTCCCTCTATTCAAATCTAAACACAATGGATTTTATCTTCACTGGGCTCACTGGGGCCCTCGAATGTCAGATCTGTAACCCAGAGAAGCAGATCCTCATCACTCCCCATTGTTCTCCACCAGACGAAGATCTTCCATAGAAGCTGCATAAATAGCCCATTCATAAAAATATAAAAACATCTTCTACCAAGACAATAGCCCAACATCATCCCTGGTGAAGTTAGCAGAGTTAAACATGCAAAGAATTTCCCTTTCTCCTCCTGCTCCAGAGCAGAATCCCAACCACCATCATCTCTGCCTCATCTCCATTTCCATCCCCACTTCATAAAAACTGGGAAGCAAAGATCAAGAGCAAAGGCTTTGGTTACCTGGAGAGCTCTTGTGCTCGTGATGCAAATGGATTGTGATTAATGGACAGTAAAAGAAAGTCTCTTATCTTGTCCTCTTTAAGAGGACTTCTCAGGAGATTTCTTTGATGTTTGTAAATTGGACAAGTTATTGATTTTGCTATTCATGATCCCATTTCTTTATTTTTTCTTACCCTCAATCAGAGTTGGCTGCTTCCTCTATGCTCTACATGCCCAGATGGGAAGCAAATGGAGCACCAGGACAGAAATGAGGGGTTAATTTAATCCAAGAGTGGGTTTCCTCAAGAGTGGGTATTGCCTGCATGGGAACATCCATGTGTGCTTAGCCTTCCCTCTTCCACATGGGCCACTCGTATTCTGCTTTGCTGGAAAACTGAGGAAAAATTGAATTGTTCATAACAAGGCCTATTTTCATTTGGTCACAGGAGAAGTTTCCTTCGGTCTTCATTTGAAAAGAATTAAATGTGAGAAATGTAAGAAGGATGTGGATGTAGCCCACTCTTTTACTCACACATTTCCAGGTTCTTTGCCTCTTTCTTGGACATATGATGTCTCATTTATTTGTGCCACATCACTGAGAGCATCGTGGCAGCCCTCAGTGGTGATTTACTGACTGGGCACTTCTTCAGGTCAGCATCTGCTTTACAGAAAGCAGAAATGTTCCTTCTACCTGATTAGGCACCACTGCAAGAGAGCAGTGGGAGGCCAAGGATTCTCTGGTTAAAAGGCTGATTAGCCTTCCTTAAAACAAAATTAAACTGAACCAGGGGTGAATGATCTAGAAAGTAACAAAGTGCATCTAATTGGAGCAGAAATGGAACAAACTGTACTCTTCTTTTTTGGCTTCCTTTTATGTTTTAATAAGAAGTGATAAGCACCATGTCTGGTATTATTAAAGGGCTTGAGTGGATGAGCCTCTTGTCTTGGGCCAGATGCTGCTATCCTTGACACCAACATAAACAAGAGTTTTCCCTGGTATGGATCCAAGGAGCAGAGCCCTGTCTTACATTGCAGCAGCCCAAGTTTGAACCTTGAAAAGCCCAGGCTTCTTTTCAGTCCTTCACATTGCAACGAGAACATCTGACCTCTCCGCTTAACCCTAAATTAAATTTGCCTTTGGTTTTTCTAGGCAGGAGGGTCAATTTGCAAAATATTTGGAGCTGCTTAGTTCCCACCAGCATAAAGTTCAGGGGAGGTCACCTCACAGCAGTGCCACAGAGCCCAGCCTTGTACATCTGCCCGTTGTCACATGTGGAGCTGCACATCAGCTATGCTGAGGACAGAATTCACATGGTTTCTCCTTGGGGCAGCTTCTTATGCTCAAAGTGCACTGAGGCTGAAGGAGAATCCACAGGAATTCCTACAGAAATCTCTGGCTGAGTTGAAAAGGAGGCACTGAAATGTGCTGCTGTAACAGGAATGTAATGAAAACTGTAATATTAGCACTGGGTGCTGGTGAAATTATCCAGTTTTTTAATATTATGCTGCAGATTGCTCTGCTGTCCTGTACCCTCATATTCTGGAGGGATAGCTTAAAAGAAATACAGGTGCTGCACCAGAGATGTTTGGGATCTGATAAAAATCAGTCTCTCTTTCATCAATATCCCTTAACTATGCAACTAGGGACAATATATGAATTTCCAAGTGGAGGAAAAAAGGAGGGTAAAAAGTCCTTTCCTGTGTTTAATCCTAACACTATTTCCTGTAGATGCTGAATACTCTCCTTACAGCCTGGAGGCATTTCAGGAAGAACACATTTGAGTGTACTTTGAAGCTCACCAAGGGCTGGGCTGTCCCCTCACCAAGCACACAGCTGTACAACATCCTGCACAAGGCAAGAACGAGGATCTCACTTGGATCTGAATGCCTCCTTGGTCCAGGCAGGAACCAGCCTGAGCCAGCTCCCTTGCCTTGGTGTGTTTTAGGAAGCTGACTGGGATTCTGAGGAACTAAGCCAAGCCTTTGTCCCTCCTAATCTGCCCACTCTGACTGAGAGGTAGCAGTGCCAGCCCTTAGAAAGGTGCCAATTGTATTCACAATGCATTCAGATTTTTCAGGCTGAAGGTGTAGTGGTAGGCCAATCATCAGTTCTCCATTTAATTGTTTTTCCAGAGGTGTTGTGACCTCCTGCCCACGGAGGTTTGCAGCTGCACAGGGCCGGGATGTCAACACTGGCATGCACAGCTGCCAGCATTGCTCAGAGGTCAAGCTCCCAAAATTAGGAGACAGTCCAAGAGGGGAAGGAAGAAACCTAAAGCTTGGAAAAAGGCAGAGAGAACAAAAAAAAAAAATAAAAATCTGAAGCCTAAATGTTTGTGGCAGTTCC
>VYXF01006312.1:24854-36178 GCA_013397295.1 Polioptila caerulea | reverse complement strand
AAGCTTGGAAAAAAGCAGAAAGAAAAAAAAAAAAAAAATAAAAATCTGAAGCCTAAATGTTTGTGGCAGTTCCTAAACTATGGCGAGAGGTGCTCCTGTCTCTGCAATCCAGTTCAAAGCCAGGGTTCAACCAAGAGCCAGGCTTTACTCCCAACTCCACCCTCAGCTTCAGCAAGGCCAGACCAATTCTCACAACACTTGACAAAGCAGATCTATCCCAGGGAAGAGTTTTTCCAGCATGCTGGGAAAAAAACTGGCAATGCCTCTGGACAGCTTCAGCGATCAAAACACTCTGGGGCCTCTCATTTATTGGTAAGATTTTCCTATGATTCCTTGTTTAGTTTTCTTTTTATAGATTTTTGTCTTGCCTGTGAAATGACAAACCCTGAATGTGTTTGCTTTATTTCTGTCCTTTTAAAACTGTTCTTAACAAGGGTAGCAAGGAGATGCAGGAGGATGGAAGAGGCTGTGGAGGGATCAGCTGCTGGGCCATGTTGGGGATCCAATGGCTATGGACCAGTCTAAAGTTTGGCTCCATCGTTCAGAGCACAGGTGAACGTTTTTTGGAGGCCGAGGGATATTGGGGTTTCCCTTTCCTGCTCCCTCCATGCCAATTGATGCTGTCCCAGCTCCATTTCCCAGTGTAGGGCAGGAATTCCCTTCTCCTGCAGAGTTTCGGAGAGCATTGAAAGATTTCTTCTTGCCAATCCAGCTCCAAAAAGCAAGTGAAGGCTTTGAACAATTTGAGAGCGAGTGGTATTTTTATCTCTGTGGAAATGCTCAGACCTTCAAGCTCAGGCTGTGTTTCTGCATTAACTCAAAGTGAATGATCTCATACCCTTGAATTAAATCACTGGGGATGATGATGGTAAAGCTGGCTTTATATTGATGGTGTCATCCTATTGTCCCTGCTCTGTGTGTCCTTCCCCATGTCAGTGTGGCAGTCAAAAGTCCACTGTGGATGTTCCAGCATTCCTGTCACTTAATGCAGCTGTCTCTGCTCTCACAGGATGGATGGCTCCATCCTAAACAGATTAACTCCTTCTGAGGAGCCACAGAGAGGGGATTTCTTTTCCCTGGTTGTGCATGCAAATACCCAGGGGCTCGTGTGCACATCAGGGAGAAAACACACCCTGAGAAATCCCTCCCCACATCCAAAGGCCTGCAGAGAGGAAGGGCAGGAGGAACAGTGAGAAGGTGACCCCAGCCCATGGGGATTGCATCAGGCTAAATAATATTTATCTGGGCTCATTTATCCACCAGGTTCATGTGGAATAAGACACAAGTGACTCACTTGATGGGATTACTAACACTATTAAACTCTATTAAACTTCTGGAAAGCTCACAGCACTAAACTCTCACTAAAGTTTATTTTTTTATATGTCCAGCAAACAGCAAATTCTTGAAGACAGACTGGAGGCTTGTCCCTAGAATACAGGATATCACATTAATTTCTTTGTTTCAGCTCCACTTAATAACACTCAATTTTTGTAACTCAATGGCAAAATAATTTTTCTAAACCACTAGCAAATTTATTTTACACTCACCTGATGAAATTGAGATATCCTGATCAAGGGTTTGATGCAAAAGTGAAAGAAACCAGTGATAATCTTTCCATTGACCTCAATAAGCTTGGATAGAGACCCTGAAATAAAAGTTAATGTATATCAGGAGAAACAGTGAGCTGGAAGAGAAACAACATAGATAAATCTATTGCCTAAAATTGCTGCAGGAATAGCATTTGTCTGATGTTTGGGTATGGTTACATTCTAAAATACATTCTCTCCCTGGTTAGAGCAAGCATTTTCCTTAAATGAAAAAAAATGGAGCCAGTCAGACTTCTCTGTTTGAATGCTGATGGCATTTTTCATTTTTATGCCCTTCTCCAAAGCAGAAAAGCAGGAGATTTTGCTGAAGCGATAAGGGAATTTATACATTCAGAACAGATCTGCACTATTATGACTCCAACATGTAATGCTGAGGCAATAAAATTTATGACTGTCTTCCTCAGTGCTTTAATGAGGCATTGCAAGGCTCACTGTATATTTGCAAATGTCTTAACAGATAATGATTTTTAAAAAGTGCTGGAGTACAGCTGCCAGCACAAATGGTCATAACACCAATTATCTCTGCAGGATTTACTCATTATGTGGAATCAGAGGCAAAACTGAATCACGGGCCAGTTTTCTCCTCCAGTTTGTGAGGGAAGTGAAGGGAATGTGTTTCTCCAGACCCATCTCCCGTTAGCTTTCCACTGCTGGCACAATCCTTGCAATTAAAATGAGCCTCCTGATGAGACTTATTACTTTTAATCCGGCTTGTTACGGGGCATAAGCGGCTTCACTAATCCGTTCTTGGCACGCCTGCTTTTCCCAGCACAGCCCTCCTTGTGACAGGAGCAGGAGGCACCTGGCAGAGCTCCCTCATGGATGAGGGGCTGACACCCCACTGGAGTGAGTGATCCTAAATCCACAATCAGCTCAGAGTCGAGTGGGGCCAGGGAGAGATGGGGAAGCGAGTGGATTGACAAAATCAGTTGGGGGAAGAAATTCCTGGCAAAAACATTTCTCCATTTCCATACATCTGCAGGGCTGGAAATTGCAAGAGAACAAGTGGGATCTACATTGCTGCCTGTCTCCAAGCTCCCTAAACTCTTCCATGTTTTTTGGAGTGAGTCTGTTTGTTTGGGGGGGAAATGGCAAACCATTAAACCTCCCATCCCTTCTATCTCACTGCTGAGACACGGCCAAACCCACAGGCCTGTTTCAGGTTAGGCCAGTATATGGGGCTTTGGAGCATTCCAGAAAGGTGCAATCATATAATCATGGAATGGTTGGGGTTGGAAAGGACCTTAAAGATTATCTAGTTCCAACCCCCTGCCATAGACAGGGATGAGATCAGCTTGCCCAGGGCCCCAAACAACCTGGCCAATGACTGATGCTAATTTCATTTCCCCTAAATTCTGGATCAAACAATAGGATCTAGCAACTTCTTTATTTCTCTTCGGACATCTGTGGCCCACTGACATCTTCACCTCCCCTATCAGCTTTGAGAGTGAAGGGAGAGCCCTTTGTGTGTCATTTTTCCTGGGAAAACTCAACAAACTGAGGGAGCGCTGGTTCCTGTGAACAGGCAGGAGGAGGAAGGTACCACACAAAGGCTTCCCCAAATACCACCGTGCATCTCCACCCTCAGAGGCCTCTAAGAGCAGCTTTTGGCAGAGGATTGGGCCAGCAGCTGAAGGCTGCCCCTGCTTTTCACAGCACTGGGGGCTCTCTGTTCCAGCAGCCGTGTGAGACACCGAGGGCTGCTCTGCTGGGCAGTCCCTCAGCTCCCCACCAGGAAGGTTGGGCTTTGCTCATAGGTCGTGATGAATCATTAATCCTGAATTTCCCCTCGCTGGGCTGCAGTTCAACCAGCTCCCACGGCCCCAGAGTTTATCTGAGCAATTCTTCCTGGCTGGATCTGAGGGAGGCCACAGAGACACAGTCGGACACAGATCTGCCCTGCACCCCTCCAGCAGCCCCAGGTCATTGCCCAGCTCTCAAGGACAAACCCTCTCGGTGTTTTCTTGTCTGCTCCCACACCTGGCTGGCCAGACAAGGCAGAAATCTGTTTGCTAATTTAGCTTCCAGGTCAGGCATGAAAGCAGAGGATGTGATGAGCTCACTGGCCTCATGTCCTTAGCTGCTTGGGTTGATTTAAGGTATGTGTTTTGGGAAGGTCCAGAGACCAATTTTTCCTGTCTAATAAAGCAGATAAATGAAAAGGAAACATTTGCCTCAAAATATTTTGTGCAAATGCCTGTGTTTTTTCTCTCTGAAATAAATGAGACTTTTATTTTTGTCTCATTCACTTGGATGCATTTCATAGGATCATAGAATAGTTTGGGTTGAAAGGGATCTTTAAAGGTTACCCAATGCCATGGGCAGGGACATTTTCCACTATCCCAGGTTGTTCCACACCTCATCCAACCTGGCTTTGGGCACTTCCAGGGATGGGGCAGCCACAGATTCTCTTCTATCCACAGACAGAGCTCCATGTGAGGCTCTAAACAGTAACATTTTGGTGATTTACTTTAGCTGGAAAATCCTGAAGAGAAGAAAAATGAAGCTTGTGGCTTCTCCCCATTCTCATACCCTACAATTTCTTCTTAATCTTAATATTCCATAAACACATCCACCTTGGTGTATCGTGCCACTGCAGGATGAAAATTATCTTGAAATATGTGCTGTACAAACCATGGAAGGCAGAGAAACTCCCAACCCAACCAATAAACATGAGAGGAAATGGTGACAAAATAGCCTGACAGCTGCCAGCCCACACCTGAGACCAAACAACACTTCTGGAAGTGAAGATCCCTCTGAAATTCCTGTTTTGGAGCAGCAAATTCTCATTCTACCCATGAGCAGGTAGAATGTGAGCATTAATTTGTGGATTGCAACATCCACCGAGGTCAGAATGAAGACTCAGCTCTTTTATGCACTCATGTTGCTAAGAGCAAGTGTTGCTTTCATTTACCAAGCCACAAATCCCATGTGTGGTATTATTTCCCTGTTTTTCAGTGCTAAGAAATGTGTCTATATAAAACCTCTCAGAAATATTGCTCTAAGGATTCTGTAATTCATTGTAACTCCCAGCCCTAATGACTACAAGGTGATTTTTCATAGATTTCTAAAATTGGCAGGCTAATATTTCTTGGATCAGTTAGAAAAGAAATACTGCTCTATCCTTTGCTTATCCTTTCCTCATCAACAAGTGTGATTACAAAACCATATTTCCCCAGCCCAGGATTTCAGGATTCCCTGTCAGAGCCATTTTCCCATCCTCCAGGAGCCAATCTGAATCCTATTACTCCAGGGGAATGTCAACTGATTCATCTCCCATCCCTGAATGCCGTAACTTCCATTCCTACCTATCAAATATCTGTCACAGCTGGAATGGATGAAAAGCAGAGATATTCTCACAAACCTGAAAGACATTCACACAGAGGAGAAAAAAGAGGGATACAGAGGTTTCCATTCTCCCCAGAGAGAGTGGGACAGAGGAACCCCTGAACTCTGGGGAGGGAATAGAGCATCAGCTCCAGAAAAAAAACACCTTTGCTTATGGAGGGATATGTCTGGTACCACTTAGTGCTGTCATTTAATCAGCTCAGAGGTTTAACCTGCACTGGGAAACAGCCACCTGTATGGAAGTCATGAGTGTGATGTGGAAGAAAAATGGGAGTCCAAAGCCAAAAAGAGGAAGGCCCTTTGCACACAAAGGTTATGGATGCTTTTAATTCCAAAGCCCCATGTGCCAGGGCTGCAATAATTGATGCAGGAACTTGACAAGCCAGATCAATGATTAATGGTGAGTTTGCTAGTTTTGAACCAAGAGCAGCAGCAGAAGTTAAATCCATTTGTACCCTGTCATAGGAGGGCTGTGCTTTTAAAAAGACAGGCAGAAATTGGCAGCATGCTTTACAAGGAGTCTGGTGGAGAGCTGGATTTTCTGCATCCTTTAATAACAGCTTAATTTCATTTAAGGCATGACACATATTCAGGTTACCACAAGCACAGGGTGGCTTTTCTGACGAGTGGTTGTGATGGATTCCCTGTATGTTAAACACTTTCCTTCAGGAATTGTCAAAAACATGATTGATTTCCTTTTATCCCTGTGCCATGGGGAGTTCTGTTGCAATGCCATGCACTTTGTGAGAATTAAAACAAAAATCCAGGCAGGCAGTACTGAGCAAAATGGAATGCAGGCAGTGTGTGTCATTGCTTTTGGTGGGGAAGAAGGGGTGGTACAATTCTGACCTTCTAAAAGATCTTCATCCCCAAGTGGAGCCCCCCTTTGCCTGAATGGCAAGTGATCTACAATTTCCAATCCTGCTCTCCTAATTGTTGGATGTGAAACCAAGATGAGCCCTGTAATATTGCCAAACCCAGGTCTAAAGCAATCAGGAGTTAATCTTCAAGGGGAATTATCCTGTGTCAGCAGTGGCTTCCTGGCTTGTGCACACAGGTCAGGATTTGACTCATTTGTGGTGATTCCCACTGGAGATGCAGCAGTGATGAATGTGGCAAATGTCTTGTGAGCAGCAGCGCCGTAGCTGGATGGTGCCAATGGCATGTTCTCCTCAGGGATGGCTTTTTGGGAGCACCCTCAGCCCTCCCTGTGGTGCAGGGCACGGTCTGTGGTGCCACCATGGCACAGCAGTTGTGTTTGAGCAATGCCACAAAACTGTCCTGTCAAGCAGGAAGCTCTCACCACTCACATCTTTCCCATGTGAACCCAAAGCCAAGGTAATCAGAGCACAGACTTCTCCTTCCCTGCAGGAATATTTCAGCCTGTTGCTGAAATATTTTCAACACAGTGAAAGGTTAATGTATGCATTGCCATGCATGTAATTAACACTTCTTGTCGGGTTGCACATCACCTTTTAAAATTAGCATTGCTTTTGTCCATTTGTGGCAGGAGCTGGCATTTCCCTTCATTTTGTTCATATCTTTAATTTACAGCGCTGGTTTTCTGTCCTGCACATGTATGTGCAGCCTGTGCCCAGAGCTCATTTCTGAGCCTGAGCTGATTTCTCAGGCTGTGCTCCAGGGGCACCTGGCAGTGCCCAGCACTGGAAGTGCTCCCGAGGCAGCCTGTGGGCAGGGAAGGATGCTCTGCAGTGTTCCCTCTGCACCCACAGCTCCCAGGGCCTCCCTTCAAGCCTCCTGCCACTCCTCTCTGCCAGTTCAGCCCCTTGTCAAAGCCCTGCAGCACCCAGGGATGCTCTAACCCACCCTGCCTCTCTGCCCCAGCTCCCATCTCAGCCTCTCTCGTGACATTTTGACATTTTTGGTTCATCTGCCGAGCTGCTCCTGCTGGTGACGTGTGCCAGTGCTCCCAAGGGATGTCAGCCGATTGCTGTGCTGCTGCTTCAGCTTCCTGTGGAATGATCAAGGCTTTATTAGACCCTGACTAGGAGCTGACTCAATTCGGGGCTGATTGAAGCGTGCAGCCCATTTAATGTCTGAAAGCTCAGTGCTGGAAGTGAAGCCATCCCCAGGCAGATGGTGACTGCACGCGTGTCACTGCCCTGGGTCACTCTTCATCTGCTTCTCCTTGAACCCACCCGTTCTGTGAGAAGCAAGGATAAGATCATTTCCTGGTTTGTGTTTTTATCTCTTGACAGGTTTTTGAGCAGGCTTTCAGGTGTCACCAGCCCCAATGGCAGCACGGTGTCTCTCTTGAATCAATGCTCAGTTCCTGAGCAGTTGTCAGGGTCCTCTCTTTTTTCTGTTCCACACTTTGTCCCTGTGATCCCAGGGCTGCTGAGGGGGCTTGGACGGAGAAAGCACAGCCTGTCACAAGATTTTGTAGCCTGGAATGGAGAGGGAAAGCAAGGGGAATACTTTGGAGGCTGTTTTATCCCATCCTGCTGTTTGTTTCCCCCTTCTTCTGGCCCTGCTCCTCCACAAGAACACTCCAGGCTGGGGAGGCTTAACAGCCTTCCCTTGGCTTGGTGGTGGGGTACAAATGGGAGTGGAAATGCTCTCAGGAGAAGGAGGACACCATAAAACCATTCCTCCTCCTGCTATTCCCATCGCTGGGAATTTTCCTCCACAATAGGGGCGATGAGTGCTCTGCTGTGAGAGCTCTCTCCCTGCAGACAGGATGCATCACTCCCTTCCAAGCCCCTGAGGAGTTTCGAAGTCAAAATATTGGGAGACAAAGTGAAGAGAAAGGTCCTTTTCTATTGTAGTTTTCTCTGAATTATTTTTTACCATCGTAGGAAAAAAAATTAAAAAAAAAAACCAACAAAAAAAAAAAAAACAAAGGAGGAGAAGGCTTTTAAAAGACCAAAAGAAATAAACATCAACTGAAGTTCCTTTGCTCCAGTTGTCAGGCTCGGAATTTTTAATACTTTTAACATATCTGAAATGCCTCTGGAAACCCAAAGGCCTT
Source organism: Polioptila caerulea (assembly GCA_013397295.1). Lineage (NCBI taxonomy): Eukaryota > Metazoa > Chordata > Aves > Passeriformes > Certhiidae > Polioptila > Polioptila caerulea. Next base: position 28,231 of record VYXF01006312.1, on the reverse strand, counting down.
CTTGGGGTTTTTGTATTTCATTTTAGCTTGATGAAAAATGAGCAAAAGCCCATGTTTTTGTTTTTCCAGCCTAACACAAAAGTTCTCTAAACAAGGAGGAATATCCTGGTCAACAAAGCAGGAACAGGCTGCACCATGGAAAAATAAAACATCAGCTCAGTTTCCAGAGAGGTGAAGAATCAAAGGCCTTGGCCCTGCCAGGAATTCCCGTCTCCCAGAGAAACTCAACAAATTCGAAAAGACCAGCAGAAAACTCTCTAAAATAGGGTTTTCTTTTTGTTCCCCATGGGAAAAAGGGGATTTTACATCTTCTGCCTCTTGCAAAAACCCTACATTTTCCTAACTGAAAGCTGGATACATTTTCAGTGTGTCTCAGTGCTTTACAAATCATTTTGCATTTTAGTCTCCCTTGCTCCCCTGCCACGGGAAGGGCTGAATTTTTGATTTATATTTCATAGGGGTAGGTGATGATACTTTAAGTCATCTTGGAAAGCTGTTAGCACAAGGAGTCCTGCTGGAACATAATCCTCTGCAAAAACTGCCTCTTCCTGAGAGGTGTTTGCAGGCTGGCTCCCACCAGCAGGGCTGGGCTAAATCACAGCCAGTCATAAAATAAGAACATAAGGTCTGTTCTTCCCCTAAATTGACTATCTCAAGGCAAAAATCCTTCAGCAGGTATTTTAGCCAGGGACTAAGGATACTTTATCCCACTTGAGTAATCCCACTCCCACTCATAAAAGTCCACATTATCTCAAAAGCAGCCCTCTGGATTTAGTCGTGCTTAGTCAGTAAAGCCCAGCCTATTTAGTTTTGTTCATCTGAAAGTATTCAATAAATTCAGACAGATCATGAGAATTGCACCAAACCAAAAATATTTTTTAAAAAATCATAATAATAAAGGGTATGTGGAAGGCTTCCAAGGATTCCTTAGGAAAATTCTTTCAAATTCATGTGCAATAAAAATAGCATTTCATTACAGGCACGCTGACAAAAAAATGTTAGGAACTAGAGATGGGGAAAATATTTTGGATTTGGTATATGGTGGCTGTTTGGGTTGCTGGGTTTTGGGTTTTTTTACTAGTTCATTAAAGACTAACTTGTAAAAATCGTTTTCATCAACTGCAGAACAACCCTGACTGAATTACAGCAGCAAAAACAGGTAAAACAGCACCTTCCTTGGGAATTTGCAGTGAAAACGTCAGGCTAGCTCAGCAAACACATTTATTTATGCTCCATGTATTGTTCTAAATTTCAGCAGCGGCCAAGGTGAGCATGTTTATCCAAGGAGCTGATTCTGTCACCCTTCCTTGGCTGGCATCTAAGGAATTGCACATAATTACTGGAAAATACGAGGTGGGAAGGAGCTCCTCTTCCTTGGATTGAAAACCTAAATCATGCCATGTCCTTAGAACCACAGAATCATAAAATGATTTGGATTGGAAGAGGCCTTAGAGATCACCTTGTTCCAATTCCCTGTTATGGGCAGGGACACCTTCCACCAAACCAGGTTGCTCCAAGCCCCGTCCAACCTGGCCTTGGTATTGATCACTGGGAGGAAATTCATGTAAACAAAAAATTTATGGCTCCAAAAATGTGTTTGCCCCCTTCTTTGCTGCACTTTGGCTGCCCATGTCCAGCTTTTAGTCCTGCTGCATCTCTCTGCAGCTGCCAAACCTCCCAAATGTGTCCTCCATTGATTTCCCTCTTTTTTGCTGGATCCTACTTTAGCCTTTTTATGATGCTGGCAGCTGCAATAAAATATGCAAAGTCATGAAACTCTCAGGGCTGCCTTGAGCTCATCGAATTTGGCACAAAGGCCAGCAAAGGGCAGAATCTTTTCCCTGATGGATGTACAAAAAATGCTCCTTTCCAAAGCAGGACAGCCACAAAATGCTGCAGAAAATCCCACCAGGCATCACTGAGGACCACAGGACAGGGCAATCCCTCTTGTGGATTAAGAGCTGTTGAGAGCAGCAAGATCGTAAAGGACAGGAAGATGCAGGAGGTGGGGAAGCTCCAGCCTTTTTTACATGGTCTGTAAAAATAAATTCATGAATAAAAAATTGTCTCCGGGTGACCTCATTGGCCATGCTTTCATCTGTAGACACTGCAAATTGGGAACAACGAGGCACTTCAGCAAATTGGAAAAGTCACTGAAATAGAAAGAAGAGGGAAACTGCTTCAAGCAGAACATTGTTATTTTTGTCAAGTGTTTACCAAAATACAAGTGGAAAAATTATTTTGAAAATCCATCTAACTCTGACATCACTCAAGGCTCGGCGAGGGCAAGGGGGATGTGAAGTAGTTTTTGTGTAGATGTGATTTACGCTGGATTAGAGATGGATGTAGACTGTCTGACTTCATCAGGTTAATTAATTATACACCAGCCCGAGTCAGATTAGGTAATTGCATTTCTAATTGATCAGCAGTCTTTCCAGAAGGTGGATGCAAGACAGATATTTTAAAATATCGTCACTATTCCACTTGCTTCCAAATAGAAGTTTCAGCTTTGAATTTGAAGTCAGAGTAGCTCCTAATAAAGCAACAAGCACCAATTTCTCAGTGTGGTGATGCTTTCTGGGCTATTTGATGCTTTAACAGGGTGGAAGTTCTGCCTCAGCAAAGAGGGGCATCACTCTGAGGTAATTATAGATACACACCTTGAATGTCAGGGACTTGCCATAACAGATCTACATTTGAGAGCGGGGTTTTTATAAATAACGTGGCACTTGGCACATCTCCCACTGCAGCGGGGAGCGGGGCTGTCATGCAAACATGCAGACACATCCTCACGGTGCCTTGGAGCCCTGCAGAGCCCCAGGAGCAGCCTGGCTGACACTGTCACGTCCTGCTTTTGGAAATGTGTTACCAACACCACATTTGTTCCGATCCTATCCTGGCTTTGCTGTACCTAGACGAGAAGAACTCTGGGTCGGGAGCTGCTGCCTTGGAGCTGGAACATATGGGCTCAAGCAGTGCTCTGGGGGAAATTCGAGAAGCGAGCTGGAGTGACGCCGCTTGCTAAATGCTGCAAGGAGATCACCGGAATCCATCGCTATTTTCATACCTCTGTGACAGGGGACACTAACTCAAGGCACTTTGAAAATGTAGCTGATGTGCTCTGAAGGCTGAGACGGCACGGGCTGAGAGCAAAGCACCCAGAGCAAATTCTTTCCGAGGATGCTGAGCAGGTGTGGGATATGCAGGGACCTTCTAAACCAGTGGGTAAGACAGCAAACCCCCCTGGCACAGGCTCTCTCCTTCCCAGGATTCAGAAGGTTTTGAAGCCGGCTTTTCCCAACCTCACCGTTCTCCTCCCCTCTGCATTTCAGCTTCTCCAGCCAGCAAGAAAAAGGAAAGAATTAACTATTTTGAAA
>VYXF01006312.1:0-15908 GCA_013397295.1 Polioptila caerulea | reverse complement strand
CATCTCCGCAACGTTTCCACATAAAAAAAAAAAAAAAAAAAAAAAAAAAAAAAAAAAAAAAGGAGCAGCCAGTGCCTTTTTTAAACGCAGCTCTCTTCATATGCAATTGCCTTCTGGATCCTGTGGTGTGACTTCCCACATGCAAATTTTTTCCATTGTCCTTGGCAGCTAGAGGAGTCAAATGCCAAGTGGTGGAAGATATTTTCTATAGCCACAGCATCTGGCTTCCTGGCTGGTTGCTGTGTCAGTCGTGCTGTTGACTGTGGAGCCACCTCTGTTCCTGTTTGGTGTTTAAATCCATGGAGTTGCTTCATCCCCATATGCTGTTTTCCTTTCTCACTTTTCAAGTGCTTTGAACATTTTTCCAGAAATTAATACTTCCTTGCATAGTTTCCACATGGGTTCAAGATGAGAGATTTCCCTGGAATGGTTTTTGTCCTCATGTTGGGAAGGTTCTGGAGAAATCCTCCAAGTTCATCCGTGGTCACATTTATGATATTGCTGAGAGTTTTCCCGTGGCTTTATGACAGATGGTATTTGCTCTAAAAACAATCATATTTTCTGTTAGCTCAGTGCTGCTCTGTACTGGTGGTTGTCTCCTCTGGAAAAATAACGTGCCTTCCACCCCAAATCACTTTTTTATCTAAAACATTTGGAATGTTGTTTTGTAGGAAATTTATTCATTTGGCTTGTTCTAATTACCAGGGGGTACAACAGGCTGGTCCTCAATGGAAGATAATTTAAAGACAGAGGTTTTCATTTAAAAATGGGACACATGTTAGACAGGAGAGATTCATAAAGCTATTGACAGTAAAACTACTTTGTTTCACTGAAGCAACCAAGAATCAGTAGGATCAGACTCAGCAATTTTGGTGGGGTTTAGTTGTTAATAAGTTTTGTATAAAACCAGATTCTCAGCGGCTGTAAATCAATATATCTTTATTGAGTCAAAGGAAACAGCTCAACCAGCCCAGAATCCGGCCCACTGCTTTCACATCTGTTTGAGAAATATGGGAAGACAATGCTGGGAACAAAGAAAAAGAGGGGGAAAAGTCTTTTGGCAACATTAAAGTTCTGCTACCTGACAAGCAGTTCAAAGGCTGGCATTTTTTACCCAAAAAGGAAAGCTGTCCTGCTGCTGCTGAGCTCAGCACTGCAGGGAGCACCCAGGAAAAGTCATTTCCCACTTGCCCCTGATTAAAATGAACATTTCTGTTCCTTTGCAAAAAAAAAAAAAAAAGCAGCTAAAAACGGGCTACACTCCTGACACCAGGAGCACTGCCAAGCCAAAATGTGCAGTGAAGAGGGGCAAAGATGGGCAGATAGTGACAGGACAACGGGGAAGGGTTTTAAACCAAAGGAGGAGAGATTTAGGTCAGAAATTGGGAAGAAATGCTCTCCTGTGAGGGTGATGAGGCTCTGGTTGCCCAGAGAAGCTGTGGCTGCCCCACCCCTGGAGTCTCCATGACCTGAAAGAAATGAATAAGCAGCTGTTAAGACACCACAGCTCTTCAGCAGACAGGAATGAGCACATGTGAACTGAGGACATAAATTAATAACTCCTCAGTATCTTGTTGATTATGCCCTAAGCATAAGTATGTATACTCCACAAATCAGTAGCCTTACAAACCTGCACAACTCTTCAGCACTGCAATCCTTTCTGTTTTATACTACAACAGGGAAAATTCTTTTTTAGGTGTTTTTTCTTAGGTTGGTTTTTTTTTTTACATTATGTGGTTATGGGTTACAATACCTAGAAAATTAAGGTTTATGCTACAATGTCAATGTTACCTCAACTATAGAGGAGAGGATTGTACAATCTCAGAAGACCATCTGGCAAGAAATTGTTTTTGAAAGACATAAAAGCCAACAGATAGCACTGTTCATCAGCTTCACACCACCAGAAACCATCAGGGTTTATCTTTGTACAGAGACCATCCGTGTCATCAGTCACATAATTTAGAGTGAGAAATAGATAAAGATTCTGTTCAGGGGCAATTACAGTTATAAAGACCAATAGAGAAATCATTTGCTGTGCTGTCAGCTCAGGGATTACAGATTTCATGTGAGGTTTTAGTGACCTTAGGGCATTAAAAGTGATATCCCTCTCAGCACAGTAGATTGAAAAGTATTGATGAGAGAGTCAAGATGAGAGAACAGCAGCTTGCTAAGACATTCCTCTGCCTCTGCCCATTTACTGCTACATTAATCTTTCCTTGATCTATTAAATTCCATTTTCTTGGACATTTATTCTGGGGACATGTAGGAAACGAGCTGAACCTATATCACCACATCAGCTGGCACCCTAAAAGGACTCCAAAGCCATGAACCCAAAAGGATAGGAAATATGTCACTTGGCAGTGCAGGATATGAGCTTTCCACCAACAAATGACTGAGATTGTGACTTCCTTCTCTCCCAGTGGCATTGGCATCAAAGCTTTTAACTAAAACTGAAAGCGTTTTCATTTTGCCAAGTTACAGAAGCACACCCCAACCAATATTATCTTCACAGCAAAAATGATCCTGCACAGAATCTGAGTGGGGGGGATATATTGCCTTCATTAGGGTCAGGAGTTCACTGCTTGTAGCTGCTCTGAACAATGTTTATTCACATGAAATACTGGGCAAGGCATTTAAAATCAGGTGGACTCCCCACCCCTGGGAGTGTTCCAGGCCAGGCTGGATGGGGCTTGGAGCAACCGGAGGTAGTGGGAGGTGTCCCAGCCCATGACAGGGGGTGAAATGAGATGATCTCTGAGGTCCCTTCCAACCCTCTACTCCCTGCAAGTGCCTGCTGCTTCAGACAGAGAGTCAAAGGTACCAAAAAAGTGAGGCAGACCACAAGCAGTGCTTTACAAACACTGAAGGAGTGCTGCAAACAGCTTCTTTCAAAGCTTTCTGGAGGAAAAATCAGGAGGGCAACGTTCAAGCAGACACAGAGCATAGAGTGTGGGTTCACCTGCTCTTGCAGTGTAACTCTGATGGAAAATTAATTCACAGCTTTAGAATGGCAGCTTCAATGTTCATTCTTGAAGAGATATTGATTCTCTTGAAGAGATTCAGCCTCATTCAGTGGCCATAAGCTTTTACCCCTTGATGCCCCTCAAAATGTGCTCCTCAAGGCAGCGAGTGAGTCCCCTGCCTTGCTGAGATGATGAGCTGTGACCATGGGAGGTCCCAGCAGGACTCAAGGATATTCCTTTCTGTACCTTGGGAAGAATTTATCATCTCCCTGTCTGGAGGAACAGAAACTCTTCTGCTCCTCATGGCAGCCCCCAAATCCATGTGTGAGCTGTTCAGCCTGCACAGCTGCATTTCAGAGCAGACTGCACTGCTGCTTCACCAAGCTGCAGATGAGCTTGGACTCCCTGGGTCACCAAAATTTCTGCGATGAAGCATTTGCAGAGGGAAAAGTGAAAATAAATACTTGAAAATAAAACAGGCTTTCAGCTGGTTAGAGTCCTTGGAATTTCATATTTAACAGAATGAAAATCTTATTTAATCTCTTCTTCAGCAATGGCCAATGCTCAGAATTCTTCATAACTTTGTTGCTGACTGAATGCTAAGAGGATGGAAAGAGTGGTAGATTTGGAATTGTTGGGTTAATGGCAGGACTTCATTATTTTAACAGCTTCTTCCAGCCTTAATGATTCTGATTGTATCCCTGCAGAGCTTCCCTTGCCACTACTGACCCCATCCAGTTCTCCAGCTGCACATCTGCAGCCCATTGGAGCAGCCGCCTTACTCTGCAACTCAGGGAAAATTGCTCTAATTTCAGCCAATGTTATTGATAAAAAAAAGGGATGAAGAAAAACACTGCAGTGTCCATAATCAAACTGGGATGACTTTGAAGGTGCTACAGGTGCCAATGACTCAAGCCCAGAGTCACAGCCCTCACCTGTGACTGCAGATGTGCATGGAAAAGGATGGATGAACATTTAGAGAACAAGAGGCACCTGCACTCAGTTAAAAGTACTCAGTTAACCAGATTTACCTGGCTGTGCATCTAATTTATTTTTGTTCCTTTGTGCTGCCTGATTTGTATTCGCCAGAAATAGTCACTCTTTAGGATTTAGAAAATAATCTGCATGTTCTGGAGAAAATCACATTTTCTTTTTCATCTCTTTGTCTCCCTTGCTGTCAAAATCTTATTTTATGCCTTCCTGTTGCAATCCATTTTAACAATGGCAGCAGCACAGGTAATATTTCTCTGTGCTTGATGAACTCAGGGACACTTGCTCATATAACTGGGGGACAATGATTATGTCTGAGTCTTTGTGAAAGATTTGAGAGCGTAAGGGGAAAACGCTGTATCCCAGCAGCATCTCACTTATCCTCACATAAAGAGAACAGCTCTGCAAACCAAAGTGTCTCATCCATATTCAAAGTTAAAATCAAATAAACCAACACCTCAACAGAGAGAGTCCAGCCAGCCAGGGCTGCCTCATCCAAGCTTATCAACTCTCCAAGTAGTGTTGTACTCAATTTTCTTTATTCCAGTCAGGAAAGAGAAAAAATGACTTCTCACCAGCCTGATGTTGGGTTAATGGATGTCTCCAAGCCCCTGGCTGTGACTCCTCCTGATCTTTCATGACGTTTTTGGTGTAACACTCGTATCTGTGCCAGAAGCAATGGGTCTAGCTGATAAAATACAATCCAAAAAGGAAATGCAGCCTTTCACAATGTGATATGTACCTCAAAATCGTTAAACTAAGCAAGAAAAACACATGGCCTAAATCCATTTTCCATTATTTCCACACATAATTGTGTTTATCCTCAGAAACCAGCTTGTACAATGTACCTAGCAGAAAGAAAAGCAGAGAAATGTCCATCATACATCACAAATGGAAGGGAGTTTATATTTCTGCAATTTTGACTTACAATTCTCTAACTGCAGCATTTCAGCTCACAAAGTTTTCAGCAGATTCCACCACTGGAAGCAGTCATGATGCTGGGGAAGTTCCAGGGAAAGGATATGCAAAACCAGCCCCATTTTTTCACCATTCACTGCACTTTTGTGAGTCTGAGAAGGAGAGAGATTCCAGGAATATTCTTGTGCAGTGGAATTACAGGGCTGATCCTTGTTAAGGGTAGTGATGGCAGTGGTGAATGAGCACTGATTGTTGTTACCTCTTACAATTTAAAAGATAGTTATTGCAGATGAATAATGTATGAGCTTGGAATCTCTTCCCGAGGCACTCGGAGCCCCGAGTTGAGATGCACAGCCCAGGCACATTGCTTTGATTGCCTTCAATGTGCTGCCTTATTCTTCTGAAACACAGCATAATGATCCCTCTTAAAAGATCAGTTTATAAAATTCACACCCACCAGGAGTGGGGGGGATTTGTAGGAATGAACCTCTCACAGCTCCTGTGCCACACCAACACCCCAGACCCAGGCTGATCGCTGCTACCTGCTCGAAGCAGGAAACAGAATTTGGGTTTTTAGGCAGAAATCATGTTCCTGCATCACCTCAAAGGCTGCTATGTGTCCTCTGCTCAAAGGTAATGAGTTATTGATCGCTGCTGATCAGGCAAATGTGCCCTCTGATGAATATGCAGACACAACATCAGGAGTGCTCTGAGCATCACAATGTTCTCACAATGTTACACGGCTGGGTTCCTCACCCCAGCATTCTGAGCGTTTTGAAAATGGTTCTCTCTGCAGCCTCAATTAAAATGAATTAATATATACTCCACGCAACATCCAAGAAATCACTTAAAATTCCTCCAAAATGTCATATCAGCCTTGAAGCCTGGCTCTGCCACTGCTCTTCTTGCCAGATCTCTCCTCCGAAGGAGGTTAAACAGTGAGACTGGATGATGCCTCATTGCAATTGGGAATTCAGCATCCTCCCACCTTCCTGCATGAAAACATCTGCAAAACAGACAAAACCAAAGTGTCATCTTATTCCACTTTCAAACTTCTGGTCGTGTGAGTGTTTCTCTGGACAACTCCACCTTCTTTTCTCAGTGTCTCTTTTTAAGGGACAGCGTTTTCAAGGTTCACAGCAGTGGCACTGAGTGATGCTTCAGGTTTTTACTTAAGACTCAGGAAAGTGGTTCCTCTTTAAATAATGGAGAACATTGTCTGGCCTAAAGACCTTTTTCCTATGGGGAATTATCAGAGAGAACTAGGAAGAGAGATGGAACTTACTTTCACTGACAGAGCCCTGAGACAGCACCCCCAAAACGTTCTCTGGAGCTTGTTCAACACAGGGAATTTTGGATAAGTAGGATTTCTATTAGTGAATCAATTATGAATAGATGTAAAGTCAGGCAACATTAAAAGCCGTTTCCCAGCTGTTTCAGCATAACAATTTCTTTGTAAATAAGGTGAATGTTATTTCAAAACAGCTGTGAAAGTGACTTTATTGAGCCACTGGGCACAGGTATCACGTAACTTATCCTTTAATTATTTTGAAACTTTGTAGATTTTGCTAACAAATAACATGTGACAGAGGATATTTATGGATTCCTACAGATTGCCGTGTAATTACCCTTAGAGAGCTTTGTGGTGTGTGCACTGTGGAATTGTTATGTCTTTATTTTGGTACATTGCAGTCTTAAATCTCTAAGGCATCCCCTCATTCACCACCACGCCTGGCAGCCTCTTTGCATTCATGTCAAGGGAGGCTGGCAGGGAGAAGACACAAATCCTGACACGTGTCTTCCCTAAAAGAATTAACTTTTGCTGTGTTTCTTATTACTCTTCTCCCTGAAGGGTACTAGAAGTCTTTTAGATTGAAAACAACATCGTTGTGCCATGTGTGGAGCAAGCAGAGCTGGCTTCAAAAGCGACTTCAGTGCAAACTGTGCTTCTGTTTAGGTGACAACAACAGCCTCCTTATAAGCTCTGCATACGAGGGACTAGGGATGAGAGTCTGATTTCCACAGCAGTGAAACTGTGCCAATCACAGTCTGCAACGAGCAGCTCAAAGCAGCAAGGGCAAACCCCCCTGGTTTTGGCAGTGATATTTGGTGGGGGCACGTTCAGAAAGTCATCAAATGGTCTTGGTTCAAAGGGACTTTAAAGCTCATCTCATTTCCACCCTCTGCCACGGGCAGGGACACCTTCCACTCCACCAGGCTGCTGCAAGCCTTGGAGTCCAGGTTTTCCTGGGAAGCTCCCCAGGAGAGTGGCTCACAGGTGAAGCCATCACTTTATTTTGTGAATATGCCAGGACCAAACTCCTCTCCTCTCCCGGGGTGTGTGGGGGGTTTTCTGCTTTTGCAGAAATGTCCCCAAGGTGTTAAAAGCTCTTTTCCTTGCCCAAGGAGAAAAAAGACGTAGAATCTTCGGTCTTCAGATTTTTCTTATTATTGTTTATTTTACCTTATCTAGAACACTGTTCTCTGTGTCCTGCCAAGATCTTCAGAGCAGGACAGTCTGAGGTGATCCCCCACCCTAAGGGCAGTGTTTATCTTTTATACTAAAAACTCCCTATACCTCATTTACAGCTATTTTCCAATCCCTATCACCTATGTTGGACAGTGTGCATTCTCTCTAAACCAATCACCAGTGCCACCATCACAGCAGGATCAGGGAGGAGATGGAGAAGAAGGAAGAAGCCTAAAAGCCATGTGGTTCCTCCATCTTGGCTTCACCAACCCTCATGTACTAAAACCCAAAATCTACTTTTTCACCCTGTGACAATCTTATTATTACTCTATTTAAGTTTGTGAGACTTGTAGTTTTTCTTTCAAAGCTGGTAATTGCTCCCACGGGCTAAAATCCAACCCACAGGTGCCTTGGGCTTGGTGTCAGGGCTTCTGAGCCCTCTGGGCCCCCTGCACAGGTCCCTGAGCCCCCAGGGCAGTCAAGGACAGGCCCTGGGTTCTCACAGGGGTGTGTTAGGACAGCTCCACCTCACCACAAGTAAGTGATACCAGGGTCTCAAGGACTCTGCAGGTCAACAGCAGCTCTGCTGCTTCAAAGAAGAGTTATCCAGCATTTCTGCTCCCTGAGGTGAAGGGTCGTGAGACTGACGTGCCTTATTTTTATCCGTGTCATTTTGATGTTGAAAATTTGGAAGCGGCTGCTGTCAGTGCTCCTGAAAAAAATGGGAAAATATGGGGCCCTGGAGAAAAAGTAGATGGGAAATTATAAATCAACTTGTGAGAAGACTGCACTGTGAAAGGAATCATGTTGTTCTTTGATGGTCTGGGGACTGACTGAAACTTAAAGAAATTTCTGTGACTAATTCTTCAGTAGCTCTTCAAAATCAAGCTGTCCTTTGCTGCTGATTTTTACTTAATATTACTTTTTCATTCACTTCTTTGTGTCACAGCTTCCAGTGGGAATATTTTCCACTAGAAATTTGGTATTAATTTACTGTGGATTATTTAGTCAAAATAATTACTGACAACCCAGGAGGACACTGGAATGTCAGTAATTATTTTGACTAAATAAACCACACTGTGTAAGGCACAATGTCCTGTAATAATAAAAACATTATTCCTGATAAAATGTTATTTGTCAGTCCCCTGATTGTTATCCATGACGTTTCTTTTCCAGTCAAACTAGAGACATACAGCTCCAGCTCTGGGTCAGCTTTGCCCAGAAAAAAAATCAGGGAAAAAAGGGAGAGAAAAAGAGTCTCACTTGCTTTTTAGCTGGCTACATGTTTCCTAGAAATCTTAAAGAAATTATTTCCATGCTGTGGTAATTCTCTTTATTTACAATAAAAAAGAGACCAGGGGAGGCCATGGAGATGCTCCAAAGGATGAAGCATCTCTGCTACAAAGGCAGGCTGGGAGGTGTTCACCTGGAAAAGGATCCAGGGACACCTTAGAGCCCCTTCCATTGCCTAGAGGGGCTCCAAGAGAGCTCAAGAGGGGCTTTGGACAAGGGCTTTCGAAAACTTCTGTGTCACTGGCCTGAACCTGATCCCATCATCAGGTCACTGGCAGCAAAGACCAAACCAAGCCTTTTTTAACATCTAAGTCTCTTCTTGACTGCTCATTTTTAACTGGCCTCGTCACCCATGAGCAACATTTCTGTTCACAACTGATTACACGCCAGGCCTGAGCAGAATGAGAGTAGGTTTTGAAGAGATCAAGCAACAATTGACAGATCAAGACTGGGAATAAGCCCTCTTTTATCTAGAAAATCTGTAATGGAAATCATTGGAAAAATGTATTTTATTACTTCCCCAGAGGAGACGATTAGGGAACCTGAAGGCAAAGGCTCCTCTTTGGAATGAATTATGTGGATTTCAACAGAAAACGCTGAGGCTCAAATGAAAAACCGTTTTAGGGAGCAGGAGAGAGTTTGCCCATTTTTTAAGCTGTTTTTATTATTTGTAGTAAATATATTTGCATAATTCATACATCCAAAGTATCCCAACTGAGACTAATTATCCACTGTGTTAGACAACACACAAACACACAACAGAGCCAACCTCCGATCTGGGAGTCACAATCCAGTGCTCAGTTTCAGCAAACAACACTTGATAAGCCAAAGTGTTCATTCTCCCTTCTCTTTTTGACCCCATTTATTAAAAAGGGCTCTTGGCCAAACCCTCAGTGGCTCTTTCAGAAGGCAGAAGAACAAGGAAATATTGTGCCCTGGTTAATGCAGAGGGCTGGGGTTTGCAAATCAAAGCCAAGTCTCCATACTCTGGAGCAGACTTTATGTCTGACAAGAAGCAGTTCAGCTCCTCTGTGCCTCCAACAACCCATTTGTAAAAGGGTAGCAGCACTCCCCATTCTCTTTGGGGCATGCTGAGAGGGAGGGCATTAAGATTTGTAGAGAAATTCCTGGAAGAATTCAAGAGACTAATATTTTAGGATTTTGTTACCTTGGGACTAGATGGGGTGGTCACTGGGTGCAGTTTTGTTTCCTCATGGAAGCAGTAAAATTCATGGTTTCCAGCACTAAAACCCAGCACTTGCAAGGCTGGATGTGTCTCTCCAGCCAGCTTTGCTGTTCCTGATAACCTCCCTGTTTATAGATCCCCATTTTTTTATAAATGCCTGTTCCTGCCTCGCCATCAGGTGCACAGTGCAACTCCACTGCCTTTAACCCAACACACACCCATAAAACCTGGGCTGGTGTTCAAATCCAACTCTACATCATAAGGTGAACCATCAAGAGGAAAATGCCTGCCATAAAACTTGTGGAATTCCAGCTTCTGGGAGGCAGCAACATTCAATGTTCCAACTGCTTGTTGAGGTCAGGAATGAAAAATGAGCTGTGAGGATTTTTATCAAATGTACCACCAGTTCTTTGGAATGGATTTGTCCTCTTTACTCACAAAGGGCAGAGCCTCACTGCAGGAGATTTCTTACCCCTTATGTGGTCTTTGTTTTCTGCTTCTTACCTGGGGATACCAGTTTTATGTCCTGGTTCTGAACCAACCTCCAGCACTGTAAAATGTGTCCTGTTTGGAACGGGCTCCCCAGGGAATGGTCATGGCCCCAAGGCTGCCACAGCTCCTGGAGGGTTTGGACAACTCTCTCAGGGACAGGGTGGGACTGTTGGGGTGTCCTGGGCAGGACCAGGAGTTGGACTGGATGATCCCTGTGGAACCCTTCAGACTCAGGAAATTCCATGATTCCATGATCTTTGTATCCTGCCCAAACACCAAATATTTGCAGTGAGATGTCCTGTTGAGCTGCTTGCACTCAAACTTCTACAGCTCCTCCAGAAACTTATTCTGAAGTCAGGTTACTACCAATGGTAGTTCTGGGGGGAAACACTGAGCAGGAGGAAGGCTGCTGTGAATGAAATCTAGGCATGCAGTCAGAATAAATAATCTCTGTAAACAACAAAAATACTCAGTGCCCACTTAGAGCAGAGCAGCAGCAGAACATCTGGAGAATAAACCTGTTACTCCCAGACCCAGCCAGACTCCTATACACAGTTCAGTTAGGAGCTGTTCAATTATAGGAGTGTGGAAAAGTGTTGCCAACAGTATTAGATAGCCAAGTACTTTCCTTTGTAAAGGTTGGTGGAGGAGCAGAGCTCTGGAATAGCTCCTTTTTACCTCCATGACCCAGAGCCATTTGGGCAGCACCAAAGGACTGAAGGATAAACAAGGAGCTGCATTTGCAGAGCACTGAGCAAAGGAAGATTACTGACAGCACTGGACAGCTGCATGGTGAAACAGCACCATCCAAGAATTAAAAGGTGTTCAGTACTCCAGAGTACCCTGAAGGTTTGCCTGCCTTCCTGCTGAGGGAATGTGCCTGTAGGAGGCCAGGAGGGAATTCACTCTGGGGGTCCTGGGCAGAAACCATGCCCTGTGCAGTAGGGAGGCTGCCATGGGGAGACATGGTCAGTACCAACAGCTCTAGAAGCAAAAAATCTCCTTGCTGGCACACTACCTCCCTCCAGCTGCTGGTTATCACCTGAAAGTACCTTGAAATCAATTTTTACGAAGATATTTCATTTGATATAGAAGAACAAAAAAGTCAACAGGAACATTGAAAAAAATCTTCTGGAGAAAGTAAAATAGTCCTATTCAAGAGTCCATGAATATAATAAATTAAATTTCTGGTTTGGTAGAAAATACCTACTGGAAAATGAAAGGTTAACTCTTTGTGAGTTGCCCCACAAGGCAGGTGTTTTAAGGCAGGACAGAAGCAATGGGATGGGCAGTATCACTGCAACATTCACCTCTGCTGTAAGGTTATTGCAGGGGAGAACCTGCCCCCTGAATTAGGTGCCTTAATTACGTGTACCTGAGGTTCTGCTGGCTGCCAGGCTCAACATGATTTGTGGCTCTGAGCTGCGAGGGAAAGCTGACTCCTCGCAGGGCCATGTGCACAGGCACACGAGGAGCCTGCTGTGACAAACTTCTCCTCTTCCTCAGCCAGGAGATGGTCACAGGGAGAAATCACACAGCTCTGCACACACACCGGCACTGACATGGGGGGGTGTTGTTTGGGTAGGTTCCAGGCTGGACTCCAAGACACTACAGCATCAGAACACTCAGATAATGCACAAACCGGGTGATAAATTGGGGGAGAGGGTAAAAGTGCATTATTTATCCACTGAAAACTCTTCCACAAAGAAACAAAACTCAGCATGGTTTCCACAAAACCCCTGGGGAGAAGCTCGTGTCCTCAGAGACAACAACACAGACACACAGACAATGAAAAAATCATCACTTTTTAATGATTCTCTCAGTATCCATCCTCCACCTCTGCTCCATGACAGAGGTTTTGAGGTTTTCCTTCACCCAGATTTCAGCCCCTCCAAGCTTTGTTAATTCTGTTTCCTTGCCTGGTAATATACCATCTGTGTTATATACAGTGCCTCTTGATTTCTTTGGTATTCAGAAAGGAAAACCAGCAAACTTTAAAATGCAATTAATTTATCACTAGACATATAATCTTCAGATTGCTTCACCATTGCCTCAGCAATATTTGGCAGCCCATCTTCTGTGAGGACAAGGCTGACACGAGCACATCAATGTCTTTTTTTTTTTGCCCTGTAGGTGTGTAAATACCAACTACTCCCAGGCAGCTGGTGAGAAAGGAGTTGCTGTGTTGAGTCAGAACCTGCAAGCCCAGGCATTCAGCAGGAATGTTAAAATGTGTGCCATTTACTGAGTTATGTGTGTTTGTCTGAGGGGAGGGAGGGGTACAGCTGGCTACCAGGGACTGGGGCTGTTGGGATAGCCCAGATTGCCTCTTTGCAGGATGCAGAGAGACTTTGGCCAAGGCAGCTGCAGCACACAAACCACTTGAGGATTCTGTGGGATGCAAGAAGAGCAGTATTTAGCACCAGGTAGCACTGAGTTACTTCATCTGGTCATTTCTTAAACACATTTATAACACCTCTACTTCAGAAAATGAATTTTTATCATAAGGCTCCCCCTGGGAAAGGAAACCAAGACATATGAGATCTGGGGAATGATAAGAGAGGCTGCAGTCACAGTGCGTCCTGAGAGGATGCTGGGCTGAGTAATCTGTATATAAAGAAAAGAGAAAAGGTCATTTTGAGGGAAGATTTGCAGGAAGAAAAATGGTTTACAAGTAGTAGGAATAAATAATCCTTGCAAACCACTGGAGGTGATACAAACCAGCTGGGATGAGAAGACAATGGGAAAAAAAGCAGATTTTCCTATAGAGACCCAAGAAACTAATCCCCTCCCTGCCATCCTGTGAGTTACACACACTTCTAGCTCAGGGGAACAAAAAAAAATCTGCTGGATTTTGTCAGTCTACAGTAAAGGCTACCTTTTTCCTACACTGAAGAAAAAGGATTGTTTCAAAGCCTTTAAGCCTTATGCTGGGGTAAAACTTTCCACAGGGCAAGTAATTCTAATGATATTTGCAATAAATTTGGTTTAAAAGAGGAGAAGTTTGACCTGGGGAGAGTATCAGGCAATGGAATGCAGGTCGGTCTCATGCACTGCTTCTGATGTCCACGGTCTGGCTTAGGAAAACCATGTCCAGCAGTTCATTGCTTAATGAAATGTCATCAGGGGGCCTCAAAAAGATCAACTTTCTAGGATAACAAAAAAGCCTGGGATATTCCTTAATCTCATGTCTTTCATAAATTTGGAGGAGTAGAATTGAAAACATAAAGAAATGCACTCTCTTTGCCCTTGAGAAAACCTGGCAGTGCTGGCTCTGGAGGCAGGAAATACAATGGCAACCATGTTCACTCAGTATTTTGGGATTTCCCAGGCAGAACTGCACCAGCCGTGCTGTGCCCAGGCAAAAACCTGTCATCAGTTCATCTGTTAAAGCAGTCCCCTGGATGCTACCCAGACACGGAAAACACACCCAAAACTATTCCCAAAGAGCCTCAAGAATGTCAGAGATGCCCTCCCATGATACTTAAGGGTATAATTAGACAGACCTTTTCGAAATTAAAGGTGATGAAGTGGTAATGAATGAAGTTTTCTTTTAAGTGAGGTTTAGAAAACATAATGGATGAGGCACAGAAAGAGTTGGAGAAGGAAAAACATCCTGGGAAAGTCCAGTTGTCTTGGAGAAAGAATAAATACAAATGAACATTCACTCCAAATTTTCTTACAAAACACATTCTTTCTTACATCTCCTTACAAAATTTGCTGTTGCCATTTGCTACACAGCAAAATTTTTTATTTATGGTTTGTATTTCCTAAAGGAAAATATTGGGAATTGCACAGAATCTCTTTGGGAGGAATTATGTAATTGGATATAACATGAAGGATCACTGTTCCCATTGCTTTTACCTATGACTAAACTATTTAATCATATCCATTACATTGCCTGTGCTGATGATGAACTCGCTGTGAAACGCAGATTTTAAAACAATTCCTGCCAAGAGCTTCTCAACCTTCACTATTTCTTTTTTTTTTTCCAGCCATGGAACTGTGTCAGACAGACTCAAAACACAATTTTATTAATCTGTGCTAAAAAAAAACTGGTCATCCAAATCTGTGTGTACTGCCAGAGTTATAAAGGCATGACTGCAAGGTGGCACATAAATCAGATCACTGCATAGGAAGCCCCTGCTTTCAGCAGACCAGTAAATAGGTCAGCAGCAGTAAACAGGTCAGGAATTCAGGATTTAAGGGGAAAATGAGATTATATAGCAAAGGAAGAAAGCTTATCCCCATGAAATGGACATTGCAAGAAACACAAGGTTTGGATTTTTCTAGTTCCACATGCAAGAGCACTTTCACAGAGGAGTGAGGAATGGGAAAAAGAAGCTGTATGAGGGTTTCTGTGTATGTCTCTCACACCAGAAGTGTGTATGACGGCATTAACCCCTCATGTGACTCAATCTCTTTTCTCACCTGAAACAGAAACTTTGGCCAGGATATGGTGCCATCTGGGCACACAGATGCAGCTCCCCCAGCACATCTCTGCTGTCCAAAGAGGGAACAAAGCCACAGCCTTCAGGTCTCCTGGGACTGCTGGGACAATGATACCAAGCCCCACACGTACAGTCCCCCAAGATAAAATCACATGAACACCAGAATGTGCAAAACTGAAGGCTAGAGCTGACCTCCAAAAGTATGAGAGTTCTTTCAGAGTATTTCATATCTGAAAATTCTCCAAATTCGGCGTGCCTTAAACAAGTTCTTGACTGATAATAATTAACAAGATCGCAAAGTAAATTTTGGTAGTGACCACCTCTGGGAACTGCTTTTAATTCTCACCTGCTCCTTATTCATTCAAAAGTATGTGCTACATTTTAGCACCTCAGGACTAACCTCCTACATTTCCCCGTTTGTTTCATAAATACACAAACCTGTTCCCTGAGACAAGACACAAACCCCCAAATAGCTCCAACATCCTTCCAAGCAGTTGTAGAACAGTAAGATTTCCTCCAAGCCTCCTTTTTTTGAGGCTGAGCCCTCTATCTCCCTCAGCTGCTCCTCGTCAAATGTCTGCTCCAGCTCCTACCCCAGCTCTGTTTCATTCTCTGAACATGCACAGGCACCTTGATGTCTTTCTTTCTGTGAGGAGCCCAAAAATGCCAGAATTCAAGGTGCCTCAGCAGTCCCAGCAGAGAGGGCTGAGAACTGCCCTGCTGCCCACACTAGTGCTGCTACAGGCCAGCTGCCATTGGCCTCCTTGGCCACATGGACACATGCCACCTCACATGATGATGCTGTCAACCCCCATCTCCAGAGCCTTTTCCACCCATCAGCTTTCCAGCTGCAAATCCCCACACCCACAGCATGGCCTGACACTGCTGTGAGTGGGGCTGAGCACCTGACTGGGCAGGAGCAGACACCAGGCTCGGGCGGGTCTTTATGTGACTGAAGAATGCTGATGGGCCATTGCACACATCCTTCTCTGCAACATGCTTAGGATATGACAGCTGGAACAGCAGCTGACAGGACAAAGATTTGTGCGCTCAGACACTTTAATGAGCAAAACAAATCACAACAAATCGTACACGTGATGAAAAGGCCACAGGGGCTCACAACTGTTGCAGGGTGTGTTTCGTTG
>VYXF01006310.1:597877-643845 GCA_013397295.1 Polioptila caerulea | reverse complement strand
CCGGGGCTGGGTGACCCCGGTGGGCAGCAGGCAGCGGGGATGGAGTCGGGTAGACGGGAGTGGCGTGGGCCGTGTTTCTCGTGTTGCTTTCCTTGTCGTCCTTCCCATCTTGGGGCGGGATGAGGGATCCGCATGTGTGACCTGACCGTAGTTTTGCACCCTGTGTCAGCAGAGCGGCGCTGCCTCTTGGGCATTGTTGTACCTGTCCAGAGTACGGGCTGAGAGCAGTATTTGGGAGTTCTTTTTCGTTTTTACTAAAAGATTTTAAACTGCTTTTAATGACAGCTCAGTTATGCCTTCATTTTTTTTTTTTTTTAAATTCCGAAACTCCTCGCTTTTTTTCAACAAGCACCGATGCTGTGGTGGCCTCGTGTACAAAGCAGCTCGGGTTCTTTGGTAGCTGTGCTTGCTTTCTGGGGCCAAGCTCCCCTGCAGCAGGCAAACTGGATGGTAGGTGAAATCCAGGGATGCAAACTGCAGGGCGCTGCTGGCTTTAAGTGCCTGAGGCTTTCAGCCTTGCTGTGCTTTTCTGTAGGCAAAGATCAGGCTGAGAAGGCTGGAGCTGTTCAGCCTGGAGAAGGGAAGGTTGCATGGAGAGAGACCTCGTAGTAACCTTCCCGTATCTGAAGGGGGCCTACAGGGGAGCTGGAGAGAAACTCTTTGTCGGCTGGAATACGGCTACAAATTGCATCAGGAGTAGTGGGAACAAATGGAAAGAGGGGAAATTTAGGTTCAGTATTAGGAAGAAGCGCTTTTGCTTGAGGGTTGTGAGATACTGGAACAGGTTGCCCAGGGAGGTTGTGGATGCCCCAGCCTTGGCGGTGTTCAAGGCCTTGAGTGACCCAGTCTAGTGGGAAGTGACCATGCCTATGGCAGGGAATGTTAGGGCTAGGTGATCTTTAAGGTCCCTTCCAGCCATCTAGCATTCTATGATTCTGTGGTTTCTGAATGGTTACATAGTTTTAAGGAGCATGCAGCCTGAATTAACAAAAGAAGAGTTTGTCAGGGACCTGTGGACTGCAATGTAAAACAGCAAGGCTCCTACCATCTTCCCAGTAATGAGGCTCTGAAGCTTTCTTCAAGTTTTCCTGTTGTGCTTCTCAGCATTAAAATTTATGGTTTAATGCTGATATATGAAGTGCAAAGTGACCTAAGTGTGATGCAGTGCCTGCTGAAACTGGCAGATTTTCCTTTTCTAGCCAAAGAGAGATGTGTGTGAGGAGGAGAGGTATGCCACAGTGACTTCAGATTTGTGGAAGTGTTTTAAGATCTATTGAAGTTTTTTATTTTGAATCAAAATAATTTTTTCTTTTCTGTAACTTGGGGGTGATTTTTAAATGAAGTAAGTAGGTGTGAATGTAAAGGTTTAAACACTACATTTTAGAATGTTATAGAGAACAGCTCTTTGAATTTTATGATAATTTTTCTAGAGAATGAAATGTTGCAGAATCTCCTGAGCAGCTCCTTGCTGTCCTTGGCTTCACATCCTCAGGTGCACTGTGTCAGTTTCAGCATCTTTGCTGTGATGTGCTAAACAAAGCAGAGGAGCTGTAACCCAAATAACTTTCCTGTTTGTTACTGGGTTAACTTGCAGCAGAATCCATACTGCAGAGTAGGGGAATGTGATCTGTAGTAGTGCCACAAGTGTGAAAATATGTGAAGTTAGGTGTGTGTGTACAGTCTTTTCTCAGATGGCTGGGAGTGATCTCTTTATTGACTCATTAAGAGTTTTGGTGAGTTTCCTGTAGTACCAATGCATTTAAGTATCAGGTACCAGTACATCCAAACTCTCTCTGCTGCCTAATGTGGAAATACTTTAGATGTTCTAAGTTCTTGTATTATTTTCTCCACAAATAAATGGTGTGTAAAGTTGTTTGCTTTGTATTTGTGATGAGGAAACCATAAGTAATCAAGAGTTTGAAATGGTGTCACAGCCCTTCTCAAGGCAAAAGGTACATGTTTGACATGACAGGTTGCACTCAGTCGGGCCTAGACAGTTGTAACTGTTGTTTTGGGGTTTTTGGTAGCTTTACAAAATTCAGTCTTGGACCCTATTTTTGACTTCTGTTTCCTAACTCTGTTTGTCATCTAGCAAACAGGAACTCTTCAGCACAAGCAGCATACTTTCTAAAGACAAGGATAAATCTGCTGCTTCCAAAGACAGCACACCTGAAGGGGCAGCAAAGAGGCGGGAGGATGGAGCAGAAACACCAAAGCAGCAGCTGTTAGACATTATTGGTAGTATGAAAGTGGAAGTGAGCTACAGGAAGAAACTCCAACAATTAAAGGCCAGTGAGAACAAGAAGCAAGCCATGAACAAGCTGGAAGGCCCAGACAGTGAAGGTTCTGTGCCTCAGGGAATTACAGAAGACACCCAACGGTAAAGTATAACAAACTTTTCTTAGCCTGTCTTATCCTTGTTTCAACTTTCCTTTTCATTATTTAGGACAGAATAAACCATTTCCAGCAGTGGAAAAGAGTCTTGTAAGGGACTGTGGTGCCCAGTTGTAGACTGGAGTAAATTGCAGGGGAGAATCTGGGCAAAAGGTGCTGTATGCTGTCAACCATATGCTGCCTTTTTCTGCTGTGAGATTGTGGAAAAGTAGCATTAGCACCTGCCTGTGGAAAGTTATTTTAATGGGTGAGGGGAAATACTGTTCAGATAAAATACAGTGAAACTGAGGAAAAAGAAAAAATTAAGAGTGGCATCATGATGGTTGAGATTTGGAGCTGCTCCTGTCCACAATGTGTTACATCATATTTATCATCCCACACGTCTGTGCTGCCAATGGTCTCCAAGCTGTGTGTCTGAGGGGCTGTGCAGTGGCACAGGGCTGCCATTTCCCCAAGCTGGGGAACAAGAGCTTGTCAGAGTCCTTCAGCATTTGATAATTAGGGCAATATAGGGCAAACCTGTCTGTCCCACTAGCCACTTACATTTAGGAAAACATCTGACTAGCTTCTGAGTTATTAAGATATAAAGTGGCAGTAAAGAAATTACATTTGAAATATATTTAAGGCTTTTTTATTTGTTTGAGTTTTTGTTTGTTTGGTTGGTTTTTTTTGGTTTCTGTTACTGTTGTGTCTCTGTTTACAGAGGCAAGCCTTTAAATCCAGAACTGGTGAAGGCTGCTTCTGCAGTTGCATCTTCCCTTCCACACAACAAGAAACAGACAGAATCAGAACTCCTTGCACAACTAAGAAGACATGAAGAAACCACAGATAAACAGAAGAAGGGGGGAACTATTAACTTACGGTCTGTATATTGATTGTTTTTCTCAATTACGTTAGAAATTCTGATTTTGCAATGTCACCCTGAAAGTGACTGCCTTCTGTTTTGGAAAGGTGGCCCTAAAAGATACCTTCAGACAGTTTATCCCTAGGATCAATGAATATTAGTAACATCATTGGTCTGGTTATACCAAACTCTCCAAATTTTGCCATCATCTTTCTAAAGTGGTTTTGCAGAAACAGAATTGCTGTCATGCCCAGGATCATTTCTTGGACAGACTAGTAAAATAACAGCTCTTTTTGTGAGTTTTTTTTTTTTTTTTTTTGCCACAGGCTTCTAAAATTCTCACACAATGGATGGATTTGTAGACGTTTCAGACGTTCTGTCTGGACTGGTGAATTTTCATGACAGCTCTGCAGAACTGAACTAGAGCAGCTCTGTTTATAGCCCCACCCTTCCTTTCAAAACTTTCCAGTCAACGCATTAAACTCATCTCTTGGCTTAACTCTCTTTCCAGTGTGGCTTTCAAACAGATGAGAAACATTTGTTTGGAAACTCAAACAGTTGTGCATACGGCTCTTTTGGGTGATGGTTAAAGACAAATTTTTTTTCTGGTTTTTTTTTTCAGCTAGTATTCAAACAACTACTCAGAAAATAAGGCATTAAATTCAGGTGAAATGCTGAAGCAAACAGAAAATTGGATCTTTACCAAAATACGAGTGTGAAACCTTTCTTTATGTCCGCAGTGCGAACTGCAAGCTGCTTATCTTAGTTCTGTGGAAATGAATTTGCCCCAACCGAGGATCTAAGCTTGACCCATCTGTTATAATTTGTAGGTTACATGTACTTGTACATGTAGGTGTTTCTACCTGTAGATATCAGTGAAGGATCTGCTGATAATTGAATGATTATCAATGTTCTGCAGACAGAGCTAATGGTGCTGTGGCGACGTCTGCCTGAGTGGACGTTAAGGAAGAAAGAGACAGGTGCTTGCAAACAGGTTGAGTTAGATGATTGCACTGACTGGGGTGTACAATGCTCAGTGAATAACTTTGCTAAGCAAAATATCTGTTCTTCAGATATAAGGACTGGTTATATACAGCATATGTTCATTAAACTGTTAACTACCAGGGAGCTTGTTCCCTCTCTGTCACCAGGTAGTTTTGAAGGGCAGAGTGCACAAATGTCTTAATAGTGGCATGGGCTGTGGGTGACCAGCTGAAATGTAATTCAAACCTACTTGAATACCCCAGATGTTGGAGGACCACAGAGACACTGATGAGGTGACATGTGCAGTGCCCAACCTGGAATGTGCCAGTCTCCCTTCCTTAGGGTGCCCATGCTCTTGTCTAGGGGTGATTTCTCTGCCTGTTGGCATCACAGGCTCTCTCTCTCACATCACCTATGGCACTTTTCCTGAAGCACTGACCCAGGTCTGGCTGCAGTGGAAGAAAGACGGTGACTAAGGAAGTCGTTGTCAAAGCAAAAATGTTTTTTTTCTCTTGAAAGAGAGTTGAAATTCTTCAGAAATTTAAAAGCGGCAGCTATATAGTACCTCTATATTTTTGATTGATGGGTTAAGATGTGATATTGCAATATTTTATTACATGCTTGTGGATGAAGCACTATGCTTAGAAAAGTGCGTTTTCCTCAACCAGAGCCAGCCTTTTTGGAATGTCATGGCTGGCTTGCTGTGCTCTGAGTTGGCAAGTTCTGTTCCCTGAGGCAGCTTTGTGACCTAGCTTGTTTCTCCCAGCAAATACACTCCTCCTCCTCCTCCTGCCGCCATTTGCTGAAAAGTTTTAGTTTTCTTCCTTAAGAGTTAGGAATTTATCAGTCTTTATCAGTGAATGAGTTTTCAAGAAAGACTAGCAATTTGTGTTGATTTTCATGACAAAAAACTTGGTTATAGTAACCTTTTAGAGTTAGTATTGACCTCTTAGTTCTTTGAGATGAATACAGTACTTTCGGGTTTCTGACTAGTGTTTAAAAATATTGATTTTACAAAGCCCAGCAGCCCTCAGACTTTATTTTGCGTGATTTTTGCTCCATGATACCTCAATCCACACAATGTGTGAAGATTTTTTTAATGTATTAGAAAACATTCACTTTTGTTCATGCTTGATTATTTTGTGTTGAGTTGTATTTGACAGTAAGAGAATACATGCAATTTAACTTTCCCTTTTTTTCTGTAAAGGTTTTGCATTCAATATACTGATAAATTTTAAAAGCCAGTATCTATTCCTCAGTTATTTACAATATTTAAAATCAAGATACTTTCACCAGCAGTAGAGCCCCATAGTGCTGAACTGCAAAAAACTGAATACTTCTGTTGTGATTTATAATATGTAATGAGTTGTATGTTGTCCAGATCTTTTGTACAATTTTTTTTAGCAGGTTTGTGGCAAGACCTCCAGAGGTCACTGTTGTATGCAGTCATCTCATTGCCTTGTAGAAAGCATGGAGACAGGGCATTCACTAGGAGGGGAAAATATTAACGATACAGGAATTTATTTTCCTCAATGTGGGCTAAAGTTTCACTCAATGGAAATCACAACAGCACTGCACCAAAATAAAATCTGCAACCCTACGATTTCAGCTCCTGTTTTGGATGAACAAGAAAAGTAATTCAGAGCTTTGGCTAGAATATATCCAGAGCACCTTAGGTCTCTGTTTTAAGTATTATAATTATTGGCTGATAATCAGGGAAGAGAGGGAGTCTGTGGTTGTTACAAAAGTCCTACCATTTCCCATCTCTGGAAGGCAGATGTATGTAGGAACTTTGGTTTTTAATGTTGTGTTGGAACATGAGGTGATGTATAATATCCAACCACTATGGGTGTGCTGGGGTTGGAGTGTGACTTCTTCAACCAATATTTTTTGTTTCAAAAGGCATTAAAAAAAATCTTTGTAGTTCTGTTTTTGTTAGCACAGGTGCACTTTTCATGATGGAGCGATGAATGTTGCTGCCAGAAATGTTCATATAGCAATGGGGGGGTGACATTAGGATTTCCTAGGGAGGAACATGGTACCATTGACTGTATGTTCTGATAGCTTAGCCCCACATCTATACAGCAAACTGCAAGTAAGGGAAAAAAGCTTCTCTGAGCAATCCTGACTCCCCTGAAGCACAGGAGCACACCAGCCTTTTAGGTCACAGCTGAGTCAAGCTGTTGGGCTGGGCTGTGTGTGACTGACCTTAGGAATTATGTCCCTTTGACCCTCGTAAGTGTGTCAAGCCTTTGGCCCAACACCAGCTCACTAATGCCAGTAGCCACTTCACAGAGTAACTTGTAATGTGAGATATGCAACTAATCTGAGATTGCTTTTTATTTAAAACTAAAATTAAAATGAAATTATTTCAAACTTGTTGTCAGATGCCTTTATTTCAGAGTAGGTACTGGAAGAGCTATGCCATTCTTGTTCTGCCGTTTGAAACCACATCTAAGACTGAAGAGAAATCATGCTGTGTTTCTGTGGCAATTAGCTTTTACAATTTTCCAGAAGTATTTATTTCTTGTCAGTAAAATCTCTTTTGACTTAAGCTGCCAAAAGCATAGTTTGAATTTCATTCAGATTTTCATAAAATGGATAATGCAGTATTTTTGACTTGGCCTATTTTTATTTTTTGAGGCCATATTTATGTCTCAAAACTTGAGTGCTGCAATTTGGGATGACTGTGTGTGACTGGAAGTGTAAGGGTGGAGAAGAGGCTGTGAGGAAGAGTTACCAGCCTGGCCTTTCCCAGCCAGCAGAGTTGCCAGTGAAGGGAGCTGCTGGGCAGGGGCAGAAAGGGGCTGTGATTTGCCCTTTGCCATCAGAATGAGCTGCATACGGTGCTGGAGGAGATCAGAGCATTTGCTCTTCACGTATGATTTTTGCTCCAGAATTACGAGGGAAGATGTGGTCTGTTAATGCTGTAATATGATTATGCAATGCAACAGATTGCAGTGGATCAGGAAAGGTGACCTACTTATTAGGGTGGCATGATTGGCCTGTGTCAGCTGATGTGTGAAGGCAAGCTTCCTTTTGGTCTGCAGCAGCACAGCTCTGTCCCTGGGCAGTGTTGGTTCCTGTCCAAAAAAATGGTGATTTTTACCCCCCTATTTCAATCTATTTCTCGTATCCAGAGAAATTCCCCATTTGCTTAAGCAAAACATGCCTAGTACTCTGTGAATATTGGTATGCAGTTATATGATTTTTTTTTTTTTAGTTGGAAACTAAATAATTTAAAAGAAAGCATCCATTGTAGATTTAATAGGCTAAAAGTAGCACTTTTCACATATAGAATGTAACAAACGGTTTAAAACAACAGCCTTGAATGTTTGATGGATTAAAGATGGGTGTATTCTGTGAGGAATGTATAATTCTGTCTCCTAGAAGCTTATGAAACCAATTGAGAATAGAGTCTCTAGTTAATATATATGACAAATGTCCTTGCTTTGTCGATCTGTTGAGTTTTTACATTTCACGTCTTTCGTTTCAGCAACGTTATTTCAGAAATGGCAGTGAAAAGGCAGTCCCCAGCCCAGAGGAGCGCGAGGATATCCGGTCGCATTTCCTTGCACTTGGATGAGGATGGTCGAAGAATAAGGCCTGAAAGATCATCAGCTCAGTCTATGGACTCCAGAAGGTATTTTTGCTATGTTCACTTCCAATAGAAGGAGCGTGCAGTTGCTGATGGATAATATTTAAATTTACTTGTACGTATTAATTATTGTCACAGTACTTCAGAGCTTAAAGAAATTACTTAAATATTTTTCAAGAAAAGTGCTGTTAGCATTGAGATGAATTGTGAGAACAAGGTAGTTAGTGGCAACCAACTAATAAAATAATGTGCATTTTTTTAATATTACATTTTAGATAATTAAACATATTTGGTGTTGAAATGTAGTTGTGCTTGTTTTAACTAGTTTAAATTATTTTCACCTATGCATAATACAATTTTATGTCACTTTCTTCACTTGGGAAATGGAAGTTTTGAAAGCTTACTTTCCTCCTATAGAAAACTTGATAGTGTTCTGTGTTTAGAAAAGTTTCGTCCATTCTGTTGAGATCTTAAAGAGATATCAAAGTTAGTCTATGTATTTACTCCCACCTCATTCTGTAATTGATTTATTTATTATCTGTGATGTTATACTTGTCTATGAAATAAACTTTAGAATTTACATGTGATTTCTGGGTACTCCTTAACTTTATTTTGCTGCTCTATTATGTGGCTACTCTATTTTTAGTGAATTAAGGAGTGCTCTTACATTTTTGTTTTAAAGCTGTGCTTTTCTTGCCTGTAGTCTTTAGATTTTCCCATGGCAGCTCATCATGGCATTCCTTGTCAATGTATTTTTTCCCTAGCAGTTTTTAATAAGATAAACTTCTCTTATAATTAATTTACTTTACAAATTAATCCCCATTTTGTGGGGTTAGGGCCTGAAAATTGTGGGAATCATTTTTGTTTACATCATGGTGAAGACAGGATTTGGGTAACAAAGGAAAAGAAAAGCATGAGTTCATGTGTGAGTAGATGTACAGCATTCTGTGTGTGGTGAAACTGTGCTTGGTATATAACTTCAGAAACAGGGCCTTAAAATAGTTTTTTAAATCCCTGTAGTGAGGAAACTGTCTCCAGTTTCAGGCCTAAGTTCCCTCCTGCATACCTGAAAAATCGAATGGATTTGCTTATCAGCCAGTAGTAGGAAAAGAACGGGTTAGGAAGAATACCTAAATTTAAGTCAGGTTAGTACACTGCAATGAAATGAGTGATGTTGCTTTATAGTAATTTAAACTTGCAGTTTTAAAATAAATGTTCTTCCAAGACATGCATGTATCTTTGGCCAATGTCATTGGGAGTTACACACAGATAGGAAAATATAATCCTGAATTGACATTCTTTTAAGGCTCTGTAACTAGATTGTTCTGTGCTGAAACAGATCCAGGGTAGTTTCATCACTAAAAAGTAGTGTGACAAGAGCAGGTTTGCAGTAGTTGAGACCATTAGAAATCTCCAGTGAATTCAGAAGGGTAGAATTTTAAGGTCAGAAAGGGTAAATCTTTCCAGGGTAGCAGTGGATATATAATAAGAAAATGAAGGAATCATTAGAATTTCAGTGGAAACCTGAAAGATAATACAATTAAAAGCGTAATTGATTCTAAAGACATCATGGTTTTTTTTGTTTTCATTTATAAGAAATGGATTACGTATTGNCCTGAAAGATAATAATTAAAAGCATAATTGATTCTAAAGACATAATGGGTTTTTTTGTTTTCATTTATAAGAAATGGATTACGTATTGAACTCTTGTATTTTTTTTTTTTTAGTATAAGCTTACAGTAATGATAAATGTGATTGAAAATAGATGGTCAGAGTGAAATATTTTTGTATTCAGAAGAACAAACATCAGGGTGATGCTATTGAAAATATATCATATGGATATACTCTGACTGTTTGCCATATGTCAGAGAAGGTGGCTGTGTAATCTTCCAAAAGGACTATTTATGTCATAAAGCAGGAATTATTTGATTTAGCTGTTGCCTTTTCTGTTCCTGAATTGTGCAATATTTTTTTTACAGGGAACAAACCCAAGTCTTCAGATAGTCGCAACTTTGTAAAATCACTTAAGTATGTGGTTTGATACTGTTTACCTTTGTTCAGATTCCTAAATATTCCAGTTAAAATTGACTGCAAATATAGTGCTTGATTTATACTCATTTTTTCACATGGAAATGTTTTGAGAAGCTTTGTTAAAGACAAATAGTAAAGCCATAAACACTCTCTGATTAAAAGCCTGAAGATTTGGTGAGAGTCACTATCCTTTTTTTTTTTTTTGTCTCCAGAGATCTGTTAGCTCATGAAAATATTTTGTGCTTTTTAATTTGTTATCTGGCAGTGTTGTACGGTGTTGTGAAATACTAAATATCGGTTTTCGTTTTTTGTTTATAGAAGTCTCAAAGTAGGAAAGAGGCTTAATATATTCACTAAGGCTTCTACAGAACCAGAGCACGCACTGAAAACAGGTTAGTGGAAATTCAGTAATGAAAAATGCAGTGAGGCTAAGTTCTGCATTTTTAGAATATCAAGAGATTTGTTTTTGTGAGGAGACATGACCTGCTCACTTTCTGCTTTCAGCCTGATGAAAGAGATGACTACTTTGATGTAGCTCTGATTTTTACCAAGTCAAAAATTCCATGCAGTGTACTGAAATGTTTTCTGTGCTGATCAGGGCACTCTGTCAGTGAGCTTGAAGCATATAACTGACTTTCTGTCACAAAGGTCAGTCTTATTTCTGTGAGTGTAACGCCAGCCTGGAGGATGGGTGTGTTGGCTCCTGCTTATTTGGTCAAGTTGCAAGGAAATGTGAGGCTGTGATCCCAAGGAAACAAGCGTGCCCTTCAGGTGGCAAAGCATAAGGAGGGTAGGAGGAACCCAAGACTGTGGATTGCTGTGGGGCCTTCTTTTGTTTAGTGTTCCAGATGGAGCTGGAAAGATCCTATTGGCAGCTGACAAATGATACCTTGCCTCACCTCTTGTAAGGTTCTTCATATATGTTTAGAATCATAGAAAGTTTGGGTTGGAAGGGATCTTTAGAGGTTATCTGTTTCAACCCCCCTGCAATGAGCAGGTACCCCTTCCACTAGGTCAGGTTGCTCAGAGCCCCACCCAGCCTGACCCTGAATGTTTCCAGAGATGGCTCATCTACCAACCCTCTGGACAGCCTGTTCCAGTTTGTTGCCACCTTAATTTGAAAGAATTTATTCCTTTTGTCTAGTCTGAATCTGCCCTGTTCTGGTTTAAAACCATTGCTCCCTGTACTGTTGCAATGCACCCTACAAAAAATTCTGTCATCTTTCTTACAAGCTTCCCTTAAATATTGAAAAGATTGGATAAAGTCAGCCTGGAGCCTTGTGTTCTCCACGAGGGACAACCCCAGCTCTCTCAGCCTTTCTTCTCAGGAGGGATGTTCCATCCCTCTGATCATCTTCATGGCCCTCCTCTGGACCTGCTCCAAGAGGTCCCTTCTATGCTGAGGACCCCAGAGCTCTATTCCAACATTCCAGATGGAGTCTCATGAGAACAGAGGGGAAGAATCTCCTCTCCCAACCTGTTGGCCATGCTTTATTTTTGGCCATGATCCTAGTTGGCTTTCTGGGCTGTGAATGCACACTGCTGGCTCATGGCCAGTTTTTTATCTACCAGTATCCCTAAATCCTTCTTGGCAGGGCTGCTCTCTGTGCACTCATCCCCCAGCCTGTGTCAATGCTGGAGGTTGCCCCAAGCCGGGTGCAGCGCCTTGCACTTGGCCTTGTTGAACCTCATGAGGTTCCCATGAGGCCACTTCCTTGAGCTTGTCCAGGTCCCTCTGGATGGCATGCTGTCCTTCACGTGTGTCACTGCCCCACTCAGCTTGGTGTCAGCTGCAAATGTACTGAGTGAGGGTGCACTCAACCCCACTGTCTGTGGTGTTCATGAAGACACTGAACTATACTGGTCTCAGTATGGATTCCTGGGCAACACTGCCTTGTCACTGGTCTCCATCCAGACACTGAGCTCTTGACCATTGAATGCATGGTCTGGATAGGGCCCTGGAACGGTCCATGAGCCCTGGACCATCTGGATGTGACCACCCAACCAATTCCTTATCCACTAAACATACATGACAAAACTCGTGTGAGATAAAAAATACCAAACTCAGGTCAAAGCAGGTGTGACCAACCTTAATATTCACTGATTAGCACAGCTGTGCAGGAACTGTCTTAATGCTGCCTAACAGGGATGACTTTCACTCATGAAGACTTGGCTTTAGTACAGGCTGGGATTGGCCACAAGTGTGTGAATATGGGCAAGTCATGTAAAGAACTCTGTCCTTCACTTTTCTTTGTGAACAGTGAGACTGCATTGTTAACACTGATCTTTAATACGCTGTTTTCCCTCAGCTATTCCGAGGCCCTTTTAAAAAACAGACTTTATTCCAGTGTAGTGACTTAGAACTTTATGTAAAGCTAGCAGCAGCAGTAGAAATAGTACTCCTCTCTAAAATCTTATAAAATAATGAATATTTGTTTCTGTTTCAAGAGTAGAACTGTAAGTTTTTGCCAGATTCTAGCTGAGTAGTTTATCTTTTTTTTTTCACTTGAATCTGCAGCGAGATATTAATTTGATTACCTAATTTTTTTAGTAAAATGTCAAATAGTGCCATTTGCATATTTTCAAGTGGCTGCAAACTTTCTGAATACGGCCACCTCTATAAAAGTTGTTTATTAGAATGGGATTCAGTTTACTGTTTTTTGAGACTGCCAATATCCTTAAAATTGGTCCATTTTACATGTAAAAACCATAATGAATGATGTAGTGTTTTGTTTTAGCTGTCTTAACCAAAGTGGTGTTCAAGACAATGGATTTTGAGTTGAATCTAACTTCCTCAGGTAAAATGGTGAGAATATAAGATTTCTTGTTCTCTTGAGCAGAACGCAGACACAATGGCTCGTAGTATTCACCACAGGTAAAAGCTGCGCTTTCTTTTTTAAACACAGAACTGGAATGTGCACAAATTGTTTGGGAACAAGTGGACTTTACTGTACTTGTAATTAGATGTTAAGAAGTAAGCTTCTTTCAGCTTTTTTTTCAGTGGTGTTTCCTTGTTTGATTCCAGGTAGTCTTGAGAAAATCTACAGTATATTCTAGACCAGGAAGCTGATTATTTGGCTTACTGACTAAGCCTGATGACAAACATTTTTTTGGGCGGTAATCTTGGGAAATACCAGTGTGATACTTGATAGCTTGATTCATTTGTTTTCACTGTCTTGGTTCATATTAAAGGAGATAATGGGTTAAAATTATACGTAACAGAAAAGCAAGTTTTATTTTAAGTATTGAGTATTGACTTGGAAAACTTGGATGTTAACCGGAAAGGAAATTGTCATCCTGAAAATACTCTTCATAACTATTAATGTAAAATATCAGTATTATTTTCTGTTTCATGATTTTTTAAGCTCGTAGTAGAGGTGATAAAGATTATAATTTTTATCACCTCTACTACAAGCTTGAAAAATTAGATTCTGCTTTCCTTTATTAGAGGATTTATTAGTTTCATTATGATGTGGACAATAATTTTCATTCTGATGTGGTTTCTCATGTTGTCTTGTAGCTGTATTTTATTCCTGCCTCCAGCCCTCAAATCAGAGTAGGCAGCGTGGTAATGTAGTGCTGGAAATTTCCCTCTTAAGGAATCATTTGAATAATTATATTCTGATTTAACAGAAAAAAACCCTGAAAACACTTCTGTATGTAAAAATACTGCTTGCCCTTTCATTGTGTTTTCTCTTAAAGGAGAGGAGGAGATTTTTTTTTAAGTTCAGTTGAGTTGTAAGCCAGTGAACCAAAGATGCAATTATATCTTGACCTCAAGTATTGTACTGGTACGCTACACTCAGGAGTAGTAAAATAATAGGTTACTGGCTATGATCCACTCCAAGTGGGCTGTAATACTCGAATTCACATGAAGATCTGTGTTCCAAGGAGTTTAGGATGAATTGATAGCAGAGGGAGGCAGGAAAACAAAGGGGAATGCAGCTGAGGCCAGCTCACTCGACAGCAGCCCAGGGCACTCCCAGCGGTCCCTCCCTGTCCTGTGGTAACAGCTTGTTCCCTTCAGTTCAGCGAAGCGGTTCGGTCTGGGCTCGTGACCAGAGCTCCTGGGTGGAGGGACAGGAACTCCTTAGGAAGAGTAACTGCTGCAATATGAGTGCACTTTGATTTAACAAAAAAGAAAAAAAAAAAAGCATCAGGAAGGATACATCCCTAAAGGAACTGTTTAGCTTTGTGAAAAGAGTAAGAAATCATGGTTTCTCAATCCGAGAGGAAAAAACTGGGACGCTTAGGAGCACTGGGGAAGGAATTGCCATGCCTTGTAGATTTGAGTGGTTTCCCTGAAGGAAAATGTAGTTGTGAAAAACCTGAAAACTCCTGTAGAAGTGAGGTTCCTTTAGCACAGTGCACCAGTCAAGTTCAGAATTTGTTGTATCCACATTTTTTGAAAGACAAAACCAAAAAACGATTGTGGAAAAATTCAATTATTGCTTTATGCGAAAGACATAAAAATAAATAGTCCCTTAGGAGTTCAGAATAGATTTTCATCAGACATTTGAGAACTTAATGAACTTTCATGTTAACAGGGAATTACAGAGAATTCTCATTTTAGTAAGGTGATGCTGGTATCTAAGGTAGAAAAATTTGCACAGATGAAAGTATTAGTCTCTGTAAAGATTGATGTTAAAGGACTTTGTCCTAGCTAGTGAGAAGTCTTTGGTTGCTGACAGATCTTTACAAAATTTCTTTTTTAGTATCTTCACCAACAATTTGGGATCTGGAGTTTGCAAAGGAGGTTGCAGCAGTTACGGCACAGCCTCCCCGAAACGGTTTTGAGGAGATGATCCAGTGGACAAAAGAAGGAATACTGTGGGAGTTCCCAATTGACAATGAAGTTGGTATGTGCACTATGAGATTTTATTGTCTGTCTCAGTTTATGTTTTCTGAAAATTAGAGCATGTTTGACCTTTGACTGTTTTAACAGTGTTTCAGCTGTGAGTCATGCTTTTGATAGTAAACAGACATAACTTCCCAACTGTCCCAGATCAGAGATGCTCCAGATGAACTCATTCTGGCACTCTTCAGGTGAAGTCTTGCAGGTGGTTTGGCCGATCTGAGGACTGGATGCTGCCAAAAGGGGATGACTGACTGACTCCCTCCCCACCTCCCTCCCCTGATGTGTTTAACACCAAAAGGCTGTTCAAGTCTCTTACATAATACCTTTTCCTCTGCAACTTCTTTAAATTAAACTCATAGCAGAAGTTGGGGAATCCTTAACTGCCGTGCGTGTTTTATAGTGCTGATTCTGTTCTTTGGTGTGGCTCTTGGGATCAAGTGTCTTGCCAGATCCCAGCCAGCTATCTGCCAGTTCTATATCTGGGCAGGCCAAGTGTTAAACAGTTGTTTGCTCCCTTTGTTCTGTCTGTTTCATAAGAATAAACAGTAACAATATTCACTCACCCTAGGCATCTATGTTAATTAGGCATCTTTGTGCACAGTATTTTCTTTTATTACCATAAAAAAAAAAAAAGCTCCGTGTGAAGTTATGCCAGCAGAGAGAGTGAATGTTAAGGAAGTGAAGAACAGCTACACAAAGTGTGCAGTATAGGAAAGGGGACTTCATGACTTCAGGGAGAGCTTGGCTGTGGGCTTTGGGGTTTTTTTTAAGACTTTAAAGACATCAAACAGAACTGCTTTGTAATGATTCAGTCACTGAGAGCAAAACAGGTTCGTATCTGAAGCTGGGAGTCTTTGAAAATCTGTCCTATACTGAGTTGCAAATTGAATAATGTGCTTCATTGTTTCTTAATGTTTATTCTCATCCTATTTGGCAGTCTCTTCACAGAATTTAATCACTGCTCCCAGAATTGATCTGTTCCATCATGTAGAAATCCAAGTATACTCTAGTCATGTTTTTGCAAGCTTGAAACCGCTGTGGCCCATGGTTTTTGTGTTGTAATGTGGCTGGAACCCTGCTGTCTGGGGCCGTCAGTTGACAGTGTGTCTTTGGCGGGCAATGGTTTCCCGCTTGCGGCCGTGCGGCTGGAACCGCGCTGTCTGGGATGGGGCGGGCGAGGGACAAAGAGTCTTTACATATAGTTAAAGCAAGAATCTTTATTGATTTGTCCACAAAGACTAGTCATGTGGAAAATTCCAGTGGAGCCTTCCAAAGCCTGTCACCTCTCAGGCTGAAATACCAAGTCAGTAAGTTCCGTCCTATCAGGCTGCCAGCCACAGGCTGTTAATCACCTCAGGTGTGTCAAAGCACAGTTAAAAGCTCGAGCACCTCGCTCCGAGTATATCAGCATGCTGTAATTTCAGTTCCTCTGCAAAAGAAAGGTGCCCCTTTCTGCTGTTAATTTTGCAGTTTTGTAACAGCCATTTCCCTCAATAGGAGGAGATTCCTTCAGCTTGTTCTGTATCCAGAAATGTGTGATTATTCTTCTATGCCAAAAACATGTGGGTTTAAAAATGTAAGTGTAATCAAATTTTCTGTTGAGGAAGCACATATACTCAACTTTTAGCGTTATGAAAACGTTTTAAGTTTTAAACCAAATATAAAAAAGACAACTTCTTATAGTTCTTTTTCTTGGCTCCAGAGCATCTCTGGTGTTCTCGTTAGAGTGCTTCACCAAGGCACTGTGCTGTCCTTTGTGGCACCAGGGTGAGGTCATGATTTTGGAAATTATTTTGGTGTGAACATCTGAAGATGTGGCTAGACATGCTGGCTTGCTGCAGTGGCCAGCAGCAGTCTTGCCCCCACACACCTTACTGCCCTGTTGTTTGCCTTTACCTGCATGCCCTTTCCCTTGTCCAGTGCAGCTGAAGTCACTGTAAGGCAGAAAATGACCTTTTTTTCTCTCCATCTCTCCAGCCTCCTGATTAATTTTTACCAATTTTGCAAACCATTAGTATAGCTTGCATAACATTGTTCTCACTCCTCCTTCTTTCTGCTTGCCTCTCCTGCTTCTAAGTAGCTTCAACGCTGCTCCGTGATTGCCATGGCAAAAAGTTGGGAAAGACATTTTTTTGTGCCTCATTTGTTATTTCTGTGCATTTATGCCGTAATGACTCGAAGAACTGAAAAGGACAGAGCAGATTATAGGTGCAAAATTGCCTTAGCACCTCATTATGAGCAGCAAATGCTTTTGGTGGGCCAGAGATTGTTACTGCACAAGTGATAGGAAAGTCTCAGAAAATTAATTCCTCAGTTGCCTCTGATGGCTTCTGCAGGCAAAAGTTCACCAAGTTCTGTTCTAGTTGCTGGTTAGCTGAGCTGCTGTTCCCAGCAGCAGAGAAGTATTGGATTGTCTTGCCAAGAGAGTTGACAGAGTTACACAACCATTGCTTCAGGATTTCTTCACTAACTCTGGGTTTGTTCTAGGGACCTACTGAAGAGCATGATTGATGTAATTCTAAAAATCCTAAAAGGTCAGGATACTTTGTGTTGAAAAGGACCTTTAAAGATCATTTAGTCCAAACCCTCTGCCTTGGACAGGGACATTTTTTCACTACATCTGAGTACTCAGTCATCTTTATAGCATGTCAGCAACACTTCCTATAAGGGGTGAACATCCATGTTTGGATTGACATCTTTAAGACAAGGTTGGCCATGTCTTGGGAGGATTAGTGTTTTAGCTAGAGAAAGTCCCCAGACTTTCTTTTTTTGTAGCATATGGGAGGTTGGAAATAGGATATTGAGAGTAGGTGTCTTGTTTTAATGTTGAAAAAGAATATTCTCTACTTTAAACTTCTGCCATGCATGCTCTTTCAAATCATGTTTCTGAGGACAATGCAAGAGAGGCTGAGGGACAGGCTTGCAGCAGGAGTCAGGGCTTGCTAGGGGAGAGGGGAGTAATTTTCTCATCTAATCTGCTCCCACCAGAGGCTTCAGCCTCTGATGCTTTGGACAGTTGGGGTCTCCTTTCCTGTGATGCACACTTTTATTTTTTGAGAACTGAAATATGTGGTCTGACCAAAATATATGGACTTAACACTTCATCCTCAAACCATGTACAGTCTTTGACAAACAGGAGAGCAGAATACATAATGTAATATTTATTTCTGACCTGCATTTTTGTGAGACTCTAAGCTGCTTATTTTGGGTTAAAGATGAAATTGGTGAAATTATTTATTAGACACAATCTCTCCCTTTACCCTGTATCTGTCCCCAGAAGAAGAGCATCCAGAAGGCCACATTTACTGTGAGCATGATTCAGATCAGTAGCATCCAGGTACATTTAGATTCTATCTCCCCTTGGTGGGGGAAAGCCAGCATGGGTGGCATAGTGAAAGGATTATCACTGCTTCTGTTGCTGGACATAGTTTTTCAAGCACAGCGGAAACACACTTGAAACTGACATTAACTGTTTGTTCTTTTAATTTTAACTTTCAACATAAAGGAACAAGGAGAAAGCTGCTGAAGAAGGAAATCTGCTTTCTTTTTTCAAGAACAACAGAGATAAATGTAGTGTGCAACTATGGTATTGATGCACTCACACATTTCTAGGAAAAATATAGGTATTTCTCAGCTCTTTTCAGATATTGCAGTACCTTAAGTTTAAGGCAGGAAAAACGTAATGCAAAACTAACAAATACAGTTAGAGTGACTTCTCCATCCCAGAGATGTGCATCATTTCTTCTGAAACTGTAGAAGCTCTACCAAAGAAGGAAGCCTAGAACTTATGTGGCTTAATTACCTCATTTTAATACTCCTGATTTAATTTAGAAATAATAATATAGAAAAACATAACTAGCTAGCTTAGAAAAACATGTACACCATACTCATGTGTATGGTTTAGGCTTCTCATTTTTGTCATCTTAAAATGGTGCAATATTTTTATCTAATAACAGATTTTTATTTCAGGGTGCAAGCAAATTGAGATCAAATAAAAATTTTCATGTATATCTAACTGAAGAAAAATCCTTCCTTACAAATTCCAGATTGCCTTTTGTTTTTTTCCCTTAAAATTAGGATCAGCAAAAGCAGCCTTTTTTCTGTATGTAGGAATGTGTCTTCTGAGTCTTTATCTCTACCATCATAGTACGAACAACAGCGAAAAAATCCACCAACATAAGAACAAGTTTACCCTCTCTCTAGTAATCCCTTGTCCCATGTCCTGTGAAGTCTTTTGAGTACATCATCTTTGATGTTGGCTATGAGTTAAAAGCAGCTGGTGGGATATGCAACACTTTAACGTCATCATACACTCACAGGTTCAGAAATGTCAGGTGAACAAATTTCTGTGCCCATTTGGTAGCCATAGGATGTTAAAAGCATGACTTGGAATGGACATGTAAGCTAGCAGTTTGTTAGCTGTTCAGTATTTGATACTTTGAGGTTGCCTCATTTGTTCAAGACTAGTTTGTATTCTTTAATCCTCTGCAGAATTTAGTCAATCAGTGTTCTCTTTAAAAATTTATGAAGAAAGTGCCTACAATCTAAAAGGTAGTACCAATGATGAATCAAAATTTTCAAGTATTGAACAAACCGGATTTTAGCAAGAAGATTGATTTATGGTTACAATTATTCCTCCTACTTCCACCCCAGCATCAGGCTTTTATCAAGATTTCAAGCCAGAAAGTTGATTTTAATATTACATATTCTTAGAAATGTGAGCAGCACCGTTAATTTTATTAATTTAAGATTATTTTCAAACCATATTATCTTTGTTAGACTTGCTGTTTTATTATGATAACAACTTTGTCTTTTTTACTTTGTCTTTCTGGTAGGCATGGAGGATGATGCTGAATTTCATGAACATATCTTTCTGGAAAAACACCTCGAAGGCTTTCCCAAGGAAGGACCTGTCCGCCACTTCATGGAACTAGTCATCTGTGGGCTTTCAAAAAACCCATACCTCAGTGTTAAGCAGAAGGTTGAACATATTGAGTGGTTTCAGAAGTATTTTGAGGAAAAGAAGGAACTTCTTCAAGAGATTTGAGATTTGGGAAAGTGCTTACCCTTGAAATGAAGAATCATTATGTTGAGGAGAGTGATTTCTTATGGGTGGAAATACTGTCAGTGCATAGGGATCATGTGACCTGGAAGTTGTATTTTAAGCAATAAACTGAAAGATAATCTTTTTACATGCATGTCTGTGTAGATACTTTTGACAGAAAAAGGAGGAACTGAGATGTATGGCTTTTGTAGAAAGTGCATTTAAAAATTAGTTTATCGAAACTGTTGTCTTTTAAATTTGAAACTAGTCTTTCAACAATATAGAATCCTAGGTCTAATTCTGCTTCCTACACCCTTCACACTTGGACTTGTATCTTGACAGGTTGGATCATCTTTCCTGTTCTGGAAAACTTGCAATGTTTTCATTTTGCTAATTCATGAACCACACTGGTGTTTGGATGGTATTAATCCTTTCTCCCCTCTTTCACTAACTGTATTTATTGGTTCATTTTAAAGACTTTGATAATGACCAAGTGATTTGAATTGCATGCTTTTTGGTTCATGTGCTCAGTGAAAGGCTGTTGTATTCCTGAGGTGTGTGCACAGCATAACACTGGATGTTCCTTAGGGTTTGCTGTTGGGACTGGTGCCACCAACAATGGCTTTAAACTGTAAGAGTAATGGTTGACATTAGATGTTAGGGAGAAATACTTTGCCCAGAGAGTGGTGAGGCACTGGTGCAGATTTCTCAGAGAAACTCTGGATGCCCTCTCCCTGGGAGTGTTCAAGGCCCAGATTGGATGGGGTTTGGAGTAGCCTGGTCTGGTGAAACATGCCCCTACCCATGGAAGAGGAGTTGGAACTTGATAATCTGTAAGGTCCCCTTCAACCCTAACCATTCTATGATTCTCCTGCCATCCATACATCCATTCTGAAGCTTTTGGCTAGCTTCCCATCAGTATTGTTCAAAAAGGGTCTGAATGTCAAGTAATGCATGAAGTGCTGTTTCACTAGAGCAAGCAGTTTTATGATGACTTGGCTTGGAGCCGAGACCTTATCTCCTGCATCTGCAGGGCTAGGAAGAGGACTTTACATTCCTGACAAGGAGAGTTGTTGCCTACAGCTTACGTGGTGCCACTGCTCTTTTCTGTCTGGTCCTGTGATGCTGCTGAAGCAGCTTCATGTTTTCTAGATAATCCTTTATTCCAATTAAATGTATATGGTCCTTTGTATCTGTTGAACTGTTGCAGTGTATTTTACTTCAGTTACCTTTTGCAACTCACTCATAATTCAGAATTCTGAACAATCATCTTGCTGCTTCAATTTACAGAGCATTTCCAGCCCTGTCTATTGTGTTCTTCCTTGTTCTCCCCAACTATTAGCAGCTTTTGGCCCTATAAATACACTCCTGTCTGTTTCTCACATTTCCTTGTAACTCAAGCAAGAAGGAGGATGAATATAGAATTTGTTGTAGATTGAAGGTAAAACACTGGCTTTGTATGCAAATTGATTTTTAAAATGAGAATTACACGAAAGAGAATGAAAAATGAAGAGTTGGCCTTTTTCTATGAGTTGGAATATTTTTGCAGTGTCCTGCTCATCTCCAGGATGTGAGTTCGCCCTTCTGGCAAAGGGAAAGGCTCGGGCTGTGGAAAGGAAAAGTGACTTTTTGACTTTCTGACTGTAAGAACAGTAAGATTCAAGTTTTGCAGAAATTTTTAGAGGCTTCCTGGCTTTGTAATGGAGAGAGTGATAATTATATTAAAATATCTCCATTTGGTACTATGATAGTTTTAATTTTTGGTTCAATGCCCAGATATGTTTTGCTTAAA
This sequence comes from Polioptila caerulea, assembly GCA_013397295.1. Lineage (NCBI taxonomy): Eukaryota > Metazoa > Chordata > Aves > Passeriformes > Certhiidae > Polioptila > Polioptila caerulea. The sequence goes on along the minus strand of VYXF01006310.1, from coordinate 622,300 downwards.
AAATGCCATTCTTCCCAAATTTCTACCCAACTAGTGCACAGCCTGCGTCCTGCTGTTTTCAAGTCTTTTCTAAAAACAAGGTACAGTGACTTTGAAGTCAGTGCAGGGTTTTAGAAATAGCTCCTCTTGTGTATTTGCCTGCAGTCTGTGTTTTGATATGAAAGACAGGACGCTCACAAGCCTGGCTCTTGCTGGAAGGGGTTCAGGAGTGCATGACAGTACTGAATTTCACCACAGTGGGAACGAGGTGAATGTTCTCGTTTAAACAGATTCATTAGGAGGGCAGTACTTGGGTAAGCTCTTAACAAGAGCTCTTGATGCTTAGGATCTTTGGAAAGCTGTAGTAATTCCGACTTAGGTGCTTAAATATAGATTTGAGAGTTAATACTAGGCAACAGGATTTGAATAATCAGACCTAGCTGCACATATGTATGGATGCTTCTAGGACTGCTCAAGGCAAGTTGTGAGAGCCCAAGTGGCAGGACTTTTATGTGTGGGGATTTTTGGGGTGTACACTGCTTGGCAGTAGGCTTTTCAAGCATTGCATACAGATAAGTCACTTTCAAACATGAAAATTCCCCCATTTCTTTTGAATCCTGAAGGATAAAACCTGTTTGTCGTTCAGAATGGAGTAAGTGCTGCAGCTAGTGATCCCCACTCTGCAGTCATTTGGGCTTTTCTTAGGATGGTTGGTTTTCCCACCTCTTGTTACTGGTTAGATGGTGCTATGTGTTAACTTAATGTGCTCAGCATTAGCATCTGTCCCAGGTGAAATTGCATTTGTTGCATTCTGCACTCTTCCATTTCCATCTTTATGCATGAAGCTGAGATCTTGTAATGTGCTGCTAATGCCATGCCTCCCTGGAAAGGAAAGCTGTCTGGCCTTGGCAGGGGGCTGGGGTTGACACTGCCCTGAGAAGAGCGAGACGGTGGAGCAGGCTGGCCTGGAGATGTGGGGAACATTGTCCATGTGCAATTTTGGGGTGACAGTTCTTCCTCTGAGGCGACTACAATGAGTGTGTAGCAGAAGGAGGATTTTTTGTTGAGTGGACATGGCTGAGTTATTGGGAAGTTGCAGGCAAAGGCTTAGGAGGTTCATTGCAGGAGACCGTGGTGGCTGTTGTTAGCCCTGTGAATGATGGTCGTGGGTGCCCCAGCCTGGATGCTACACTGTGAAGAAGTCTTTCCCCCCACTTTCTGTTATGTCCAGGTTGTCTCCATTTCCCACCTGTCTGGTGCTACCCCAGCAGTTCCAGAGGGTCTGTGGCCATCTTGGAGGAGATGGAGCATTTGCTCCCTAGATGGCAGTAAGAAAAAGCTGGAGGAACGACTGAATGGTTGAATTGTGAGGTTATCTGTGCTGGGATACGAGCTCTTGGTGTTAACCCCTGCTAAACAACTTCACTGCAGCGTTATTGTGGGCTGTGCCTAACAGGAGGCTTATACTCCTTGAGCACTTACCCAAGCGCTGGAAGAAAGTAGGCAGTGGCTTAATTTAACCCTTTGGACTTGGCAAGAGGGGCTAAAATGAATGAGGTGAATATGGAGGAAAATCTTGCACAGGTTTCCAAACTGCAGGCAGTTTTCGCTTAACCCATGTACTTTTAGATGAAGAGGAGCATCAAAGGAGTCCTTGAGTGCTACTTAGGTTCTTTTATTTAGCACTTAGAGGGGTAATAAAATTTCAGCATGAAAGTAAGTCCTCATCTTAAGCTTGTGCTTTGAGAAGCCTGAAGTGGCAGTTATATAAGAATGGCCAGAGTATTGCTTTCAGTGAGGATTTAAGAGTAAATAGTCTTGGTTTAGTTGGGCTTGTGAGGATCACTTAAAATTATGTTTGTGGACTGAGAATAATGACTTCTGAGGCTGCAGGATCTGGTTTTCACTGCAGGCACAGCTGCAGCTGCTTTGGAAAGTCCACCTGCCTCTGTGCTAGTGTCCATCAGGACATGGCGAGGGTGTAAATCCCACCCTGCCCAGTGGCTGTGGCATTTTGGTCTCAGGATCTCCACAAGATGTCAGTGTAGATTTATTGGATTAGATATAAAAATCCTTGTGCTGTTCCCTCCAATAGCTTAAAGCAAAAACTGTTCTAAAGCTGCACAATAGGTTTGATTGTGCTCTGGGACGCGTTGCCTATGGAAGATCGAAGTGGCGAGTGTTGGCGTCGAGGGAGGAGGGTGAGTGTCACCCTGAAATGGGAGCAGAGCTCTTGGCCAAAACTGGCAACGCTCTGCTCATCTCAGGGTGCCCTTATTCCCTTGGGGACAAGCTGCAGATGCACTCGTGCAATAAAGTGCTCTATACTCAAGGAAGAGCTGGAAGCCTAAAGAAAAACTAGAAGGGCCATCCTGGGTGGTGGGAAGGATGTCAGGATGCTTGGATTAAGTCGTGTGCTGGAGAAGTGTATCTGCTGGCCGGGTAGTATCCAAAACTTACTTGGTTTCTTTCCATATGAAAAGTGGACTTGCAATGTCCAATGAGCTGTGATCCTGCAAAGAAACTGGGACGTAGCATCCAGCCGAAGGGAGTTCCCCTTGACCTTTTACCTCCTCTGCATAGCGGTCCCGGGCATGGGGATGTTTGAGAGCCAGCTCCCTCTGTTCTCCCTTGCAGTGCCTGGTATCGTATTCGCATTTTCCCGACAAAAGCCAAATGCAATGCACCCCCCCGGGTCTCCTTGCAGCTGGGGCTGCGGCCCCCCGGCCCAGCGCGGGGCGGGCGTGGGCGGCCCCGCTGTCCCCGGAGGGCTCGGGAGGCGCCGGAGCCGCGGGGCGATGATTCATTGCGGTCCCGGGCGCTGCACCCTGTCACCCGCGAGGGAGGGAGGGAGCGAGAGGTGACCGTGTTTGGCAGCGGCGGCAGAAATAGCCACGTTTCAGATTTCACTGGGGAAGCGGGGAGGCGGCGGGGTGGAGCAGTGCGGTGCTCAGCCCCGTTCCCACACCGCCTCGTAGCCAGGTGGTGCGGAATGCGGCGCCTCGGCTCCCATGCGGGCAAGCATTCGCCCACCTCAATTTGAAGGGATGCCAGCCACTCCTAGCATTTGCATTGTGTAGATCAGGTAGGGATAGGGATGCCATCCCTCTTTCCTCGGTGTATGCTCTCAGCTCACCCTGGGGACAACTCCGATGACTTTCTGGGGTAGGGGGTTTCCTCAGGAGGCACTCATGATTTCTTGCCCTCTGTGCTACAGCACCTGTGAGGCTCCACTTGACCCTTGGCCTCGCTGGAGAGTTATTATTTTCTTGATGGCTAAGGAATTTTGCCTGTTCAAGGGCTGGACTCTGCCCGCTGCTTGCTCCTGGCTGGGATGGGCTCCTGGGCTGCCCAGGATGCACTGCAAAGCTGGGCAGTTTTCAAAGATGGGATAATCTTATCTTTTGAGATAATTTTTAAAATAGAATGGATCCTGCTGCTCACCACCACAGCAGCCACGTGGGATAAGGGAAAAGGTGCGAACATAACAGCCACTGAGATTTAAGTGCAAAGCTGTGATCTTCTTCCTCAGGTTGGTGATTACCCTCTGAAATCAATGGGATTGCTCAAGCAAGTTGCCATTTTAAACCTGACAAGGCTTTACTCTGAACTCACCCTAAGCCTATCTGGTGAGGAGATATTTGCTTAGTGCTTTCCAGTGGGAAGAATGGAACTGGAGACACACAACAACAGCTGCTCCTAAAAACCTCCCAGTCTCCTAGGCCAGGGCTTATTCTAGTATAGATGTATTATATATGGTAGCAGCAGCTGCAAAATTATTTTATAAAGCTGGAATTAAAAACCCACAAGTTATAAGAAGTAAACTGAGAAAATAAAAGGAAAATAAAATATATTTTTCAAATTTAGCCTAATTTTAAGTTGAAAATGAACATTTCTCTGATGTTGCTATCAGTGTGATCTACTCAAAAGGCCCCGTTGTCACAGAGCTTAATACCCTGGAAAACATTGTTCTAATGAAACTATTAGAAGTTACTTTCCACCCCACCCCCCCCTCCCCCCGAAAGCAACTTAATATTGCTATTTTTTGAGAAAGGTTGTTTTAGGACAGTCACAAGAGATCCAGGCCTCAGTGTGGCAGTGCTGTAACAGATTGGCAGCGACCCTGAGCAGCAACATCCAGACCCGGATTGTGCCGGTGTCATGAGGGTGTAAATCCGAGTTTCCGATTGCCTCAAAATCAGGAGCAGCTGCCAGGCACGTGAAAGGTTGCTTGTCTGAATTCAGGGCTGCAGTCAAACCGGCTCCTCTGTCCCTGCAGGCCGTGGGACTCACACAGTGGCAGAGAGGGATGAAGGGTTCCTAAGGCCACTCAAGGCACCCCGTGGCTGGTGGGGCTGCCATGGGTCCCACCAGGATTCAGCAGGGAGAGGAGGGACTTCCCGGGCTCTGCAGTGGCCAGCTGTCTGCTTCCCTCTCTTCCAGACCTGGCACATCTCCTGCACCTTGGTAAGCACCTTCTGCAGGTGCTTTGAAAGCCACTGCTAAGTTTCCTAACTTCTATTCTCTCCCTCCACAGAAAAAGGATCCTAATCTGATGGGTGTCTGGAAATATGATAAATTAAGATAAAGCTCCTTTCCCTGCCTAATATTTTTTTTTTAATTTGGTGAAACAAGCTTGGCTGTTCCTCTGGGTTCCTGCTGTGCCTCTTCTGCTTGCCCAGAGCGCAGTGCTGCTGGTTATCCCTCCCTCACGGGACCATGGAAGCCTGACCCTGTGTGCTGGCTGCCAGAGGAGCTTTGCTGTTGATGTGACTGATCCCAGCACCAATTCCCCTGTAAGCCAAGGCCAGTACCCTTGTTTGGAGAGCCAGGCTGGGGCCCCCCTGCAGGCAGATCCCTGCTGGAGGAGACTTTGTGGCTGTGCATCTGACAAGGAGCGATGTTGGAGGGGATATGCCTCCTCCCAGGCTGCACTGAGTCCCTGGGTACGTGTGTACCATGAAATCTGTGGGTTTGGTGTGAACCTAACCGACAGCCCAGGCAGTTTTTCTGCAATGTGATGATAATAGGACTGACCAAAACTGTACCTCAAACTGTACCCACCTCGGACGTTTTGCCTCTGTGAACCCAGGGGCTGGGAATGGCTGGCTTTCCAAAGCCTTGGCCTGTGCTGTGTTGCATGGTGGGTCATTTTCATCCCAGAGAAGAGATGGATAAGAGGGGAAGGAGCAGGTCCTGCACTTTTGAGGAGGCTTGTTTCAGTTTGGAATCAGATAGCCAGGGAGGTGGGCATGTTTGGCTGATGCTTGGCCCACAGGCCCCTCATCTCTGAGCCATGGTGTGCCCAGCTGCACTCCCACAGGCTCAGGGCTGAAGTTCCTGCAGCTCCTTGTGCCCCAAATTTCCCACAGTTTTAAAGGAAACTTGGGTTTCTGTCTTGGTAGCAGTATTATTTGGAGTTTGAATGAGGCCATGCAAGGCTCATTCCCAATTAGCCATGGACTTTGGCAATAACTTGCTCTTTCTGCAGCACATCCTCCAAATTGATGTTTAATCAGGACCCAGGGCAGGAAGCAGACTGGTTTCTCCAGTTTATCCACCACCACTGAAGCATTTCCACCATATTGCAGTGCAGGAGGGGATTCTTTATCCCTCCCGGAGCCATCCCCAGATCTCCTTCAGTTGCCAAAGCACTGTGTTGGTAACAGGAGCAGACTTGGGCGTGGCCAAAGAGGCCAAAGCTGGAGCTATTACCTGGTCAGGAGGCTAAGGGGCACATCCCTGCTCTTCTCCAGTGCCTTGAGACCCAGCAGCATCATTTCTGATCATCATCCAGAGCTGAGATGTGAATGCTGCAGTTTTCCCTCTCATCCAGCCTTGGGAAAAGTACTGAGACCTGTAAGACAGATCTTTTCCCTCTTCTCACCAGGTGGAAATTGGGAAGGAAAAACCTTAATCCCTCTCTCCTGGACACGATGGGAAAGAGAAGCTGTCTTTACTTTCCACTGCTTTGTAGCTGAAAGGAGGAGGAGAAAAGTGAATGTGGAAAGGGAGAAAGGAGAGGCTTGGGGCATGGCGATTCTTCTCAGTGACCCCACTGGAGTCTCCTGAAAGCTGAAATGGGCACACTGGGTGGGCAGTTGGCTGTGTGGCACCCCTGCTTGCAGAGGAAGCTTTTCCTGACTCATACAGTAACAGTACAGGGCAAACTGGGAGGGCGACCCAGAGAAAAATGTGTCCCACCTGTGGCTGTGTCAGGGGTGTTGCTGGATGTTATTTATAACATTTAATTATTATTTTTTTGACTTGTCCCAGTTCTTCCCAGACAGAGAAGGTCGCTCCAGCCATTGCTTGGGAAAGAAGATGGTGTTAAAATCGTAAAAATGAGCTAAATTCTTGTGGGTTTATTTTTTGTTTGTTTTATTTTTTTCACAGTTTTGCCGTTCTCACTTTTGTGAGCCCTCCTACATACCTGACACAAACGAGAATTGAGCATGGCATTTAAAAAGACAAGAAAGGGTGGAGCAGCACAGAAAAATTGAGGTGATCCTGTGTTAATACTTGGCAAACAAAAACCCAAACATTAAAACAATTTCTTGGCAAAAAGCACCAGGGGCATGTGCCAGGGTGGTGGGCAGAGGGGGCAGGCAGCTGGGCAAGGGAGAACCTGGCAGAGGGAATGCAGCCCCTGCCTGTTTTTGTGTGGTGCCTGGTGTGGGGCAAGAGACTTTTGGAGAAGGAAAATCATCTCTTCCTTGCAGACAGGATGAGTCTGGGCACCAAACAGGACATGCTGGTCCTGGAGAGGGTCACTTGTGGCAGCAGCTCCAGGGTTATGGCCATGGCTTGCCTCTGCAGTGTGTGGGGATGGTCAGGGGCACTCAAAGAGCACCACATCTATGTCCCATTTGTGGCCTGAGGTTGTCACCATCATGTACCCAAGCTGGGAGGAGTTGTTACTGCTGCAAAAGAATGCAGAATCAGGCATAAAATGGGAAGAAATTATAATCGTGTGGCAAGTTTCCCCTACTTCTTTTGCTCTCTCTGTAGTTAAAAAGAAGAAGTTGAGGGGCTTGGGGCCTTCCACAAGTGTTCACCTCAGGCTGTGGGCTCAAAACCTGCCCTATTTAGAGTGTAATCTCCTTACTTTGCTGTGGTCTGGTATAACTGTGATGTGGGATGAACACACTCGTCTGCCCTGGCAGCATGACCCTGGCCAGGAGTAAATGACTCTGGTGCCTGTCAAGTAAATGCAATAAAAAATTAAATGTAGCTGTTAACACACCTCTGCTCACTTTGACTCTTATAATTAGGTCAGATAGAGCAGCTACTAATTTGAGTAGTTTCTATGGCTCCCCTCAGACAGCCTTTTTAGCAGCAGTGCCTGATTTTTAATTGGGCTATAGAAAGGCATGACTCTTTTCTGAACCATTTGCTAGACCTGCTCACCTCCACAGACACATGATCATCCTGCACAGAAGCCAAAACCAACAAATCAACCAATAACTGGCGGTCCCTGATAATCCAGGTGACACAGGTGATCAATTGCTGGGACACTCACAGGAAGACACTCGCACGCTGCGCTTTCGGTCGGGACAAATGGGCTGTGACTGTCAGGGTGCAGGCTCTGGCTCTTCACAGGAATGGAGATAAAGATTTGAATCCAGGACATCCAGGGCTAGGTCAGTTCAAAGGTCCCTGACAAGGGTTTGTCTCTGGGATGAATGTGTGTCCCTCCCCATCAAAATGGTCCAACACAGAGATGGCTGTGTTGCACCAAGATGTCTGCAGGGGAGTAAGGCTACCTGTGCCATCCCATGCCACCCGAGAGCTCCTGAATCTCCCAGGTGAACAAGACCCATGATTCATGCACCATGAACTCAGAGGGAGGCAACATAACCCTCTAATCTGATATGTGTACAGTGCAAGCTGGGTGGCTTATTAATTTTTAGATCATTTCTTTTTCCTTTTTCCTTCTTTCTGAGAAAAAAACCCCAACACGTAAACAAGCCAAAAAATTGTGACTTAATGGTTTCCAGAAATGGAGAGTCCACAGCATGGCTCAATAAATTGTTGCAGTGCTTAATTTTGCTGATGAAGTCAATGGAGTTAATGGAAACTGAAGTTATACTGGTGTGACTGAATAAAAAATTTGGCCTAGTTACCCGAAAGGAGCAGCACTTTAAAGTCTCTTTATGTCTTTAAATAAAATTATTCTCCAGCAGCAGACGTGGAAATGCAAGACTTTTCTTCTAAAGCATACTGCAGCAGTCAATCGGTCTCCAGCATACTACTGGAATATTAATGCCAAATCCAAGTTGCACCCATGTTTAAGACAGTTAATTGGACTTATTTCATACATCAGCCTGTCTGTTGTCGTTAGGGCTTTATTGCTGCTGGCTGTGATAACATTTTTATCTGTTAACTTCCAAACTGCTACGAGTAACACCAGCTACTCACGAAATGAGTCAGCTAACTTTCCTTTTAACTGTTTCTTCTGCTCCCTGAAGGTGTTATGAATGTTGTGGTATGACAAGCTGGTCGACACTCATTCCTTTAAAGCTCATGTATCAATTTTATTGTCACAGCAGGCTTTCTAAAAAATGGGTTCAGAGTCTGCAGCAGCTGGGCAAGATATATTTGCCAGTTCAGTGCAAAGACCTGAGTGAAAATAATTGTTTTGATTTATTTAAAAAGCATCTTATGATGGAAATTGGTGTTACAATATCCAGGCTTTTACTCCCACAGGAACAATTCTTACAGCCTATCTGAATTACCCAGAAAGTGGCAAGGCAGATTTATACTTAAACTGGATTATAAGGAAATACACTGCAGATCACCACAACAAATCATTACTAATCACAATCAATCGGGGTGATTAAAGCTCTGGAATCTCTCCCGAAGTTGTGTTAATGGATGTGAAATTGCATGCAAATGGCACTGAGGTTCCCAGTACCAGCCCAACGCTGCGCCTCTCATCCCCCCTCTCCCCCAGCATGTTGCCAGGTTTTCCCTTGAACCAATGTCCTGATAAATGACTTTCCCATCCTGGATGATATTTTCACGGGAGGGCTGAAGACCTTTATCCCAGAGAAAGAAGGAACACTGGAGATTGTCACATCCTAAAAAGATTTTAGCCCCTTTAAATTAGTCACACCCTTACTCAGGTAAAATACAGACTAGTTAACTTTTCACAAGAAAAATGTCTGTGGTGTTCTTCACTTCCTGTGCTTAACTGCTGGGGCTATGGTTGCTGCACACGTCAAGAAGCTACACTTTCCCGACCCAAATGTGAGCAGGGAGCTCCAGCTTCATGTTTTTTAACATACATTTTGAAGTTTAAGAAATCTCTTGGACTGTGTTTGTTCAGTGTTTCAATAACCTCCTCTGAAAATACTCACAAAGGATAATTCTTTTTTCTAGTCCACAATATTTTACTCAATGCTTTTTCATGCTGATTATAAGGGCCATAACTCCGTGGCACTCAAATGCATCATTTCCAGAGATCTTTTGCTCTCTTTGTAAGGAGAAAATGAGGAATTACACCCCAGAGGATGTTTCCCAGCTAGAGGGTGGAGATGGTTCTCCTGGGACTGCAGAGAGGGGTGACAAGAAGTGCTGTGCCAGAAGCCCACTGTCACCAGCACTGTCTGGGAGTAGAGGGTGATGGATATCCCCAGATATGTTGCTGACAAATGATGCTGACAGCATCTGAGGAAGGCCCCTAAAATGTAATCCTTAATCTGTCTCCTCAGTAGCCCAGAAAAGCTGGTGTAGTTGGTGGAATACGAGAGAAATTGTGCACTTCAAAGCCAGAACAGGATGTCTTCTATGCCCACTGCACTGGCGTGAACCTGGCCCGCACAAGAGAAGCCTTTTATAGTGTTCCTATGTTTTACCCTCATCTCAACCCACCAGAAGAGGAAATGACCCATCACCCACCTGTCCATGCCCCCGGGATACAGGTGTGAATGTCTCCCCTCGCTCTGGGTGGGAGGCAGAAGATGTGCCCACAGACACCGGCGCCGACACCTGGGAGGGCAGCGGTGTAATTGCTGAGTGGTGAATACCTGTTTGTCGTGTTCTGGAATCCTTCCCCACCTACGCCCACTTTATGTGCCTCTTTCCTGTTTGGAGGGGAGATTTTCTCGGCCCTGAACAGCCCGGTAGCACGACAGCTTTGTGCAGCTCTCCGCATGCGGCGGAGGTGATGGTGAGGATGGTGCCCATTGTAAGGAAAGCTGTGCACCACAGGAGCTGCCCCCCCCGGGCTGCTCTGCTGCTAAATGCCCTTTTGAAGTCATCTTCTCCAGCTCCTGTGCTGCAATAAAGGGCACCCACGCTGTGTCTGCGGCACTGAGAGCATCATCAGCTCGGGTGGGATTTGCAGCCGCTGAAAGAGACCCTAAAGAGGTGCCAACAGTCGCTTTAGGATGTCCCTGTATCCCAGCACAACAGGGATGTGACAGGCTAGGGCAGGTGACCCAGATCCAGGGCACCATATCTCCCCAAAGGGTGTTGCTGCAGAGCAAAGTGGCACTTCTTGATGCAACTGCACCTGGGTGACAGGGATTAGGGAGGTGTGCTTTAATGAAGAGTGGCTTTAGCTTCATCCTGAGTCCCTGTGTGGGAGGATTGCTCTGCTGTGGGCCAGCGCGGTGGGTGGGTTTCCCCTGCTCCCCCACACAGCCAGTGGCTCCAGGCATTCCAAGACCACCCCTCTGGCTCTGGCCAAAAGTGACCTGAAATCACTCCTTGCTGGTGGTGCTGGTGGCGGAGGCAAGGACGATCTGACCTGATCGTTGTGCCTTCTGTAGAACAATAGCTAGGCAAACATTTGAGAAGGAAGGAAGCAGCGGGGGAGAAAAAGCCCCCTGTATTTCTGTCCTATTTTTAATGGTGATTTCTCATGGTATCAGGATACTTGGGCTGACAGGCCAATATGAGCTGCAGCTGACTCAAGCCAGAAGATTTTAACAGGGTAAAAGGGTCAGCTGGCCATGGAGGCTGTTCATCTTCCTCCTCTTGTAAGTCCTTGGGATATTTCCCTAGTAAGTCTGCTTGGGTTTAACACTCCCTGAAAGCACTCAGGACTGCCTCCACAAGCACTTAATGTGCTTAATGTTTCTGGAGCCTACAGTCCATCCCTACAAAGGTGTACAAGGTTCTGCATGAGCCAGAGTTACAGCTCATGGGGTATCACAAAGCCTCTCCTGTTTCATTTTTTTTTCCATAGTTTTTGTAAGTATTCCCCCATTTTTTACCCTCAGCTGGCACTTATTAAGTTGCAGAGGATACTCATCCCTGGCTTTTATCCCAGGCTACCTGCATGGCTGCCTGAGAGCCTTCAGGTTTGTTCTTCACAAGCCCTTGTCCCAGCATATCCCTTCCCTGGGAGAAACCTGGCATGTGACCCTAGCACTGCTTCTCTGCTCCTGTGACCCATTCCACAGTTTGCATGTTCAAGGCTGTATTGTGCTTTTCTACCAAGTAACTCACTGCTGGGATGATCCCCTGAATCTCAGCTGACCATGAGATGCTGTGTTCAGCAAATGCAGGTCTGCTCTTCAAGACCTCTCACGCTGCCTCTCAGTGCAGCATCGCTTTCTGAGCCAGTGGTGCATTTCTAATGGTGAAGGGTCCCATTTCTAATCAAGGGGATGTTTGTGGCACTGGACAATAGCTGTCTCCTGAAAAGTCTCTCCTTCTCCTGTGTAATATTTCTCCTTCTTACTGTGCAGTTTGTACATGCTCTGCTTCTCAGTAAGTACTAGAAGCCCTGGTCTGAAGACCCTTGTGAAAAGGTTTTGTTTCTTTTAAGTGGAACAGATCTTTGGAGAGCCAGACATGGAGAGAGGGGACACCTACCCCTTGTAGTGCCAGTGCCAGCTGACTCCATCTGCAGCTCTTCCCAACCAGAATATTCTGGTGTTCTAAAGGCCATTGGTAATTTTGACTTTAATCCATGCAGACTTCAAAGTCGTTGTCAATCTTCTGTCCCTTTCTCAGCCCATTTTCAGGTCAACATACTCATTTTTAAGTTGCTATTAGGACTACAACACTGGCATGGCATTTTAAAATAAATTCAGTAGCAGAGGTTGAACAACACTAACAGATTACTAATTTATGTAGCTTTTACCAAAGTGAAGCACAAAGATGGTTTTAAATCATAGAATCATAGAATGTTTTGGATTGAAAGGGACCTTAAAGATCCCGTAAACTCACAGCTAAATGTGCATTTGTGTGTTTGATAGTACTGAGTAATAATAGTAACGATGGTATTAATAAAATACTATTTTTAGTCTTTGTAGGTCAGGGGAGGTGATTCTGCCCCCCTACTTCACTCTCAGGGGAGAGATCCTACCTGGAGTGCTGCATCCAGCTCTGGGGTCCTCAGCACAAGTAGGATGTGGATGTGTTGGAGTGGGTCCAGAGGAGGGCCATGAAGGTGATTAGAGCAGGAGAACCTCTCCTAAGAAGACAGGCTGAGAGTGGGGGCTGTTCAGCCTGGAGAAGAGAAGGCTTTAGGGAGACTCTAGAACACCTAGCACTTCCTGAAGGGGGCTACAAGAGAGCTGCAAAGGGATGCTGAACAAGGGCATGGAGAGGTAGAAGAGGTACTGGCTTTAAAATGAAAGCGGGCAGATTTGGATGGGATATTAGGAAGAATTTTACTGTGAAGGTGGTGAGGCACTGAAACAACTTGTCCAGAGAAACTGTGAATGCCGCATCCCCGGCAGGGTTCAAGACCAGGCTGGATTGGGGTTTAGAGCAACCTGTTCTAGTGAAAGGTGTCCCTGCCCATGGCAGAGGGGTAGGAACAAGATGACATCAAATGTCCCAACCAGCCCAGACGATTCCATGATTCTATGAAGTCGAAATAGAGGACTACTCAGCTCTCATGTCTCCCAGGCCAGGTTTTGGATAAGTGAATTTTCTCTGCCTGTTTTTCTTCCTCTACGACAAATGGAGTTTAAGGTGATTGGCACAGACTAAAACTGCAAGTTTTCATTGCTTGAGTCATGGCAGGTGAGTCTTACCCACTGCTAAATAAAGCCACACACAGCTTCTTAAACACCCATCTCCCCAGAAGCTTTGGACAGCAGAAAAAGGACTTGAAAGACGCTCTTCCACCTTATGACTGGGAAGATTGCAGGTACTTTCCCCTTTGCCTGGAGATATTGTTAGAAGGCAGCAGAGGCCCATTTTAATGCCATTAAAAGTTAATTAACTCCATTTTCCCCCCAACTTAGCTGAGCAAAGTCTTTGTGTAAGCCACAAGCACTATACTGAGAAACAGGGCTTTTCTCCCACGTTCTTGCTGTGCCCGCAGTGATACGGCTGGAAAAAGCTGTTGTCTTCTCAAAAGGAAAATCATACATCTGAATTGTTTCCAATGGCCTGGGCTGCTCTTTTGGTTTCTAGCTAAACACACTGCATCAGAAGAAATTCCTGTCACGAATTGCCTGCTTCCCCCACCAGGCCCTTGTGAATCATCCACAAGGGAACAACACAGCACCGCTACCGTGCTGAGCGTAGCAGCTGCCAGGCTGCTCTCCTCGTCTGCTGCAAGATGATGCCCAATGTGAGCATTCAACAGCTCTTGTGGGTCGATAATAGGAAATCATATTCAACATTTTTGACCTATTTTTCACCCCAGTTGATTCAAACAGGATATGCCACCATGGTGCTGCAGAAAAGGTTTCCAGAAACTTTCTCACAGGCAGGGCTGCCTATGACAAGAAGTGTAAAAAGTCTCTGCAAATCAGGGAACTTATTCTGTGGTGCAATCTGTGTAGGAAAAAGTTCACTTGCCACTTTTTGCTTGGCTCTGCCAGTGCAGATTCAACATCTCGCAGCTTCCATTCCCGCGAAGCACTCTCATAATATTTGTCACAGTCTGCTTTTGCTTGAAACCTACGGAGCAGAGCAAGCTGTGCAGCACAGCGTGCCAGCATGCTTGTGAAAAACCCCTTCTGGATGCCTGTCACTGCTCTGCTTAGCACTTTGCACTCTGTCTCTAGCCATTTCCCTGACCTTGTGTTTACCTCCATGGCACTTACCCACTTCCTTGCCCAGCTGCAGATCTCGTTGGCTGGCGCAGACGCTGCTGCACACGCAGCAATCTGTCAGCGAGGCCGTAACCCCGCCGAGGAAGAGATGCGCTGATTTCATCTGACATTGGCACACAAATTGGATTAAAATATCAAAGAAAGGATCTAGTGGTGTAGGTGTTTCTGTAGACCCGTTTGCATGACTTCACAGATGTTGCTCAAATAGATGTTTTTTTTTTTTCTGACCACTGTAAGAAAATCTTGATGGTGGAGGAGGAGTACTCGCCATGGTGTGACAGTGGTGTGTGGGATGAGGAGTTGTGTAACCAAAGTGCCAGTGATTCCCAGCTCTGGTTTTGCAAACCACCCATCCGGCCACTGAGCTACTCTGGCTGCTGATTTCACACCACCTGCAACCACTGAGTCCTTTCTCACCTGCAGCTGGATCAAGCTGAAGACAAAGAGGAGATGGAAATGATCTGTGTGACTCCTTCTGCAGAGGCTTTCTTCTGGGCTGTGTTGGGCCACAGAGTACAGTCTTGTCCCTGGAGAAACAAGAATTGAAATGAAAGGTTATAATGCAAATCTGTAATGCTGCAAAACTGCAGGAAGACAAAGACACATTCCTGAAGACCTGTCAGAAAAGCAAATAAAACTAAGAGCTGTTCTGTGACTCAGAAATATTTGGTCATCACTGTCTTCAAATTACAACCCTTGATAACCAGTAAGCTGCAGAGAAATTCAGGGTACTCAGTGGTGAGTTTTACAATCTCCCAGCTCAGCTACAGATGTTGGTAGCTTTTTAGGAACACAGTGATATTGTTTTGGGCTTCTTTGCCATTGTCCTCTATCCTTCTTGTCTTCTCCTTTTCTTGTCCTCGCCACCCTTCACAGAGACCTCTACAAGGTGACAGAAAACCACCTTCTTCACTCTTTTTCCAGCTCTTCAAGCTGCCAGGGTTGAAGTTGGTGCCCTGGAGTGATCTGGAAGATGTACCATAATAGAAGAGGTGTAAAACACGGTTATTGTCCATCAGTCAGTCTACAGGATGAAAAACCTGGAGACTGTTGGTGACAATCCAAGTCATCTCCCAGCCTTGGGCTTCTGCTTCTGCAGCTTCCTTCTCCACAGCTTTGGGTCTCTGGAGAGGGTAAGTCCTTTCCTTTCCTTTCCTTGCCTTTCCTTGCCTTGCCTTGCCTTGCCTTGCCCTGCCTTGCCTTGCCTTGCCCTGCCTTGCCTTGCCTTGCCCTGCCTTGCCTTGCCTTGCCCTGCCTTGCCTTGCCTTGCCCTGCCTTGCCTTGCCTTGCCCTGCCTTGCCTTGCCTTGCCCTGCCTTGCCTTGCCTTGCCCTGCCTTGCCTTGCCTTGCCCTGCCTTGCCTTGCCTTGCCCTGCCTTGCCTTGCCTTGCCCTGCCTTGCCTTGCCTTGCCCTGCCTTGCCTTGCCTTGCCCTGCCTTGCCTTGCCTTGCCCTGCCTTGCCTTGCCTTGCCTTTGCCCTTGCCCTTGCCCTTGCCCCTTTCCTCTGTGCTTTTCAGCAGGCTGAGGCTTGGAGTCCTGCTGGTGTGAGGAACTGACTTTGAATGGGCTACACACAGCTGGGTGGGGTTTTGGGTGTTTCTCTGGAGGAAGCTGGACATCTGCTTCATGCCCTGGGTGCCCCTCTGCTGACAGGGGCTTGGGGAGGAAGGGTCTAGACACAGTCAGACTGGTGCCTGTGTTTGCACTCCTGAATTAGTTCCAGTGTCAAAAAAAGTCCCACTCACTAGATTCACATGATGGAGCAGCAAAGAAAGTGTCCATTTATGGAGGCTGAGGAAAATCCACAGAGATGTGGGTTGCAGTTATTTGTCTGAATGGTGCCTCCTGACACCATGAGAGGCTGGAAAGGCTTGCTCAGGAACAACGGAGAAGGCAGCTCTGCCTGGCTCTGTTAAAGCCTAAACACTTTCAGCATCTAGAATTGCATTTCTTCTTTCTCATTATAGAAGTCTGATTTTGTAGAAGTTTGATGTGTAGAGAGGATAATGCTTTTTGAGGCTTGTGAGAAAAGTGTCCTTCTTGCTTGTTTGCAAAGTAACTGCACCACTGACATTTTACAGAGTAAGATCAGGTGTGCAAATAGAAAAAATGGAAAAGGTTTCTCTTAAAAAAAAATTATACGAAGATATCAGCTGAAAGGAAAACACATTTGACAGGCCTGGGAAGTAAAAAAGGAGTCCTGCTTTTCTTCACTCAATTTCCTGTAATGTAAAAATTCAGTTGTACAACAGAACTATGAAAGGCTCAAGTTTCTAACAAACCCATATATGTTAAGGAATTTTTTAAAATTCACTTTCATCCCTTGTTTATTTTATTTTGACTCTTGAGTTCTTCTTCCAAGTGTGTATCCACATTCAGTGGCCATCTCTGCTGAGTCGTTCTGGGTAGATGGCTTACAAGGATTGTTGAGGGTGCCTTGGCATTTATTCAGATGGGGTCAAGGAGGGAGAGCTGGCTGCCTGATACAACACTTCATCAAGAGCTGTCAGTCCCTGAGCCTCCCTGGTTGATGAGCTGTGCCCTGTGCCCAGGATGGAGCATCTCTGGGCAAGGACTCCTTTGTCAACTCCAGATCTTGCCTCTTCTTGCAGCACTGTGTGACTTTGCTGGAACACCACAGGGAATCATAGCCTGGGGATGCTTACTCCAGACTTGTGAGGGCTGCAGGGCAGCCATGCCCCAGGATTGAAGAGAAAGGAAATGCTGACTGGCTCTTGCATGGCAGAAAGTGAGGCAGGACCAGCTTCCCAGCACACACCTGGCCATGTGAACTTCACTGCAGGGGAGACTTTGGAAAAGCAAAATTCTGGCTGCACCAAGGGCAGAAGCTCTGGTTCCATTTGCCCACTAAATCACAATGCACGCTGTGCTGGGGACACGAATGTGGCCTGGGTGAGCCCTCTGGGGGACATCCATGCAGACCTGCCCTGGACACCTGGGGAAGTTGCCTATTGTCCCTTAGAGCTCTGGAATGACGGCTCTTCAGTGTCTTTTAAGTACTTTTTGTGGGTTTTTTGTTTTGCAAAAGTTTCAGTTTGTGGTGCTCTGATACACATCCTCTTTCTTCTTACAATGGACATTGCTCTCCTTGTTCCATGCTAATTTTCCTCCTTTCTATTTTTTTCTTTTTCTGTTTTCATAGTTTTTCCCCCATGGTGACTTATTTTTGTGATTTTCTTATCTTCCCCCACCCTTTCCTTCTTCCCTTTTTTCTCAGTCTCGCTCTTTCCCTGCATTCTATTTCCCATTCTCCGGGGACTCTGGTACCCATTGGAGAGGAAAGCATATCCCCTGTGAATGTCTCAATGAGGAGAACCCCACCCCAGCAAAGTGATACTAGAGAGTCCAGTTTCTGTCTTAGACTAATTTTTTGTTTGCTTATGCCTTTTTTTTTTGGTTGTTTTTTTTTTTTTTGAGGTTTTGGATGGATTTTTTGTTGCTAAATGCTTCATCAGCCAGCAAGGTTCATAGCCACAATGGGAGTGAAGACTGGAAGTGGGTGGCTCTCAGGGAGCCACTGCAGAGTTCTGTGCAGCTGGAGCAGCATTTCTGTAACCTGTGGGTGGATGGATCTGAATAGCCCCACCATTTTCTCCTTTGCACCCCACGCCTTTCTCTGTCTCAATCACCCTCCTAAATCACATTGGAGGTACCTATCTCCTTTAGGGATAAAAAGAGAAGTCACCAAACTGCTGCCCAGCATGCGCATTCCCATTTTTGGTCTCGCGGCAGAACTTCTCTGGTCGTGGTTGAGGTTCACTCTTTGGGGCTTGGCAGATGTACCTGTAAAATGGAAACTACTGGTTGCTCCTCTTATCTGTTTGCAGGCCAGCACGTGGTGTGCCTCTGCCTCTAGGCAGATCCTGCTGCTGGGACCGAGCTGGTTTCAGTTTCATCAGTACATCCTCCTCCCTCACAGGCAAGGGTTGTGTTTGCAGCACCAGATCTCAAAGCACTCACGCAGTTAACCATCAGGGTTGCAATGGATAGACATTTTTATACCCATTTCACAGAGAGGTGGAAGAGTGAAGCTGCCTGGGGTTGCCATCCATGGGCCATGGGCATTTATCCTAAGGACAGGATTTGCTCACTACAGACCTTACCCACTGTCCTGCCCAAGCATTGCCTTCTGTGGTGTGCTAGGCACCGGCAGCGTAGGAACACAGGCATACGTGTCAAAATACTGTCTTACTATTATTGTCTAGGCAAGTTTGCATCCCTATAAATCTGGCATAAAGTGCATATAATGTTATCATGCATATGTATTTGTGTAGCATATACATAATCACTTCTTTGTATGCAAATACAGTTATATCCGTAAGTAAATACGCTTTTCAAGCATGAATTCAACAATGGAAAAAATATTTGCTTTTTAAAGTAAGCCTTTATTATGCCTTCATGCTGATTCTGCCTGTGAATTATTTTTCTTGTTGATAACAGGTAGCTATCAGTTTTCCAGGGAAACAAAGGAAAAGAAGATGAAATAGTTGTCAAGCACTGCATTGTACCATGCCATGAATTTTCCTTCCTACAGGCTCAAAAGAAACCACTGAATTATATCATAACTGTCAATCGCCCTGTTTTTAGTTTGTTGCTCAAACACAATAAAATTATTTAATATACAAAGGCTATCATGCGGAGCTAGTCGGTCTTTTCCTTCAGCAGTATATAGAGGAAAACAAGGAATGAGAAATGCACCTGAAAATGGTGAAACATTGACAGTAGAATGTTGGAGAATATTGTAATAGATCATATTTATGACAAAACAGAAACTCAACACCCTGGAAAACACACAGAGCACTTGAACTGTGTTTACTTCCAGGCACATTGGCCTTTGCATAGGGGTGGGCCGGGTGATTCAGCTGAATCTGAAACCTGATAAACTCTTGCCTTCTGTTTTTACATCACAGCCAGTGATTGCACATGACACATTAGGAACAGATACCGCTATGCAGGCACTACCTTTGGTATTTATTGTATCCATCCTGGTAGGGATCGTTCCTTGGTCATGCTGGACCTCACTCTCTCACCTATGGGTGTGCATATGTGGGTGCCAGAGGATGCATGTTTAAATGGGAGGTCTTGGGCCTGGATTGTGAGTTGAGAGAAGAGCTTGGGTGAAATATTTTCTTCTGTTTAGGTTCTGTTTACAAACTGTGACAGCAGACTCTGGTTCCCAGTAACTTATGCCTCATTTGAGATCATTCAGTGAATATGCTTTTGTCCAAATATTAAGAATCATGCCTAGTAGGAATCTGAGCTGCATTAATTGCACCAACCTGTGAAGTTGTCTTATTATTTCTTTTCTTTGATTGGAAAAACATTCAAGTACTTCTAGCATAAATGCTGGCACAATTTAATTTAAAATTAAATTCTGATTCCTTATAAAATTGCCACTTAGAAACAGTTCCATGAAACCTTGCCCTAAAATCTTTATTGTTTACATTTTTGCAGATATTGAGAACATATGAGGTATGAACAACACCAAAGGAAACTGTTCAAAAACACATAGTAAGTATTTTTGCTATCTGTTTTTAGGAAAACATTTTTTTTTAATGCAAAATTATTATTTTTTAAATTTCTGTAACTAAATATTTATTGCAGCACTTCCTTTTAAGCCAGGGTGGTCCAACATCAGCAGCCTTTAGGTCTGCACCAAGATTTTGGTAGCCCAACACCCAGCAGCTCTGTCTCCTAGCCTGGGAAGCACAAGCTCCCCCTTTGTCCCATTTGACAAGTCCTTTTTACCCTTCCTCCTGGCAGCAGTGCCTGGCAAACCCTCTGGCCACCCTCTGCCACCAAAGCTGCTACAGGGAAATTGGGGGAGGAGGAAGGAGTTGGCTGCGGGTTCTTGCTGTGTGGTTTGAAGACTCACTGTCAATTGCTGTTGGTGAAGAAGAGGAGGAGGAGGAGGAGAGGAAGAAGGGTGAGGAGAAGAAGGAGAGGGAGGGTACAGCCATGGCTGTGTGAGCCCTGGTCACAGCAGCCCAGTTCCCTGCACCAGTCCACAGGGAGATGAAGGGGGAGGCCTTTGGCTGTTTGGGCAGCTCTGCTATCACCAAGCACAGTTCCCTATCTCCTCTGAAAGGAAGGGGTGGGCTACCTGAAGGCTTTCTGGAGGCTGGAGTTGCACCACATTGCGCGAAGATCTGTCAGTTCTCCAGTGAGGTGGTGCAGTCAGCACGCGGCCCCAGTTCCAACCAAATGGATGTAAATCCAGGAGGGCCTTGCTGCCTCTATGGGAGCATTCAGGTTTTTTTCCTGTGTGTAGAAGGAGACCAACCTAAACCAAGATAACTTCAAACCCCTCACCAGCAAGTACCCTGACAACTCTGTGGTGACATGAATTTTTTATTTAAAGGACCTGGACCTGTCCCTGCCTATGCATCCCCTGTGAGGTCCTCTGTACACCATGTGAGTTCACAGTGGGCAGCTTCCCCCCCTGCAAAGCAGGACAAGCCATTTTGCCTTTGTTTTGCCATCTCCCTGCAGCGCCCTGTTAGCCTGTAAGCCTTTGTGTGCACAGCCTTTTTCTCACTGTTGATGCAATGGCAGAGGGGTCAGAAATCGTGTATTTTCCATGCACTATAAATGGGATTTGCTGGCCTAAAATCAGCTGGCTGAAAGTGACTCTAAACAACCTGGAGTAAGAGCCTGGCACCTCAATGTCTGATCAATGTCCAATCTGGAGTGGTGAATCACCCACGGGAAGAACATGTTTCTTTCCACTGACCATGAAGGGACCCTAAATGTGACACCTACCTCTCCCTAGGCCAGAGAGACCCTCACCTGCCTGTGGGTGCTGCTGTCTGAGGCAGGAGGCAAAGGCAGGTGGAAAGCCAGTGGGCTCACCAAGTTGTGGGGAGGGATCAGCAGATCTCTGAATTCCATCTGTGGTTTGTGCGGTTGGTGGGGAAAAATGTGCAGCCCCAGGAAGTAACGCACAGCAGTGAAGCTCCTGCTCTGAGATGCAGAGAAAGAGGGACTGCCTTTCTCCAGCGGCTCTGTAAGAAGCCTCAAATGGGCTGGGAGAGCATCAGACCCTTTGAACTCCCTTGGCAGGGCAGTGTAAATGCCTTGTTCAGCCAGGACCTGTCCAAACTCTTCTGTGTGGGCAGCCCTCAGCTACCCTGGGCTGGGAGGGGATGTGACTGAGGTGCTGTGCCAGCCTTCCAGTAACTCAGGCTGCTCAGAAACATGCACTGCAAATCATGCCCCCTCTGAGGTTCAGGGGAGAAAACTGGGGGTACTGAACTTCCTCATACTTCCTCAGAAATCAGAATTTCTCCCAGGTCTGATGATACCAGACACAACTTGGTATTTCATTGTTGCTTTTTATGCTGTTAAGACATTTGTACTCTCTCACTGCGCACATACATGTAGAAGAAAAGAGCTGTACATAGAGTACGAGTGCTTTCAACTTCATGTAATCTCCTGCTGAATTTGATCAAAACCTCA
Source organism: Polioptila caerulea (assembly GCA_013397295.1). Classification (NCBI taxonomy): domain Eukaryota; kingdom Metazoa; phylum Chordata; class Aves; order Passeriformes; family Certhiidae; genus Polioptila; species Polioptila caerulea. Next base: position 600,810 of record VYXF01006310.1, on the reverse strand, counting down.
GAACGTGAATTATACAGACAGTAGTAAAAAGACAGCACAGATCCTTTATTTTGGCTGCTTCAAACCCAGAATATGAATAGAAGGCTCTGCTTTATTTCAGTGATGATAAAAGGCAATCTTCAGGTCTTAAATTTGAAAAAAAATACAAGTTGATGCTGAGGTTGATAGGAGATATTGTATTGTAGAGGAGTAGAAAATGGGAGCAGGAGTAGGAGTAGAGAAATGAAAAGGTGGAGTGTAGGAGGAGGAGGGTGGGAGTAGAAAATGAATTGTGGTGCATCCATCAGCATTTCAGCATTGTGAGAGATGAGATAAACCTAATGCTGTCATTTGTAGATGCAGTAAAATTTCTTGTACTAAGCCATCACTGTGCTGAGCTGTTTTAGGAGCAGGAAGCTCCCCTCAGCAGCTGAATGGGTGGGTTTGTTCACATGGCATTGCCTAAGGGTGGTCAGCAGTGTTGGAGGGCACTAGGAGAGCAATGCAGACAGGATTTGCATTTAATTGTGCATGGTGTGCATTGCTTTGACTCTAATATCTGTTGATTCAATCCCTAAATTCTTGATGGAGAGAAGAAATTCTGCAAAGAAAAATGGCAGATCACATATGCGTGGACTGGGGCCATACAGAAGAACTCCCTCACCTGGGTGGTTCTGCCAAAGTCAGAGCAAACTACCAGGATTACTCATGCCAGGAAAGTCTGCAGCATTGTCTCGTTGGCCTTCATCCTTCCTCCAACCCTCAGCAGGCCTGGTCCCAGCTGTTGGCATGCAATAGCCAAAATCTCTGCAGCTCAGCTCTGCATGTTGCATTGTGAGTCACAGGGCCCCACTTGCTGAGCAAATGCGGCATTTGGAAGGTTCTGGTTTTGTCTTCTCCACCTCCATGTCCCTCATATCTCATTGCAAACTGCTGTCTGCCCTCTCTGTGTACACTGGTAACTTCTGAGCTGCAAGAACATCAGTAACATGGGGCACAAAGGTGGCAGAGCCCTGCCAAGAAGATGAGGTGAGCAACAGCAGTGTCATGTAGGGCCAAGAAAGGGGAATACAACCTCCATCCTGCAGAATGACCTGGGCTGAACTACAAATGCACCAGGGCTTCCTAAAATCCCTCAACAGTAGCTTTCTTCCCAGTTTTCACAGTTGGCATCTGACAAAGGAAAGCTTTTTTTTTTTTTCCAACATCTGCATATACCAATAGAGTTCAGGGAATCACATCTCTACTTTGGACAAAATAGAAGAGCAAGGACTGCAAGATTTGAAAAAACTCCTTAAAAGAAAGCCTGGATAATAAATCCACTTCCTTTAGCAGGACGGGTGCCAGTCTGGCTCCTAGATCCCCTTTTTTTTTTTTTTTCCCAGACACCAAGGAAAGAAAATGTTTCTGTGTTCTCAAGCACATCTTTTGTTTTGGCTCCCATTTAAACATGTCCATTCTCTGCGCGTCCCTGGCTGCTTCTCACCATTATATAACCTCTGCTTCTCCAAGGCAGGGTGCTCTCCCTTATTGCAGGGCAACTACTGCAGCCGAGTTGTGTAACACTGCCACATAAAGCTGTTCCAAGCTGAAACGTGGCATGCAAGTTATTAGGTTGAACTGGGACTACTTTGCTTTCTTTTCTTTTCTTTTTTTTTCTTAAACTGAAGAAAAACCCCGGGGGAAAAGAAAAAAAAGGTGTTTTCTAAAGTCCATGGGATAAACAATATAAATTTGTGGGTTGAATCCTTTGAAGGATTTATAAAACATAGAAATGACTCAAAGGCAAAGCAACTCTGAAATCTGATGAGCAGCCAACCTATAATAAGGTATAATCACCTTTGGCATTTGGTAAAATAAACATGACAAAAATAGTGCTTTAAAATGTGATCAGTTACTATGCACTTATGCATATTTTGCACAAACTATATACTTAGGTGTCACCGCATATCTTAAAAAGTATTTTCATAGTAGACAGCATGAGTATCTAGATGTATGATCTGACACTAAATTACATGCCGTGGCCTAAATCCAGTCTTGTATTCACTCCCCTTCATTATTGTTACTCATTTTCAGAAAATATTTTTATAGGAACAATGAACTGCATTTAAATAACATTTACACTTTCCGCCTTGATGCAGAGAAGAGGGAAGGGTAACAGATTTTCTGGCTCAGCTTTGACAGTTACCCAGCTCCGGTGGTTCTTTGACAGGCAACGTCAAATGCCATGGCTGGTTGTGAATTTTGTGACTTACAAAGCTATGTCTGAAGTATGGTTTTTAAAAGCACTCCTCCTACTGAAAACAAAACAGATTTTCTAAAATGTAGGGTTTGCCAGTTCGAACAAGGTGTTGAGTCGTGTCTCATCCTTGGGATCATTTCCCTAGCTTAAGCAAACGTCTTGTTTTAAAGTTTAAACAGAATAGCACTTCTGTGTTAAGTCGATCATACATATATATATATTTATCTTTGTATGTTAATGGCCAGTGGAGGCAGAGGCAATGTGTCCTGTGACTGCTGCCTCATTGAAAGGGAAGAAGACAAACATTAATGAATTGAGTAGCCCTGGGGTTTGCCTGGAAAAATATAAAGTATGTTCAGTAGTTGATTTAGGATGAAATGATCCCGTGCTCCGTGCCTGCTCACGGAATAAAACACCAGCTCACGGTATGGAAACATGCTCAGCCGAAGGAGAGATTTATCACTTCGGGAGGTGCAGACACTTTTTGGCGAGAAGCCGGCCAGGGAAGGAGGGCGGGAGGAGAGGAGCGCGGCAGGGCAGCTGTCGCCCCCCCGGTGCGGTATGCGGGGTGCCAGGGCCCCGCGGGCCGGCCGGCCGGGCGGCGGCAGCGCTCCGCACGGGGCCAGCGCTGCGGGCCCGCCGGTGGCACCGGGTGCTCTGACACTGAGGCCTCCCGTGCCCCAAGGCAACCTTCTGATGGCACCACGGTGAC
>VYXF01006310.1:499291-587204 GCA_013397295.1 Polioptila caerulea | reverse complement strand
CCTTCCCCTGGAGTAGGGGAGCTCAGGAGCACTGGAGTATGGCCATTAATTTTTGTAGGAGAAACTCGAAAGTGCAAAGTGCATGCTTTTTTCCCTTCCTAAATAAAGGGTATACACGTAATTCAGAGTGTGGACTCTAACTGTCAATTTACTGTTGGCAGTCTCATTTGCAATGGCTTGCAAAGGTAGCAACTTCTTCAGTTTTCTTGTGCTTAACTCCAGAAACTGTGACGTGGGTGGGGTTTCACTTACCCATCACTGACTTTTCAAACTGTGCAGTTAGATAAGACTGAAGCAACTTGCTATAAATGTGGTGACTTGTTAAACCGCATTTATTGTGCAAATGAGCTTACATCCTGCAAGATCAGCACAAATGCTTGCTGTTTGCCTGGATGGAAATTAATTAAAATTTGGCGACTAAAATTAAAGGAATGGATTTGTTGCCCATTGTGGTATATGAATCTGCCTTTCAGTTCCCACAGTGGGAATTAGCACAGTTGCAAATGTTTTTTGGCACATGTGAGTTTTAAGTCAGTGCTAAGTTCTGGCATCTGTAGCCTTCTTAGATTTTTACTGCCCTTTAATATGTGTTAAATATATGTGAAGTTGCTAATGGAAGTAAGGATACTAACAATCCAAAAATATACTGTTGTGGTGGTGGTGGTGTAGACTCATTTACTTGTAGCTTGCATTTGCTTAAAACTGATATGAGTTACTGATACGAGCTAATCTTCTAATTTGATTGTAATTGTTAGAATTAAAAAAAAAAAAAGGTACCGGTGCAATGCATATCTTGGATATATATCCAAATTTGAATTTTGATTGCCAAAAGCATACTTACAGACTGAGATCTTTAGTGTTTGCCAACTAAATTATATCTTATAGCAATGCTCTGCAATATATAGAAACTCCTAATTAGATATTCAAAAAATGAAGATGCTGTTATTCAGACATGCTTCATAGCAGGCCTCCGCAGTTCTACCCTGTCAGGATGTGAAAGGATTATGTGCTCTGTGCTCCTGCTCACTGTTAAACGTGTTGATTTCTCTTTCCAAAAATATGCTCCTCAAATCTGAACCTTCAAATTTAATGTAATTATTTGCCAGCCCCCAACCCCTTCTCCCAGAAAACCTGGCTCTGAAGGCAGGCTGGTGGTGCTCTGAGGCAAGAGAGGTCATGCGTGCCGTTGTTGTCTACACCTGGGAAGGTGCAGGAAGCAGGTGTAATTCCTCTTGGTTTGGTTAGACCCTCTCTTCCTCCCCAGCCCCTTGTTGCCCTGCAGGGCTGCCCTGCGAGGCTCCAGCATCCAGCGCTGTGGGGCTGCTCCCAGTGCCCCTGGCCGCCGGCCGCGGAGGGTGCGGGGAGGCAGGAGCACAAGGCTGTGGGGGGAAGCCTGGAGCCTGCCTTCTGCCCCAGTGCTGGCTGGGTGCTGCTCTGCATATTTCGGGCAGTGCTCCAGCCGTGACCTGGCAGCTGCCTGGCGCAGGAGTAGAGCCCACCAGCGGAGTTCTGCCAAAATGCTTCTGTCTGCCAGGCCCCTTTGTGGGTACTCTGCTGCTTTCTGCTCAGGTGTGGAGAGGAGGTCAGGGAGAGTAATCGTGCTTACCCTTTGCAGTTACCAGAGAAGTTTGTAGTGATTCACTAAATAGGTTTCTCACTACTTCGATCAGTTAAGCTACATCCATCCCTTGGCTGCTCCAGAGGATACCATGATGCTGCCTTTGCTCCTCGGTGAGATCTTTTAATGTCTGGAGGTTCAGGTGAGGAAAGCAATGCTTGTGCTAACTTGGAAGATTTAAACTGAAAGAATTTAAAATCATTTAGATCAGATATTGGGAAGAAATTTTTTTACTGTGAGTGTGGCGAGGCACTGGCACAGTTTGTGGATGCCCCATTCCCAGAAGTGTTCATTAGGCCAGGCAGGGACTTTGAGCAGCCTGGTCTTGTGGAAAGTGTCCCTGCCTGTGGTGGTGGGGTTGGAATGTGATTATTCTTAAGGTCCCTTCTAACCCAAGCCATTTTATGATTCTATGAAATGTGGTGTTAAGGAAAGTTAAGTTGCCAGAGCCGGGTCAGGCTTAGATATTTGCTGTTGCTGCTACTCTTGTCCTGCTTCACCCCTGGTTCTTTGAGATGGGCTGGTGGGTCTGCAGCTCAAACCAGAAGCTATTTAAAATTCAGGATGAGGATGCAGCCTCTTGTGCGTTCTGATCAAATTGTATTATATAAATTAAACACAAATAAAAATGCTCTACACACTTCTGTCTAGATAGATATATTTAGATTTTGATTAGTATCTAGAAATCTATAGTGGAGGAAGATAACACCAAAAAAACCCCACTTTTTTTTTTTTTTGGCTATGAAAACCCAGAGTGTGGCTGCGTGTTTAACTTAGAGCAGCTTTAATTTTTCATAGTTTTTATGGTATCTTGGCCCTGCCATCATTGGGATGATACTAAGGCAGAGCTGGAAGGCAGTTCAGTGTTTGAAATGCTTGGAAACCTCAGTGATGGATGGAGAGGGCTGAACCAGGAGCTTTCTTATTTGGCTTAAATTGGGGGATTAACTTTACTGCCTTTTTCTCCGTTTTCCTTGATGAGTATGTGCAGCCTCTGAGTAAAACTAGGGTGTCAGGTTTTTATGGCTGAGAGTTTACCTTTGTGTTGAAAGCTAAGCATCTCTCCTGACATTGTGAGAGTGTATCTTCTGGCTGGTGGGGTTTTAATGGTGATCTAAGGTCTGGTCTATGGTACTGTTTGTGTTTTTTGTCCTTCTTATGCACAAGTGTAGCAAATCCACTAAATGCTGCCTTGAAATACAAATGAGGATGCGAGTTTAAAGCAATATTTTAACGAGCAGCCTGTTGCAATTGATTTTGGGAAAAAATCAGGAGATGCTATCTTAATGCAGACTTCTTTGTGCTTGTTAGGAACTTGAGTCACTCTTGAATAATCCAGTTTGTACAGTCTATGAAAACCTGATACTGCACTCTTGCCTATTTCTTCTTTACAGTTCTGTGGCAATGACATAGTCATAAGCATTTAAAGGAGAAACCATAATCTTCTCTGCTTGCAGCCCAAGCAATGATGCTATGAAGTCATTCTTTGCTTTGAGGTGTCTAACTAAAACTCTGTTCCAAATGTCTCCTCTGGGTGAGCAGTAGAGTCATTAGGGATGGAGTCCTGGTGCCCTCCCCAATGCCTTCCACCTCACTGCCGACCATCCTCCTGTGGCCAAGGAGACCACTCCTGCAAAATCCATGTGTTCCCTTGACAGTGATCCCTCCTTCCCACTTTCTGGAGCTCTGAAACAGAAGATGTAAATGAATTTGCAATGATTGCACAACCCGGTTATGCAACGAGGCTGACGTGGAAGCGTATACATATGTAGAAAACGCCTTTTTGAAGAGATGACATTAAGCACAGTTTCACCACCTTCTTTCCAAAGATGAGGGCACCTACATTACTAGCTTCACCTGGTTAACCTACATATTAAAGCACACCAAATACTCCGCTTCTCTTAACTGAGGATTATTGTTGATGGAGCAGAAAAATCAATCGGTTCTTGTGGACTGTTTATTTGGGAAGGAGTTTTTTAGCTTGGGGCCTGGAGCCCAGGCAAATTAGACTGCTCAGTCCTGGGGCAGTGGGCTGCACTGTCAGTGTGATCTGAAACACCTAAGAGTGTGTTTGTTTCTTATTTTCAAATGAGTGATGGTATTTCAATTGGAGGCATCCTGTGCTAGTCCAATAGATCACTGAGCAAATGCTCAGCATTCCTTGCATCTGGCAATCCAATTCCTTGCTTCCTATATTTTTTGATTTATCTGGAAGAAGACATGCAGCACTGCTGACTCTTGTCTTTTGCATGAGGCAGGGGGACTCATGGCATGGTACTTGTACTGCATTTTGAGTCAAGCTGTTTGGTATGGCTGCCCTAACACTGAATGTGATGAAAGCATTGGTTTTGTCACTCCCCTGGCAGGTTACTCTGTGTGCCATGTGGGCTGATGGGCATAATTACTGATGCCCTGGGGCAGGGACAGACTTCCTGAGGTCCATTCTTCCATGTTTTCCAGTGGGCAGATTTGCATTCAGCTCCTGGGCATGTGGAAAGTTGCTCTCCTAGCTAAGATGTGCAGTCTCTAGAAACTGAACCTCTCCCTTGTCACCCTAAATGGCTGAGGCCATTGTTAACGTGGTGTCCTGTCGCTCTTGGCCTGACTGCAGCTGCTACGTTTTTACTTCCATGTGGGAAAATAAACCTTTTTGTGCCCCAGTTGCTTCCCTTCTGCAATAATTCCTGGTAGGTAGCACAAGTAAGTGATGTTATCTTCGTGTGTAGTGCTTGTTGCTGATTGAAAGGAAAATTCTGCAAACTAAGCAAGTAGACTGACCTGACGACTCCTCATGACAACTGCCTACTTTTAGTTAACATTCAGAATATTTTTATCCTAGTTTACTCCTTAGAGGCTAATAGAGTGCTGCTAGAGTAATTTTCAGATGAATCATGCCATCTGCCATGCATGCTTCACTGTTTCAGCAGTAGGGGAGGAGAGGGGATATATACATACAGTGGTTTGAAACAGTATGTTTGTATTCTGTGTAAAACTAATTTACGTTTCAGAGGTTTTTCTTATTTTGTTTATTTCCTTTTATAATTTGTTTGAATTTTTTTGTTTGTGTTTTGGGTTTTTTTTTTCCTTACCACACATTTTATATTTCTTGTTTTGGCTGTGGGTTTAACATTGGGCTCCAGTGCTGATGCTGATCTGTTGGGTGGTCACTGCCAAACTTTGCAGAAGCACTCTGGACATGATCTGAATTGATAGCGAGTTAATGTGGACCATTGCAAAGTCCTTTACTGAAAACACAGTTCAAATATTGAGCATTTGGGCTGCCAAACTGGATCAGCTAGAATTTGTACCCACCTAAAGATAAAATGTAATGATAAAAAATTTGTAAAGCTCTAGAACTTAGGGAGTTTAGCCTGGGAGTTTGGAAGGAAAGGTCGCTTGTGGAAGGAGTTCTGTGTGGCTCATGGTCAAGATTTGTTCCTCTAGGAGCTGTCCTGCGCCAGGGGAGGAGAGTCCCCAGCATGCAGCCGTCCTACCTGTGAGAACGTGCTTGAAACTAAAAGTTCATAACCACATTGGATGTGTCACATTCCGTGTTGTGTTTTGTCCAGAAGCAATTATTTGGGAGACTAGCCAATCTGTTAGTGAGGTTCATGGGTTTGGGTTTGGAGAAGGCGGGGTTTGTAATCTTGAGGACTTTGTATGTCAACCCTATTCCATCTTTGAGAACCAGGCTGTGATATTAGATAATGCTTTAACTATTACCAGACAGAATAAATTCTTCTGTTCTAATATATTACAAATCTTCCCGTGCTGGCTGTCCCAAAGATCTTATTTTCTCATAAAATGATTTCGCTGATGAACAATTTGCACTGAAAAATACAAATAGATTGTGTGCTTTGTTCATATCTTTAAGCCTTTTCCAACAGTTTCAACTTAATGTACTTGGTATTAGGGCCCTGGCAACTGTATTTAAAGAAATTGAGAGTAGAATATTGAAATGTGGAGCAATTAAACTGTTTTCTTCCCTTTTCAAGCATTTCACCCCCGCTCCTCAAGGGAATGATACGTCTGCTAAACTCCAATTAATTATGTGAGGTCAGTTAAAGGCTTGAGCAATAGCATACTCTTCTTTTTCAGGCAAAAAAGACAATTTTTAAATGCCAGGAATCAAAAGCAAGGACTGCTTGCCAGTGGAGAGGAGTTGTTGCACCAGATATTGAGCTGACATGCAGGCAGATCTCTGGTACCCTTAGATGAGGATTAGTTTATGCCCTGAAGCAAACAGATTATTAACTCTTGTAATTTTATTTTAGCATGTTTAACAACAGATACTGTTGCTTATAAAACCCATTTAATCCTTTTTTAATCACTGCAAGTCATTTTTTCCAGCAGTTATCCTGCAGGCATGGGTTCCAATGGTTAGTTATTTATTGAGCAAAACATAGTGAATATCTGTTTGTCCGTGTATATTTAAGTCATTCTTTAATGCCTTGGATTCAAGTTTAAAGTAAAAGAGGAAAAGAAAAAGAATAAATGTTGGGCCTCTACTTTTATTGCCTTTCTTCCATCTTTAATCTCCAACTCTTCAAATACCTGCAGCATCCCCTTTCTTTTGCTCTTTACTCTTTGTATGCTCTCTGCCACATCCTTAATTCCCCTTCAGTTTTTCCTGGCCACCACTGTTGCTGATGTGAAACACCAGCAGATAATTCCAGCAGATTTTTATTAGATTGGGCTTTGCTCTGCACCTCAAGGCATTTATTGATAAATAGCAGCCTTGTATTATGGGATGTATAAACAGCAGCATGTGACTGCCCTCTGTGTTAGATTTGAGCACATAGGGAATAGCAGTGGTGATAGTGGCATGATGACGCTCTTAAAGGAGTCAGTGCCTTTTCTTAAAGCCAAGGATGCCATGGGAGAAAGGCTGGCGTACTTTCAGGTGTGCAGGACGTTCTTCCTGTGTGAAATAAAAGCTGTCAACATCAAAAACTATGTTGTTGAGAAGAAATATTTCCATTTTCAAACATGACGAGAGCAAGAATATCATTGGCAGGTGTGGAGAAGGGGCACCAGGGGAGGTCAAAGCCTGAATGGCTCTCCTAAGTGAGAGGGATGAAAGCTGTTGGAGTTTAGAGAGGTTGGTAGAAGCAGAGGAAAAGAAAAATCTGCATGGTTGCTGGTATCATTGCTTATCTTTTACCCATGTTTCCTGTCTTCTGGGACAAGAGCTTGTATTTCCTGTACTTTCCATTGCCAGCTAGCTGCTGTGCTGTGCCGTGCAGTGCCCAGCAAATAAGCTGCAGCCTGTCCTTCAGTAACCAGGCTGGAGTGAAAGTACACCAAATCTCTTAATTATCAAGTTGTCATCCAGGGTGAGACAGAGGTAAGAAATAACTAACACCAAAAGTGGCTTACCGGGTTAGGCCTCATTAGCTAGGCGGGATGTGTAAAAGTGCCAGCACATGATGGATGCATGGCATACAACTCCCCCAGAAAGAGGGGTGGAGAGCCTCAAGCCTTTTCAGGTTTGTTGCTCAGTGCTGGGATCTTTCAGCATCTTGCAAAAATCTGTCCTCTCCATGCCAGCTGCTGGGATGCAATGTAGCAGTGCTGCCTTGTGTGCCTAGTTTCGTGTTCTGTCTAGTGCGTGTCTGAAATGAGGGTGCGTGTCATAGAAACACAGAATTGTTCAGGCTGGAAAAGACCTTTATGTGAGTGTATAGAAGCCACTTCCCAGCACAGCATGAAAGGTTAGGAGTGAGAATGAGACAGTGGTAACATTTATGTGTTTCTGACTGTAGGAGCTTTGTCTCTTAGCTCTGATTAAGCCACTGTTTAGCCTGTGAAAATACTTCTTCCTCTAACATTGGGAGATCTGCTATTACAAGTGATTTTGCCATCGGGCCTGGATGGCATAAAGTGAATACCTGACTGACTTGAAATAATTTGATTAGTCTGTCTTTTGCTTGGGGAATCCCTTGCTCAGGCCTATCCCAGGGATAAATGAATCATGCAGAGCAGAAGAAAGCAGAATTGAAATTGGCAATAAAGGCTTTAAGTTTGTTGCTGGTAAGTGACTGTTAAATGAGTTTTGCTGTAGGATATTATGTGCCTTTTCCTAGAAACGTCTTTAGCATGGACTGAATTATACTGAAATACTAAACCTCTTTCCAAATTTAAGGAAAAAACCCAGAGGCTGGGATGATTTTATAGTCAGAAATTTCTGACCAGGTTTATTGCTAATGCTGCTGACTTGCTAGAGTACCACTTACACTAAATTTTATTACATGAGGAATAGAAATAGAATAGCAAAGAATATCTCTACTGAATATTCCCTCTCCTCTTTAACACCTGTTTTCTTCTGCCATGTAAATCATGTGTTAATGTTCACATGGGTAACACCAATAGGAAAAACAGAGCGTACTTACTGTTTATAAGGTTTGACTTCATCTTGTATGGGAACCTAAAGGCCGTGTGTGTAACTGCTGAAGCAAACCAGTTGTGGGAGAGTCCAGTAAGGTTCTGAGGTTCCTCTGCAGCAGCAAAGCTTCCCTGGCCGATTAGGTGGTGTGGACAGCACAGTCCTCTTCTGAACAATGTGTGAGATTTCCTGTGGGTTCCTTCCCCACCTCAAATGAACCTTTATTCAAGCCTAGTCGTTCCTATCCATTGTTGACTTTTGTGATTCACAGTACCTGTTGGTGTTGCAGGGAAAGCCCTTGGGTAGCTGTAGAAGGGAGAGAAGATGGTTAGATGTGAAGAGGATTATGTGGTCTACTTTTAGCTTAGAAGGGTGGTCTGTGTGGGATTGGGAGTTGGTGGCAGGGAATAGGTTCCTGTTCTAAATGTTCACAAAGAGGAACTTCATCAGGCACAGTAATTCCTGAGAAAGGAGGCAGCCCTTGTGACCTTCCATGGAGATCTTTTTAGACTCCAATTATGAGACACCATTAGTTTAGGGAAGAGGCCAAGGGACAGCTTCAAGTGTTCACAAAATAACCTCATCAAATTCAGGCTTATAGCTCCAACTGCATTCAACTGGGGAATAGGTTCCGGACCATATGGTTTCTGCCTTATGTTAACACTTTACCTTTTGACTCCACAGGGAACTGGCCCAATTTGTCTTGCTGTCCAGATACACTGAGAGTTTAGGAACCTCTGGGTTTTTTTCTGTACAGGCAAAAGTTTGGCAAATGGATTTGGAAGCCAAGATTGGAATATCTTCTTGCCCATATCACAGTGGCCACTAAAGGACTGGAAAAAAGGTTCTGTAAGGAGTAAAAAAACCAAATGTCTTCTAGTCTGTAGAGAAATCACAGGTTTCACTTGGGATAGTAACAGTCTGCTCCTCCAGGGAGGTAGAAAGGTGACAGCCATACATGGGATTTAACCCACACATAACTCCCTGCTTGCCGGCACTGGAAAATCTTAGCTCTAGTCCCCTAAATACTGAGCACAACCACACAATTTACACACAGCAGAGGTGGTCTTTATTTCAGATAAATAGCATAACTTCCATGCATATGCAGTCCAAGAGGATTGTCACCCTTTTCCCTTTAGAAAGCAGGACCAGAGGTGCACAGCAGTGTGATGTGTCCTGGTTGCATATGATGAGATATGTTCTTTGAGTCAGAGATGGCTGTGACATCCATCAGTCTTGGACTTATCCCCTCCCAGGACAGATGTGGGGCATATCTGAGCTGTGAGTTGTTCTGTGCTTCCTAGAAAGTCTGCAAAGGCTGGATGGACTTCATATAGGAACAAGAGCTGTAACATGCTGGTAACCTCAGTGGGTTGCAGAGAAATTTTCTCGACTTTGGGAGTAGTAGAGTTCTGAAAATCAAAGCAAACAAATGTGTTTTGTTTGTGGTGTTTGTAAGAAAAAGCAAGAGAGGAAATGAGAAAGACTTTGAAATGTGAGTTAAATCGCAAGTTCCATGAGTTGTTGTGTTTTTCCGGTTTTTTTCTTTGTAAAATCCTGCTTTCTGTCATTGAGGCTTAGTTAGGAAAGTTTTACTTTCTAAAGAGTAGACAATATGTGTCACAGAGAAAAGGAATATCTTCAAGGTACGTAATCTGCAACATAATGGAAGGGTTTGTTATAGAGGAAAACTGCAACGGTAAGACCTTGTAGGATTTCCTATCCGTTCAAAAAAACAATCTTTCTCTGGAAGCACAAACTCTTCATTAACATTGTAAAAGCAGATGAGAATAAAAGAAAAAGATACAGAATCAAATTATTGTCAAAAGAAGCTGCACTTAGTAAGGAAGATAACATGCTATGAGTTGTATTTAAGGAAATAAATATACCCATTCAGAAAATTAATAAAAAAGAGTCAAAGGAAAAGCTTGTGTAAATTCAGAGCTTGTGTGCTTTGTCCAACTTTGTCATTCAGTACAAGGTATGACAACTGTCTGCAAATCTTGTCTTTACACAAATATATTCTTTTCTGTGATCTTTGGGCCAGAAGGAGGAATTTTTGTTCTCTTACTGGTGTAGGATAGAAAAGAGCAGACTTTTGCTTTCAGAAGCAGTGCTGTGTAATGTCACTGAACAGATCTGTTCACATCACAAGCCAAAATGGAAATGAAATAAATAATTAAAAAAAAAGTCCAGAAGCTTAAAATGAACCATCCTTCCTGCATTTTTAAGGGTTGAAGTCCAAAGTGTGAAAGGGATTAAAAATTCTAAATGTATCTGGGGGATATTTATAAATCCCAATTTCTTACCATTCCAAATGCTGAGTGTTTTGTTCTTCTTTGTAGTGTTGACATCGAAGTTGTTTTGATTTGTAACACTTCCTTGAAGTGTAGCTCTGATGTGAGATGTGGCCCAAAAATTATGGAAACTTTGCTCAGTTTAGAAAAAAACCCTTAATGAGTCACAAGGCAGTAATGAATCCAGCTTCTGTGCTCATCACTGGAATATTCATTATTATGGATGTCATAAAACATCATAAAAAAAAAAAGGTTCAGTTCAAGAGTTAAGTAACCATGTTTGAGATTGCTTGTTTTCTCCCTGGTGGGTAGCAGCTTGCTGAGGTCTTTTATGGACCTGGTGGATGCTCCAAGGAGTGTTGGTTTAGGAGGAGCTGAGGGATGCTGTGGAGTTTGGAGGTCTTTCACTTGGTGCTTGCGGTATTTAGGGGCTGCTAAAGATAAAGGAGTGAGAGCAGATTGCGGGATTAGGATTTTGCCCATGGGAAGCTGTGGGATATGTGGAGAGGTGGTGGTGTGGGTTGATCTGCAGGAAAGTCTGGTGCGGTTTGTTGTGCTTGCACGGCTTCACTGCCTCCACCTTTCACGTGCCAATATTTTCAGCGACTTTGACGTGCCTTTCTGTTGAGGGCAGTGGAGAGGACAGGCTTCGAGGAGGTTGTGAATGTATCAGAAGCTGTCACAAAATCGTGTGAAGAGACGGGCCCAGGAAGAGAGAGAGGGGTTCCTGCAGCTGAGGAGGAGCGCGGGCCTGGAGCAGCGTGCGGGCTGGTGGCGGAACCTGGAGCTGGGACCATGACTCAAAGTCCCATGACTCCATTGCAAGATCATTAGCCCTTTTAAGTAGCTGCCAAGAATTAGGGCTGATGGATAGCACCAGAACAGAACGCAAATTATTCTGGGTTTTCAGCTAGAAAACAGCATGGGGTGGAAACCAGCGCTGCAGTGTCTCACAGGCAAACTCTGGCGTGGCAAGACGTGCCCAGGATGAAAATGCCTGCCCTGCTGCAGTTGTAGCTCCGAGTCCTGGCCACCGCTGCCCACAGGATGCTGATGTTTTAGCTAATAACACTGAGTTACCAAAGCATGCATAAGAAACTGCAGAAGGGATATGGAAGAAATGGAAATAGTTCATTTGTACATTTAAACTGCGCATTTACAAAACTTTCAGTCAAGAGACACCACTCTAACATCAATTTTATACCTTAATCTGCATTTTTGGTATAGTATTGGTCATAAATAACTTAGTTATTGATTACTACTTTATTAGCAGTAGTACTGTGGAAATGAACATTTATTTTTCCTACTTCAATCTAAATAATTTATAATTTGTTATTCTACATATGATGCAGAAAAATGCAAGGATATTTTTTCACCTACAATATTTTCTTAGTGCATGTTATTTTATATAAAAAAATTTTGCATTCTCTGTAAGTCTAACGTCAATTATTGTGTCTTTCAAATATGCAGTCATAGAACTTGCAATCCTTTCAGGGAGATATTTCTCTGAAAACAATTAGGGCTGTCTTTGTGATAGTCACCCCCATTTTTTTCTTTAATAATTTCTGAAAACACTTTCTATTTGTATTTTCTACTATTTTAGGTATCTTAATTTCTTTTTTGAGAATGGATGTTACTTTAAAATTTAATAATTTGCTTATAGATTTTTCTATATTGTTCTGATTTTTTTATATTATTCTGTTTTTTTAAGTATTCTACGTTCGTTGGCCACTCTGTGTATGTATAAAAAAACATGTGCTCTTAATTTGAGCGTGAAATAATCATCTTAATATATCTGTACTTTTTGTCTGAGTCCATAAAATAATGAGGCTTATATTCTTCCACTTGTTACTGTTCTTTCACTTTGGAAAAAGTGTAAAGGATTGATTGCACCTTGCTTACAATACTCCTGCTGTTACAGATTTCTGTGCTAAGAAAAGGATGAGTTTTTTTGAGTTGCTGGCATTTCATGGGTCTCTTAAGAGCTTTCAGTGGGGACATTTTGTGTGGTTTACATGTAGAGCTGTGGCAGACCTGACAGAAGTAGGGCACTGTTTGCTTGCCAACAATCTGCGAAGCAAGAGATGGCACCTTTCTTCTGGAGTTCGCAGCAAGAGGTCCTGAGTGTGCAAACACACCACTTGAGTTGTCATCGTGTCGTGAACACAGGGACCTGACTAAAGACAGCTTTTTGGGAGCAGAAGTGCCTCAAGGCTGCAGCCTAGACCTTTGCCTCAGCTCAGGCAACCTGTTGTTTACAGGAGCCGAGTGTTGGAATCACTTTGGCAAAGAGACTGTTTGTCACAAATTTTGTGTTCTTCAGCTGTTTGTGCAGTATTTTTCTTTGGTATTTTTTCCTAAGGTATTGTTTTTTCAGGCCATACTGAAAACACGCTGTTTTTTTCTAATTTGATTGTAATAAGGGCCTTGTTAATCAAAAATAAGTGCAATAAGGCAGAATGAGTTGGTTATTTTTACATTTTCCTGTTTGAAAAAAAAAAAGCCTCAGTAAGTGAGCCACAATGAGCCGTGATGTATTTCCTCCATCAGGATGGAGAATAAGCCATTTATTATTTCAGCTCTGACTCACAGTGAACCTGCTGACACTGAGACATTTTATAATCATAAGGAACAGGTTAGGGCAGTAACTTGGACGCCAGGCTGGGGATTACCTACTTATTACAGTGTTTTACAACCTGGATACTTTAGGTTTTCTGGCAGAATGTCCTAAACCTCACACTAAACATCACGTTGTTATTGTACAATTACTGCTTGCAGGTCTTGCTGTAGGTGGTGCCAGCTAGACAGATGCCTTCATTATAATTATCCTTTTTGCTATATATAAAGATTTCATCCCTTTAATCCATGTAAAATTTACTGCTCTTGAAAGCGACACTTTAATAGTTATACTTCTCACCCTTCCTCCTTGTCCTACGTTGTTCCCAAACTGACTAGGGCTGGGCTTGCTCAATCCAGAAATGGGAGCTTTCCAAGGAGAACTTTGGTTCTGTGGGAAGCAGTGTTGATGACAGTAGGCAGTGCTGGTGGTCACTGCATAGTCCCCTGACACAGTCTTCGAGAACAGCAGTGCTAACTCCAGTGTCCTGGCCAAACTCCAGCTGAATAATTACTTTCTGGCTGCCTTGAATTCCTCTACAGCTTCAGCTGCAGAAGTTGAGCTTCATTTCCCTTCTTGTAAACAATCCTGTGATGTTGAAGCGAAGTAGCTGCTTCATTGCACCTTAGAGGTAACTGTATTTTGCCATTGAGTGAGTGGCTTTAACCTTGCCCTCGTGTGTAGCCTGAGAAATGCTTGGGTGCATTTTTGGATGGTAAGTTTCATTCTTTGCATTTGTAAAAGCATCTATCTTGCCATCTTTGATGCTTGTGTATGTCCTGGGAACAAAAGTAGCCAGAATTCGGGTATTTGATTGGCCAAGCCAACTGCTGAAATGCTGCTTTTACAATGAGGTGTGACATCACCTTGTACTCTGCTTTTTCAGTAAGAGCCTATTTATTGTGTTTACTGGTTAATGAGGGCATCTGTGAGATTCAGTGCCATGTGAGATAGCTAGAAGTTGAAAGATGACTGGGAAGGGAATATTGAGATCATCTTTAGTGGATGAGCTAGGAGTCCTCCCATGTAACTATTTAAGCACAATGGTCCCTTGCTCTTTGATAAGCACCACAGGAGGCAGCCCATGGCTGGATGTCTCTAGTCTGCTCAAACCCACAGACTTACAGAGTAAAATACAGAAGCAGGAAGCTAGGTCAGAAAATCATGACTGCTTTTTCAAAAATAAGAGTGTAGCCAGTGCCCTGCTTTCTGGGCGTTGGTGTTCAGACAGCCTCATCTCCCCATGCTGGGAGAAAGGTTGGCTTACTCAGTGAGAGGGACCAGCCCTGCTTGCAGGTGAGTACTGCAGCTCCTTCATGCATGGGAGCTCTGCCAATATTTCATTGCTCTTTCCTCCAACAGCAGAGACTTGAGGTCTTGTGCTCCTGAGAGCAGAGGTCACCAGTGATTTTGTAGGTTGGTTTATGATGGTGATCTGGTTTAATCTTTATATTATTCTGATGTTCCCTAAATTGTTCAGCTAAATGAGCTGCATAGCTAATAGACCCTCGTGTTGACTTGATTTTTGTCAGAGGGTGACAAGTGGAGTGTGATTCAGATGTGCCCTTCCACATTTAACGCGTGCAAAAGTTACTTGTGAGAGACAAACTGCAGGCTGAATGGCTGAAGATCATGGCCTCTTGATTTTCTGTGGGGTGCATAAGAGTTGAATTACTTTCCTATGAGGAAGCCTCAGAGTTAAGCTTATACTGAGGTTTGCTGTTGAGTTAATCTTTTGTATAATATGTATAGCCTTTTTGTTGCCAGATACTGAGTACACGTTTAACTACAAACACTAAATCAAGATTCCATTACTCTTCCTATACATATAAGAACTAACTTTTTGCCATTTATTCTCCCAAAGAAGTTAGGCTTTGCATGTTCCACTCTTAAACTGCCCTTTAGATTCATATACCCACCTCTTCTTGCTAAGGAGACTCCTCATCATTGTCTTCTTGAAGCCTGTTCCTCTATTCAACACATATTGTTTTGTCTCTTCCCTCCCTGGTTGCTCAGAAAGTACACCGATGTTGTGGCATTTCTGTCTTGCAATATTGCACCTATTCAAAATCTGGTACTTGATGAGAGTCAGAATAATTGGTTTCTTTACCAGTCCAGGTTGCCCACTTAGCTGTATGGAGCGATTTTAGCAAGGGATGACAAAAACTGCTTCTAAAAACTGTTTGCATAGCAAATTTTGCTTGGTGTTTGGTTTTCAGATCACCTTTAGGGACTGTGTGTTATTTAATGTGTTGTCATAATCAGGATGCAAGAAAGCACACGGTTTAAAACTTCGAAGAGAGAGTCTCATGGCTTCAGACTCCTTGGAAATGGCAAAATCGGGCTTACAAGCAGTTCATTGCAGGAACCCAGCTGAAACTCCATGGTGTGTAAAGAATGTGTGATGGCTGAAGGCATAGACCTTCTGAGAAGAAAATCTGATGGTGAACATGCAGTTTTCTTAACAAGTAAATGTTAATGCCAGGCTTCATAACTTGCTGTCTATATGTTAAGCTGCTTCTTCATAAATCTTTGCGCATTTGCATTTAGAAAAAACTATTCAACCAGTTCTCCTTAAATCAGCCAAGGATTCAAAATTGTTCCTGGTTTTCTGTAGGCTCGTCAGCTCTCATGGGTCTGCACAGGTCTTCCAAGATGCAGAGGAAATACAAGATTCTAGGCTAAAATACAAACATACCTAATCTGAAAAGTAACAGTAGGTAAAGATGTTGTGCAAAATACAGAAGTTGAAAGACATGTAAGTCCAAGGGTAAATTTATATTATAAACTCCTTATTTATTGTATAGACCATGCTCCTTTAGTGACTCGTTTTTGGTTTGTTTTTGTTTTTCTTTTCAATCTGGCCTGACCTTGTGTTCAAAGGAAAACTGGATGGCACAGGTTTTGAACAGACTTTGGCTATGTTGTTTGCAGAACCAGAGGGCTTCTCCCAGAACAGGCTTAACATGTGAATGGCCCTGGGGCTCCTGTGGAGAGATGGATAGCAGGTTTGGAGATAGGATTGTAGTTGATCAGTGCTTTCACTGGAGCCATGTGACTGTGTAAGTAGGAAGATAATTTAAAGTAGAAATTACCTTTGTATGTCTGTGAACAAGGAAGATATAAGTAGCTGTTCCTTGTGAGTTACAAGGTAGCTTTTTAAAGTGAGATTTTAGTGTTGTCAAAGTACTATGTGTTTTCTCTGCTGTTGTTAACTTGGTCTGGTGTCAGTACTGCTGTAGGTGTTAGTTAACACGAGTTTTTCTAGGCAAGCCAGGTCTCCAACTGAGAGAGTTTTCTCCTTCATACTTTCCTTTAAATTTAAAAAGACTCAGGCAAATAATTATTTATGAAATAGAAAAGACGTAACTGCACATAGGAGAAAAAAAAATGATGAAATAAAAATGAGAGTTGCAGGACTAAATTCTAGGTACTTACATCCAGGTTAGTAAAGAAACATAGTGGTTACGTGTCTCCTTAGATGCACAATGCCGGATAATGAGCATCTTTGTAATCATAAACCAGGAATGTACAGGTGATTAACTCTACACATGCCAAGCTTCTTTCTACTACAGTTATTTAGTATTATTAGCTTCACACTTATTATCAAAGACTGGTTTAAGGCTAAGAATTAATTAAATCCTCCTAACCCCATTTTTCAGTCAATTTATCAAGCTGGATTTGTATTAAACTCAAGTATGTATGTCTACCTTGTCATTTGCTTTACTATAAGAATTTTTATTGAAAAACTCCAGCTGGGTATATGTGTATATTTTATTCTAAATTTCTGAGAAAAACTTGAGAAAACATAAAAGTAAAAATCCAAAGTTTTCCTTGAAGAGCAAATACTTATAACTGGATGACTTCTAAATTTGCTCTATGTACATAGACACTAAAAAACTCAGGTGATCAGTGTTCTGCTAGAGCCTATTTGTGGTAGCTATCCCAAATATTTAATAGTAAGGGACTTTCTAGGAAGCGTGGTATTTCATTTAAAAGATGATAGTAAGCTCATAGTGCGGAGAAAACCCATTCCATGGCATGTCAGAAACCATGGTGTGATCCTTACTGCCTTTGGGCCTCTGCTCTTCCCATTTCTTTGAGCCATTGTTTCCTTTGTGAACCTGCCTCCAAGTATCTGGCCAAGAAGCCCCTGCATCCCAAGGTAATAAGCATGGAAAATCAGAGAAGGCAGCAAAGAAGTTTTAAGCTGTTGCATTGTTGCAAGTATTTAGGTGTGGTTTTGACTCTTCTTCCTTTCTGAGAAATGGAAACAGTCCTTTTTTTTTTTTTTTTTAAGTGCATTACCTGTGCGCACAATTTTTCATTGCTTTGTACAACTGGGTTCCATCCCTTTTGTTTTTTATATTTTAAAATAGTTTATTGTTCCCTTTAAAAGTATTTCTTTTACCTTCCCTCTGTTAGAAAATAGCTACTCCCAGAGAGGCGTTCTGCATGGCATCTAGAGGCTTTTTCTTTACACCTATGGGGAATGGACCTTCTAATGATGGTTTCTGCAGAGTTGGGGTGAGGACACCTCCCTGCATCCTTAACTCCAGCCCTTGTGCACGTCATGTGAGGATGTTGGGGGTGTTATGGTGTGTGTGGAGCTGGCAGGGTGACGGCTGCCAGTGCTGCTGGTAGCAGAGGCTGCGAGGACTGATGTGATGCCCAGATAGCTTATTTTACTTTCCCTTCACACAGCTCTCTGCTGCCCTGGGAGGAGCAGTCCACATTTTTGTGGGAGGGAAGCCCTCTTCAGCAGCATCAGTCCTACTCTAACATTGTAGGACTGTGGTGAAGGAAGAAAACCCAACCCTCAGTCTGTGTCCTTTTGTGCTGTTCCACTGCCCCTTTTCCCCAAGGCAAAGGAACCCCCTGCCTGGTTTCTTCCCTTTTGCAGCAGCTTGAAATTTGCCTGACCATGATAAAGGATTGCAGCACAACAAGGTGGAGAATTAATATCTTTTGTAGAAGGAATGAGGCTTGGATGGATCTGGTTAGTTGAGTCTGGGTTTGAGAAGATAAGAGGATGGATGTGCTGTAGTGGGAGTGTGTATGAGGTAGATGGATGGAGAAGGTCATGCTACAGGGGGTGGGAAACAACTTTTTGGGGCTGTTCTCAGCTTCCCACTTACGAACCTGGTAATGCCACCAGATTTCAGTTTTGCCTACGCTGTTGAGAAACCTTGAGCTGGTCCTAGGCAAGTATCAGTCACACGCATTTTGTCTGGGTGAGGATTTGGTGCCAGAATTGCTAATCGGATCAGGACGTCTGGGTATGCTTTTTTCCACAGCAGTGTGTGGGCAGAATGCTGTGCCTCATGCTCCCGTGGGTGATTGAACTTGCCGGGTTTTATAGCTTTGAGACTTTGGCCTCTATCACATGCATCAGCATGAAATTGGTGCCAGGCTAGAGCTTCTAAAAGAGGCATTTATGTGGGGAGGCTGAGTTCAAAAAACAGCCTTGGAGTCACTGGCTGCAGTAACACCCTAGTGGGGCTGTGAAATATAAGGGAAGCTGTATGATAATATGCACAACCAAAGCCCAGTGTTTCTTCTGTGAATGGCCAGATGGGAATTTCAACTGAAATGGGGCAGACAAACACAAATGAAAGTTGTATTTTTATTCAGTGTATGTATCTAGGTAAACAAATCAGAAAATCTGCTATTGCCAGAATGGACAGCTTTTAGGGGATCTTAAACTTATGTTTATACTGAAATTTCAAAACATATAAATAAATGGCATGAAGTTACAAACATGGAAAACAGGATAGACACATGACCGAGTGTTTATGAACATCTATCCTGTCCCAGACCTGCAGCACAGCATGTGATGTTGTTGTTTCTCCTCCAGCAGAAGGTGAGGGGGGAGTCACTAGAAAGAAGGGAGTATAACTTGGTTTAGTGTAATCTGAAATCCTTTCACAGGGAGTTTTTTAACTTAGAGCACACAGTACTCTGAATCATCTAAAATAAACATATTTATTTTTCAAAGACACTTTTCAGTTCCTTAGTGCGTGATTTCTGTTGTAGTCAGTGTTTAATGGTGTTGGAAGCTGCAGCAGCTCTCAAATGCACCCCAGTCCCTTGGAAGCCGCAAGTCTGTGTTTTGGTTTGGCAGATGCTTTTCTTTAATGGACTGACTTGTTGCCACTGTTGGAAGGCATTTTGGAATCCAAAGAAGTCTTCTCTGGGAGAAGATGCTGAAATTTTTCCGAACTCGAGTGAGAGAGATGCTTGAATTCCTTGTGTGATGCTCCAATGCTGCAGAGCGTGCCGTGAGCTGTGCTGCAGTGCAGAGCCACGCACAGTGGGCTTCCCTGTGTGCAAATCCCTGAGATCTTCTGTAAATGCAGACATCCTGCAGCCTGTACTGTACAGTGGCTCTTTAAAACGGTAAAGAGCAAAATACATTTCCTCCTGCCAAACCTTGCAGCCCTGAGAGGCCTGTTGCCAGCCGGGGCAGGGTCCTCCTGGTCTCTGCATCGTTTCCTGCATGAACCTTTGCCCTCCCGTCTCGGGGCACCATAACTCTGCAGCCAGGCTGTCACAAACTCTCTTCCTGTGATTGTTATCCCGACATCTCCCTTCCAGTTTGTTTTATAGCACAATGATAGCGAAGGCAGGGAGGAAGGAGTGGGGAGGAGCTCCAGTTGTAAAAAGGATTTCTCTACCCTTAGTATTGCTGTCTGTCCAGGGAAAGCTGTGCATTCTTACCCTCTGGGGAAAGAGGATGTGCTGGGAGGAGGCAGGCAGTACCCCATGGCAGGGGATCCATGAGATGTAGCTGGCAAGAACAGGGGATATTTGACCTGTCAGGCCTAAAGTCAGGATTAAAACTAGTTAATATGAATGTGCTTAGCACTGCCCACAGACTATTTTTGTTACCTGACTGCAGTCAAATGATGTTTTAAAAGTGAATTTCAGAATATAAAAGTGGCCTTTTGGGAATAAGGCCTAAGATCCTTCTGCTCCAGTCTTTTCTCTGCCTGGGATCTATTCTAATTCAAGTTCAAGATAAGGCATGCATCCATCCAGTTCAAGCAAGGGTTTTGGATTTATTTTGTTGAAAGCATGTACCTATGACTTAAAGTAGATGGATAACTGCAACATTGAATTTTCAAGTTGTGCATATATCTTCATAAATACTAAGTTTTCATTTTTTTAATTTGTCATGTTAAATTAATGAGAAATAATGCTACTGCTGTCACATCGGGCTCCTAAAACATGATGTAGTATTACTGTTATTTGTGTGCATAAAATACTTGTTAAATTTTGCAAGCTGAGAATCGTAATCAAAAAAGTACTTGCTGCTGCTGAAATTTTTGGTCATATTTCTTGCTAAGAGGTAATAACAAAAAAGTCATTAAATAAAAATGTGAATCCTGTTGACTACGCTAAAAAAATGCAGTAAGGCTCTCTGGTCTTTTAGAACAACTTTGACTAAAATTTTTGCAAGCCTTCCTGGAAATGATGTCTTTTGCATACTACCCCAAGTCCTAGAAGTAAGAAGGCAGAGTGAGGCTACCCTGCATGTGCAGACATGTCTGCAAAAGCAGTAAGGACAAAGTTCAGTGTCAGCTGTGAATGGGGCTTGTAAAGGCACATTAAAATACTAGGGGTTATTTAAGTTAAACCTCAGGTTAAATATGAAGACTGGGCAAATGTGATACACAAAAAGCAATGGAAAACATATGCCAGGCAAAAATATTCAAGAATTTGTGTGTTGGTATGAGCCTTGGATGAAAGTAAGTTATGTGAGCCTGCCTTTGCTTATTCCTTTGGGACTGGAGCTGTGGAAAAGGAGGTATTACCAGCTGTTGTGCAACGTAAGACTGCCTCATCTTACATTACATTAACAGGAGGGTTGCCTCATGTAAGGATTATAAATATACAGACATATATAAGGAAATACATATATATATATTATACCTACCTATGCAATTAAATATTTAAAAAGTAGTGTTTCTGTTGCTAATTTGTGTATGATGTGTCTATGTTTAAAGAAACAGAACCATGAAAAATGCCCAAAACACAAATAATGGTGCTGCTGCAAAGGCAGATAAACCTATGTGCTCAGATCCCATTTCTGCAGCAGTTATTTTCATGAGGTGGATCTAAAGCTGAAGCAAATATGTTGTGCCATTGTCCAAAGATTAAGGTAAATCAGATCTGAGACATTTCTGTTCGTAATTAGGTCTTCCACTGTTGTAGTCTTACTCCTTAGTTTCTATATATACAGTTTCTTTTTCAATAGAAACTTCTGTTTCTCTCATTTTCTCTGTACCATGGGTCATAGTTATTTTGATTCTCCCAGCACATGGTTTAATAAAGCCCACTTATTATAGGAAGTAACTGAGTAGGAAATACTGGTTGAAGGATAAGATTTAGACAGCTGTGGCATACAGGAGATTATCTTCTGTTTTTGCAGGGTTGCCACTAGGTTTAATGTGCACCCTGGAGAAACACCTCTAGTAATGTCTATGTAACTATCAGTTTTAGCAGTGTGAATGAAGGTACCCCAAGACCTGATTTCGTGCATAATCCGTTTCCTCTATTCACTTTTCACTTTGCTGTTAAGGACAGAAGATAATCTGAAAAAAACAAAAAAAGCATTCATGGAATTGTAGGTGGGAAGAAGGATTTGTGCTGGATCACGGGTTAGATTGAGCTATAAATTTTGCAGATGGAATGAGCAATGAGATGGGAGAGCAATGTTTACGTGCAGCTCTTCAAAAGAAACTGTGTGGGGGGCTAAACTTCATGTGCGATGCTGTTAACGTTGCCTTTAGCTGTTATGTCCAGAGAACTAATGCACGCTTGAGTTTTGCCTCAAAATCCTGTTCTTCAGAGATAAACAATTCTGTCCCATGAATGTCACTGTGGTTTCTCAGCGTGGTAGGAAGTTGCTGTAGAGTAGATCCTCCCAATTTGAGGAGGATCAATTATGACTTGTAGAAGCCTTAACAGATAGGTCTAGGTGCATTGGGAGGAAGACTTGCTTCCAGTGTAGTACATGTGGTTCATACCCTGCTCACTCTTTTTTTGTAGCCTGTGGGTTGTCAGCTCTGTGGGTCACTGACTCGGTTACCCTCTGCTCCTGGCACAGTGAGGCCCTTTCTGCTCAAGGTCTCTGGGTGCTACTGCAGTACAAATATTTAACGATAAAACATGCTTATCTCCCGCCAAAAATCTGGCAGCATCCTTATCAAGATATTATTAAATTGTCAGCTCAACCATATGCCGAGCGTTTTAGGCGAACAAATGTTCACACTGGCTCTCGCGCGGTGCGTGAAGGCTCTGGAGAGAGACAGGTGGCTGTGTTTACACCATCGAGTACTGCCCGGTTCCTTACAAACAGAAACTTCCATTAAGTGCCTCTTGCTTTATAGCAGATTCAAAATTTATGGACTTGATATGCTCGAGACCATGTTAATTTGATTACACTTAGAAACGCTCGGTGTAGGTTGGTGGAACCTACATAGTTCGCATATTAAAGATGTCTCTGCATTGACCATAGGGAAAAAGCAATATGGGAGAAGTAAATTTATCAGACTCTCCCCACAAGAAATAAAAAAGCTTGGCAACGAAACAATGGTTTAAAGTTTATCAGTACTTTTTCTCTCTGAGTAATTAACAGAACAATGCATTTACCAATAAATTTGACTACTTCCATTATTTGCCACTGATAAACACTCAGGAAAATCTTTGTGCTCTTTTAGGCACTCTTTTTCATCTTTTCATCCCCTTTCCCCAGATGACATCACTTATTATCACACCTTGGTTCTTGGAGTACTTGAGCTTTAAGATCCACCAAGCAGTTGTCAACCATTTCATTTTATCTTCAGATTGTCTCTTTTTTAGGAGTGAGAAGTAAGGATGTTGTTCTGTCACTGTACTAGCTTTTTTTTTCCCACACTTTTATTCTTGGAAGGTAGCCTGTTTGGCAAAAAATCAAAATAGTCTGATTTTTGTGTTCATGCTTGGAATTTTCTTTCAGAAATCTGTAGCAATACTTCACAGTCTTAGCTGTGGTTCATCAAAATGATATATAGATTAATTTCACCATTGAATTTGGTTCCTTTCCTATGCTCTTGTTTTAAAAATAAATTAATAAATTAGTCCACTGTGAAAGCTGTCTACTAGGAAAGCTATTTGCATTTTTTTCATTAAGAACTGTATTATGTTCTGAAGGACTGCTACAGCTTGTGGCGTTTGATTCCCATTCCTTTTTTCTTTCCCCCTCCTTTTTTTTTTCCCCCCCTTTTTTTTTTTTTTTCCTGTAAGGACAGACTTTGTACCAAACTTTCATAATGATAAATGAGAGAAGAGGGAGATGATATTTCTTCTCTCATGACTTTATTTGTCGATGGCATTTGAATGCATCAGGAGGTAATGAACTGAAAATGAATTAGAATTTATACTGAACATTTTCTTCAGAAAAAGAAATGCTTTTGGAATGCTTAATGCAAATTAATTTCAAGGAAACTGCTTAGCTGTCTTTATTGATGGATATTACTTTGTAATAATTGTGTTTGTTCTGCCTGTGTAATTTCTTCAGGAGAGAGAATTTCACAGGCCAATAGAAGTTTAAAAGTATAGATATCAAGAACATTATTACTTGCAATCTTTGATAGAGTTTTAGGTGACCTTCCCTTACTCAAAGCACTAGTTGCTTTGCCAATGACTTAATTATCTTTATGACCTGTGTATTCCCTTCTCTGCAGTCTTTTTTTGCCAGAATGAGAGCCTCTGACCATACAGCTGTCCTGCAGCTCCAGGGTACCGTGAACATTGTCACCCAGCCTCTAGATGCTTCCCAACACTGTCCTTGTAGGTTGAAGCTGGAAGAGCTGGGCCCCACAGATCCTTTCAGAGTAGCCTTATGGCTGATGGATGTCCCTGGGGGCACAGAGGGAGCAAGGAGGGGCTTGCTGCTGTTTTGAGCAAGCTCCTCAGATGATGCATGCTCTGGGCCTGTTGAGGGTGATTCAAACGTACAGTAGCTGAAATGCAGCAACTGCATCTGAGCTTTGTTTTCCAAAGTGGAGAAACAGTAATATCTCCTTAACCCATCTGTTCTTCAATCCATCCTGTTCTCTAGTGAGAAGTCATTATTTCTACACTATATTCTACAGGGAAATTCCACTGTCTCCCCAGAACCTGCTCCAGAGCAGTGTAAACCAAAGTTGTGCTGTGCCAGCTTGGTTTCAAGGGGTGGATAGAGTGGATTGGAGCAGCAATGACGTGGTTTTGGAAAGCTCCAACAGGGATGAGTCAGCATCCAAGGTGGTTTGGGAACATGAGGCCTCTTGTAATCTTCCATTTAATATTTGAAAATATTTCATGCTTTTAATAAAATACAAAGAGTGCAATTCCTTTGGAATTGCTGTGGGCCAAGTTGTCAAAAGAGCAGAAAGGCGATGTGGATCCACGTGATGTTTAGGACAGGGCAAATGGCCATCCTTCCTGTGGCAGTGTAGGGCCTCCAGGCTGTGTAAGATGACCAGTAGTGGAGAGAGGCTTAGAGAGACACCACAGAATTAAAGGGTAATGGAGGCAGGAAGGTACCTCTGGGAGATTGTCTAGTTCAGGGCCTTGCCCACAGCTGGAGCTGCTAAGGCTGTGCTCAGGACCAGATCCAGCTGGGTTCTGAATACCTCCAAGGATGGAGGCTCCACAGCCTGTCTGAGCAACTTTTGTCACTGCTTGACCACCATTGCAGTAAAGGTGTTTCTTTTCTTAAAACATGGGAATGGTGATCCTCTATGGAAAAGCGGAGATCCTACTGGAGACCTGGTGAGGTGCTGTTATGAAAGCAGATGACTGCTTTCTATTTTGCTAAAGGCTATGAAGCACATTTCAAACAAATTGGAGATCACTGTTGAGAAGTAAGAAGCTGCTTTATATTTGAACTCTGCCTCTAACCATGAAAAAAGCACCATGCTTGTATCCATTCACAGTGTGGTTGCAGAGTTAACATCCCATATCCCTAACTGGGCCATGTTGCATCCTTCCTAACCCCGCCCTCCACCCTCCCCTCTCTGTCACTTCTCATCTGAATGGCTTATATTCACTTGCAGGGCCTCACTAAACCTACTGTTGTTTTCCCTTCCACTTTAACTCACTCCTATGATGTTCACTCCAGCCTCTAGTGTGCCTGCAGTATCTGTTTCCATTGCCTCCTTGATGCACCTGTACGAAACCTATTTCACTGGTCTCCTGTTGGAGAGACACCTTTTATAAAACTGCTTCATTATCCTCATTCAAAAGCGTATTTCAGCTCTTTGTAGTGTTTTAAAGACCTTGGTGGCACTCTGGGCTGCTTGTGTGCTCAAGCTCCTTCCTTGCAGATGAATGTTCCCTTATTGATTCAATGCTATGCTGCTCCTGTATCACTGGTTGTCTGTTCCTGTATTCTGCTATGTCATCTTCACTGAGAGGCTGCTGGTTTCCCTCCTCTGCAGAAGGCTGCCTAGAATGGGATGCAGTCCCTAGGTTGACAGGATAATACACAACGCAAGAAAATTATGGTGGATCTATGATGCTGAGATCTGATTTGTTATGCAGGTGAACTTGGATGAACAACTCCCTTGTACAGGAAGCCCCGTGGTCCAAAGGGCGCAGTCAGGTTTAAGCACTAAAGTGAAAACATACAAAAGGAGACAACAGAAAAATCTTAAGTAGTCTTGTAAGCTGACCTTTGTTAGATAAAGAAGGCTGAACTCTTACGTAGTCTTGTCTTTGTTTATGTGAGTGGGTAACAGTTGTGGGGTGATTTTGTTTTTTGCAAAGCTGCTCTGCATCAGTTTAGGCAGGGTTGTTGAGAAAGGTCAGCCAGATGAAGTCCACAGAAAATAAACTGGATCAAGTTCGTTTGCTGGGAATTTTGGTGTAACTCCTTGTGTCTCTACTCCATCCCTGGATTTTGGACAATACACTGCCCAAATCTTTGTGTTTGTGGTGGCAAGAAGGTGCCGGTGGTTGGGTTGGAGGCAGGGAGAAGTGATGTAGTTACTGATGGGTTGGTGTGGTCCCGTTGGCTTTGGTGACATGACCAGCCTAGTCTGGGCACCGCTGGTGTTACCCTGTCCTGTCTGTGGTTGTGTTTGTAACAAAGCAGCTGCCAGTTGGCAAGGTTAGGTGGCTGTGAATCCAGTGACTGCTGTTTCTAGAACATGCTTTTTCCCCCTTTTGAAAGGTGTTGTATAGGTAACATCACTATATAGAAAAAAGTGAGAGATCTTGATGCATTGAAAATTATTTTTTGTTCTTCATTCTTACAATGTGACATCTGTCTGTGGTCTAAAGCAGAAGCATGTTCTTGCTGCGATTGAGATAACACAGAAGTAAATGACACTGAAGTTAAATGAATCCATTTAGAAATAAAATTAGCTGTATAATTGGATGCAGAAAGTTGTCTCATCACAACTGTTCTTGAGTTCTACTAGTAGTAGGTCAAACTTTGGGATACATTAGCAGTTGTAGGGACACAGCAACAGTTAAATGTTGGCTTTGAATATCTGAGCCCTTTTTTAAGGGGTCCTCTCCGTTACAGAATAAGTGAACTGCGGATTAGTAGTGTTTCATCACTGAGATTACTGTTACACTGATAGCTCTGAAATTCTGGTTTTATTATACTTAGTATTTTTAAAAAGCTGGAATTTCTAAGAACTGTATTTGTTCTTATTCTTTTTTATTCTTAGTGCAATGCCCAGATGCCCCTTAATTCGACCTGCTCTAAACAAATATATATTGGATGAGCATTAATTCAAGCCTTCTTGTGTGTGTCTTTGTTTAAGATACATTTGCACCATGGCTTAAAAAAGTCTTAAATGTGTTGAAGCAACAAAAATGGCACCTGACTGTCCAACACAAGTAAATGTATTTGGCTGAAATAAAATGCAAATGATGCAAATTATTCCTGTTAAATACTGGAAAGTGATTGAGTTTCTAAAGTCATCAGCTTGATGACTTACTTTCTTAACCCCAAAAAGCAAACAGATTTTGGTGTAATTGCCATTTGAACTAATTGTATGTTGAGAATTGTGTATACTCTACATGGCTGCTCCAGTAACACCAACTGCTTTGATTTTCCTGGAAAACTCAAGATTGTAAGTTGGAACTTTATGCTATGTCAGAGAATGAACAACTTCCGTGTGCGCCTTTGTAATTCTCATAACCAAAAATATATATGTGTACTGTATCTGATGATGTTATGAGGTTCTGAGTTTGTTTTCTATTCCCCTTATCATATGTCTTCGGACTATTATATACAACTGAGCTTTAAGTTCAAGCCCTGATTTTTATGCTTAAAAAAAAAAGTTTTGTCTATTTCATATGTAGACAGAAATGTGGAGGGGAAGAAAGGAAAGAAAGGATGCTGTTTTCTTATGTGCACCAGACTGTAATGCTCTCTGTTATCATGAAATGTCATTATCCCATTCTTGTTTCACTTCTCCTTCCCCCATATCCGTATTACATTTTGTAAGTCTTTTATGCAAATCACTTCAAACCAGTTGTTTAGTCATCTTAACGGAAAGGTTTGGTCTCAGATGGGTGCTGAATTTAAAAAAAAATATATTAGCTTTTTCGTCTCAGGCTAGAACTGTTAATGTGTGCCTGTCTCCTGCCAAACACCACTAGTTTTGCATAGCCTTTATGAACAGTATTTATCTGCATGAAGTTGGCCATTGCTAGGGAAGACAAGCTATGGCGGAAAGTTTGTTGAAGGCCCTAGATTGCAGGGATTGGAAATATATAGACTAAATATGTATTTTAAATTAAGGATCTGTTTTCTTCCTCTTAATGTAGAATATCCTAGGATTCTCTATCAGGTCAGTATGTATTGACCATAAAAACAACAAAAAAATACAGTAAACTTGGTTGTCTGGCTGAGTAAGGTTATTAAACCCAAAAAAGCCAGTGTGGAAGCAGTATGTCCTAAAGCTGAGGAATCACTTTAAAAAGGTCACTACCGTCCAATGAACTTTGCTTTTGATTCCCCTCATGAACGGCGAGGTGGAGCAATGAGGTGCAGGTTTCAAGTCTCTCCATCGCTGTTTGTGGGAGCAGTCTCAGCCATCTGTTTGTGCCGTGGTGCCGTCATGCTCCGGTGCCCGCCGCTGAAGCGTGACGCGTCTGTGCCTCTGCACGCACGGGCTCCCCCGCTCCTTCGGGGAGGGCCAACGCTTCGGACACCGTCTGAGCTGTGCCTTGGCAGCCTGAGAGACCCAGACAGCGTGCCCACATTCCCGCTGCAGGCAGAGGTGTTCCTGGCCCTGTGTGATAGGATGATCCCTCTCCTGCCACAGCTCAGACCCCTGCAGATAGTGGCCATGGATCTCAAGGCTGCCCCGATACTCAGGTCAGAGTCCATTAGCAGTGGGGTGGCTGACCACCACCCCATAGCGTGTAATTTCTGGGTTATGCATCCAGGACATTGACCTTGGTTGCATTTCCCCAGCCTTGTGTGTTTAGATGAAACTCAGACTTCAGTGGCTTGTGGTTAGCAAGTGTCTTGTGTGTGGCAAGGGTGGGACCCTGAAGAGGGCCTCCAGTACCCTGCAAAGTGAACATCCAGTTTTTGTTTGAATTTAACTCTTATTTTTGGAACCATGGGTGACTTATTCTTGGAACCCCATTTTTCAGAAACCCATCTGCATGCAACGTTGCCAGGATTTCTGGTACAAATATTTTGTCATTTGCTCTTGAGACAATCTGTTGTTTCAGTCCTGGATGAAGTTTTGTAATATGTTGCTTGAGATATCATGGAAAAATATCTAAGTGGCGGTGTAATCTTCTAGGTGAAAACACAAGGTTAAGATTTTTTTCCTTTGCTTAAGGAAAAAATTAATTACTCAGGTTTATCAATTAATAAAGTCTATAAATTAAACAACAAAACAAAGCACAACCCAAGAGGTTAGTGCATCTATTTTTTCTGTCCATGAAGCAATTGAGTTAGAAGTGAACCATCTTTACTTTTCTGAGAAATATTTGGAGTTCTCACATTTGGTGCTCATTTTGCTCCATCCCTTCTCACCTATTTCACATGCTTGGAGCATTCATTGTGCTTGGACGCCCGTGTGTTTGCGTTTGATTTTTTTCCTCTAGCAACAGAGCTCATTCCCTTGACTAATATCTCCCTTAGTGCGTGAACAAAATCCTGCTTTTGCTGGACAGTGAGGTAGCAGAAGAGTTGCTGAGAACTTTTAGAAGTTGGAGATTCAAAACCAAAGATGATCTTTGCTTTTCAATGGCCATTCTTATTCTTGATCAGATTTGTGTGATACTGCACAAGTATCATGTATTACAGAGATAGATGGTACTTTGTTGTGCTGTGTTAATAACAAATGGCAGTGTGCTACAAATACATTTCTTAGGGTACCCATTCGGAATCATAGAATGGTTTGGGTTGGAAGGGACCATAAAGATCATCCAGTTCCAAAGCTCCTGCCATGGTCAGGTGTTACTCTGATTTTTCAAGCTTTCCTGATGCACTTTTTAACTGAATGTTTTCATAGTTTTTAGTTTGGTTTTTTTTTCACACACAGGTGTTATAGTTATAAGTATGTTTATGTTAAGATGAAGTTGTTGAAATTCTTTATCTTGGTGTGAAAAAACAACTGATAGGCAGTTGTCTTAACTAATGAGATAGGAGAGATGTTAACCTTCTCTTCTAATCCTTAATCTGTGTGAAATACTGTAAGTTTGGAGTCAGATGTTTTAATCAGTAGTTTTTAGCTTTCTCTCAAAAAAGTGTGTCTGTATGTGTCCTTACGTGTCCCACAGTGACAGTCAGGGACACTTTGTGCAAGACCAGGTTGCTCAGAGCTCCATCCAACCTGGCCTTGAACACTTCCAGGGATGGGGCACCCACAGCTTCTCTGGGCAACCTGTGTCAGTGCCACACCACCCTCACAGTAAAGAATTTATTTCTAATATCTAGTCTAAACCTACTTTCAGTCAGTTTGATGCTGTTCCCCTTTGTCCTGTCACTATACAGCCTAAACCATCCCTCCCCATCTTTCTTGTAGGCTCCCATGAGTGCTGAGTCTTACAATCAAATGTTTGGTGTAAGTGTTGTCCCTGCTGGTGTTGCCAGCACTGTGATCTCCCCTTGGGTGATGATGTAGGGCGCACATGAGGATGTTGTAGGCTGAGTCCTCTTGCTACACCACGAGTAACTACATCAAAGGGGTAACTGCTGTAATTATGTTTACTGGAGTGACTTCTTTTTCTTACTTTTCAGTCTTTGGTGACTCTCATGAATCCTGCAGACAGATCCAAAAACTCAGGAAGCGGCTCCAAGATGCAATGGAAGAAAACTTGAGTTAGGTCAGCTTTGTGCATCTGGGAAGGCTGTTGAACTGAAAGAGAAGGAAGGTTGAACTGTAAAGAGAGAATGATCTCCTCCCACTCCAAAACTGGAGCATGAGTCGTGTGGTTGCCGGGTTTATTTTGGCAAAATAAGCATTGTAGGTGGTGGCTGATGCTAAAGGTGTGCTAAGAAAAGCTCTTTTCTGTGATGAGCAACTTCGAGTTGGAGAAGGCTTTGCAAAAACAAAAAAATTCACGCAGAGACCCTATGAATACTGCTCCTTTTGGCACTTCCCCCTTTTCCCATTCTTATAGCTTTGCCTAGGAGCAGGCAAGTGGTGCTCCTTGCTCAGTCACTGGCAAGAAATTCATTCTCCTAGAGCTTTGCTTCCTCTTGTTTTGCTCTCTGGATACCTTGCTCCTGGCGAGCTTTCAAGTGCTTGTAGCTCCTTTGTGCAGGAGAGGTGGGCAGGTCTGACTGCACGTAGCTGTGCTGGTGTACTTAACTTTCACTTGTCTTTTTCCTGCAAAATAAATAAATAATTGACGAGTGAACGGGAAAAGCGTGGGAGGAAAAATGTCAGGAAATTCAAAGGTGAAGCTATTTCCTCCCTCAGTAATATTTTTCTTCTACGTGTTGTTTCTTCTCTTCAAACAATGGGGTGAGTTAAGAGTGGATTCAAACTATCAGCCTTGCCATTGTTTATTTAAATCCTTTCATGTGTGTGACGGACCTCAGGAAAAGCCCACACTTCCACTGCGAGCCTTCTGGGCAGCCTCTCTGCAGCGCAGTGCCAGTACAACAGGGCTCCAGTGTTCTTTGGGTCCCCGAGTGCCAATGAGTTTAAACAAACGGTGAAACGTATAAGCTGTGTGATTTAAATGTGTTGGCTGTGAAATCTGATAGCTCTGGCAAAGCCTAATTTTTTTTTAAAAAAGCAATTATATAGCCCACACACTCAGAACAAGGATTTCAGATGTTAATTACTTAAGCATAAGGCGTTTGTGAACTTTTCATGTGTGTTCGTGTGAGTGTGTGTGCACACTTCCATTTGGGGGAAGGGGTGTTTTGCTGAAACAGGTGAAAGTCATTTCTGTAGTATAAAACAGGAAGCAGATGGGTACTAATTAAAGCCCTGTTGATAAAAGTGTGACCGAGCTTTTGAAGCAGCTGCTTTCCTTATTTTATATATAGCTGGTGTGTGCTTCGTATGAGAGCTGGGCTCCCCACACCTCATTGTTTTCGCGGAGCCGCAGGAAATGCGTGTGCATGTGCGTGCGTGCTGCCATGGCTGAGGGATGGCGCTTGCTGTTTGCTTCCTTCTCTACCCGAGTGAAAACGGTGCTTTCCGAACCTTGAGCAAAAGTGCCAGGCACCTCTTTGTCTCCCTCCTCTTCTCCTTCCAGCTTTCCACCCTCAAGCAGGCACTAGGCTGGTGGGAATGCCTGTTTCTAATGGTGCTGTAGATAAGGGAGGGCAGCTTGCTTTGTCTCACAGGTTTTTGTGTCTCACCTCATCCTGGAGAGCTGCATTTGGGAGGGAAACCAAAACACCATTGAGGGTGTCAGCCTCCTCTGTGTGTGTGACTTCCCATTGTCATTATGGTCTGTAATCTTCACAGGCGCTCTTTATATTGCTTTCACTGCCTTTTCTCTTACCTTGGGGCTTGTAGAATGGATAATAAACTAATCTTAAGGGGAAAAAAAGAAGGAAACAACAAGATTTAAACATAATGTAGGCAAAGGAAAAATTGCACCAAAGCAGAGCAGATCTTCATATGGAAGAGCTATCATAGAATCATAGAAGGGCTGTCAGGGACCTTAATGATCCTGTAGTTCCAACCACCCCTGCCATCAGCAAGGATGCTTCTCACTAGATCAGGTTGCCCAGAGCACCACCCCATCTGGCCTTGAGCACTTCAGGGACAGGCATCCACAATTTTCCTGAGCAACCTATTCTAGAGCCTTACCACCCTCTGGGTAAGGAATTTTTTCTGAACATCTAAATTTCTCCTCTTAGTTTAAAACTGTTCCCCCTTATTTTGCCACTATCTGCTTGTGTAAAATGTCACTCTCCACCTTTTTTAAAAGCTCCCTTTAAGTACTGAAAGGCTGCAATGAGGCCTCCCTGGAGCCTTTTCTAACTAACAGTGTTAATTTTAGTGTTTTAATGCCATCCATAGAAAAATGTGTGTTGAACATGGAGAAATGTTAAGTTTCTGTTGACTTTAGTTGGATGAGTTTTGTCTGTATATTGAGTCACTGAAACCTGTTTACTGGTAGCTTTTTGGTGTGGGGGAATTTGTTCTTTCACTGAGGAAAGTGCCGGTGTTCAGTCTTCATGTTGGGGATGTCATCATTCCAGTAGAAAAAAGCTAAATTTGGTGTGGGCAGGAGGAGAAAGAGGAGGAAAATTTTGGTGAGTGATGGGCTTGAGTCCAGTACTGTGCAGATTCATGGGATGGCTCCTGAGGTGTAGAGCAGTATCTTCTGTATGGAGAAACTGTCCTTGCATTGGTTGAGTTTTTTAGTGGATGGTGCTTGTGAATTGGAGTTGTGTTTGGCTGAAGCTCTCACAGGGTTCTGTGGCTTGTCAAGCAGCTGTGATGAAGTTGCTGTACAATACAAGCCGTGGTCTTTAAGGCCATGGTTTTCTCCGTTGACAGTGTTAATGGGTGTTCTTTTCATCACGTCTTTTCAGTCTCTTGGGAAGACAACCACAAAGTGGTAGAGCTTCTTGACCTGTCACCTGTTCTTGTTTGGTCCCTCAGTGTGAGGAGCTGGTAGGTTTTTCATAGAAGTAATTCCAAAAGCCTTTTGCCCCTCATAGCAGGAGTGAGAGGAGGCAGCCAAAGCATCCCTTTACCAGTACCTTGCTGACATTGCTGATGGATGAACTGTGCACTTCCTCGCTCCTGCATCTCTCCCTGACTGCTGTCAGATGAAAGGAAAACTGGCTGTTCTATGGTGCATGGAAGAATGCAAATGTCACCTTCTCCACTGGACAGTGTGTCTCTCAGAGGATTTTTTTACTCTGAAGCCATCTGGGTTGTCTGCATTTCTAGTTATAGGCTCAGTGTGTTGTGCTGCATCATTACAGCCAGAACCATTTGCTAGAGTTTACTGGGTGCCAGAACCTGGGTTAGGAGAGCTTTCCTTCAGGCACAGGCTGCAGGGTTATGAATCCTCCTCTTAAATGTTCTGGTTTTTACAACCCCTCAATGTTTGTCAAGAAGCTGTTGCTGTTTGAGTGTACTTTGACATCGTACTTGAGTTAATCTTCTTTGGCCTTATCCTTTAAGTCAGCCTTTTGACAAAGTCTGGGGGCCAGGTTTAATCTTAGATGGTTCTTGCTCTTTTTCTAGAGTCAGCAACTTAAAATTGTCTGTTTTCTTCCTGTGGTGCACGTGTGTTTTATCCAGGATTACAGGAAAGCCCAGTGCAAACAGACAGAAGACATTTGACTGCCACTACCTCCCCTGGCTGCCTTCTCAGGGATTTTAGAAGTATGTGAGGAGTATGTGGGCTACAAGCTGAGAACAGCTACAATACAAAGAATGAGAGTTTGTCAATAGACTTGATTAAAAAAATTAGAAATCCACATGGTTAGGGCTATTTGAAGTGTGAGCAGCCTCTGTGGCAGTGTAGAGGAGCCAAGAAAGCTGATGCAAAAGGTGTGGTGTGCCTTTATCTGTGCCAGGAAGCAAATGCCTTGTCTCTGCTGCTCTCTGGCAAGTTCTTTCTTAAGGTAAAAAGGCCTTTAAATCTACTTTAAATGGGTTTCTGTGGTGTTTGTTAGCCAACTACACTGCACAGAAATCACTGCAGCCAGGGTATTTGTACCAGATCACGGGCTTCTCTTCAATTCTCCTTAGAGGTGAATATGTATCTTAATATTTTGGTTGATTATGCTTAGTCTTGAATGTTATCCTGTTTAAAAACACAAAAATAGACAGAAATAGATGAGAATTAGAAAAACCCCATTGTTTCAAGTTTAAAATATTACTTCGTTTTCTAAAAGAGCTGTGGAGCAGAGATTTGTATTTTTTCTTGTCAAAATTAGCTACTGCTCTCCTTGGTAAAATCAGTCAATGTGTTGAATATATGCATGTGTGTGTGGGGGATGGCTGCAGTTGTTACGAAAACTTTGAGCAAGATAACGCTGCTCTTCCTTATCAGATGCCTCAGAAATGCTTGGCATTGAAGGAAGTAGCCCGCAGTGGATGAGTGAATGTGGGGTCCTTGAATAATTGACTGAGGAGGAAAAAGGAGGATTAAGCCCATGGCTGCTTTGCCAGTTTCCATTATTTGAAGAATGTGTTTTCAAGTCCTAAGTTTCTCTGATGCCTTGAGAATTTTATTAAAAAGAGTGTCTGAGAGCTATTAAACTTCCTTAAAATTTCAGTTGATATGTAGATATCTTCAAGGTACTAGGTCCAGATCCTTAACTCATTGCACCAAAACGGAGTTTCGGAAGTATTTTTCACAAAGCCAGTCTTGGAAGAAATGTTCTTCTTTTCTTCATCTTCCTCTCCTTCTTAGGTAAACAACACATTCTTAAGACTTTACTAACAGAGGAGAGATGGAAATCCTTCTCCAGGATAACTGAATGCTTGAAATACAATGTTCAACTTAAACCTACAGAAAAAAAATCCTTGAGAAATTTTTGAAATGTAATTCTGTAATTTCTGCTTTGTCACAGAGCCTGTTTTGTGTGAATTGTGTGGTGTTTGGAATGACGCCTCTCTTTTTTGTAATCCACAGGGCATTTTCTAGGGGTCACGATGGGTTTAGTAATCACATCCACTGCAGACCGTGATCCTGCTGAGCAGCAGCGATGGCACGTAGTTCAAAGTCTCTTTCCCAACTCTCTGCCGTGGTGTCAGGGTGAATGTAGGCAAACAGTGCCTTGCTGGGGCTCTGCCTCGTCCAGCTGTGTCACCTGCAATGCCTGGGTGCATGTGAGCTGACTTCAGAAGAGCTTTGTTGGCTTTCCTATGATTTCAAAACCAGCCTTCAGCAAATATGTTTACTTTATATTCTGCCCCTCTTTTTTTTTTCAAAGCCGATTCCAAACGAGATGGGCGTTCCCTGGGGGAAGTGGGAAAGCCACACATCGACTTTGGCAATGTGGACATTGGGGAGATCAGCCNCCCCCTCTTTTTTTTTTTTTTTTTTTTTTTTTGACGTCCCATTTCTTGCTTTTTGTGTTTTGTTCTGAGCATGCTTGTGAGCCTGTGTTTTACAGGTTGCAAAATGGTAAAATTGTGAATTATCTTGCTGTTGTAAGCCAGCAGTGGACAGGAAGAAAGTGGGAAATACTGAATAGGCGGCATATTGCTGCGTAGGCATTTAATGTTGTTACAGTGTGATATAAGTTAAAATATTGCTTATTTCCTCTTAGCTGTTCAAAACAACCTGGAGCATGTTATGACCAGGATCTAAACAATAACTGAAAAAGTAAAAACAAATGTTTTAACAGAGAAAGGCATGGCCTGCCAAATACGCTGCATAATTTATGATTAATCAACAAACAAAAGACTTGAAAATACCTGACTTTCTGGGGGAAGACTTTAATTTCTTTATAAAACCAAATACAAATGTGCAAAAATTCCCTGCAATATCTTCAAAACTGAAAAGAATAAAAAAATTAGGTACAAGCAGCAAGGGCTTCAGTGTTTCCTGCAGTGGCCAGCAGTTTAATGAATCTGTGGACATAAACCCAAATATATATAAATGACAAATTATTATAGAATTTCATAAACAAAATTGGTTAGATAATATTGGAAAACAGGCTTCAGTAAACATGCTTTCTTTTTTTGCTTCATCCTTGTTTTTAAAGAGGGCTTTATGTGAATAAATAACTTCCTGTGTCTTGATAGCTATTGCAAATGACAGCTCCTACTGCTGACATTCCTGCTATTTTTAATCAGACGTGAGTTAATGTCCTGTAAATTTTTTTATTTATTTTTTTGAAATGAGTGCCCCATTCTGACCAGCTCCGTTAAAGAGTTCGCACATCTTTCGAGCTGTGCAGGGGGCTGCGTTTCTTCTCTCCCTGACTGCCTGCAAGAGGTAGAGCTAAATTGCAGTGCTTGAGAGAAGCAAAAGCTGTCAGGAGACAGATGCTGAGCAAGTCCCTCTGTGGAGTTCCTTGTTGCACCCCTTTGAATTGATTTAGGGCGTTTTAGCTCCCAGTGTCAGCTGTGCTTTTGCCTTAATATGCTTTAATGCATGTCTGGGGAAAGCTGGAGGGAAGCTCCATGGCCTTCTTCATCTTTGGGCAAAAGGTTGAGAGGCCCCTGGCAGGCTTGGTGTTTGGGAATCTGACTGTTGCAGTCCTTAAATCTCAGTATCGAGGCTGCCAGGCTGGGGCTGCCCAATTCCACGTGGGCTTCTCTTTGAGGGGGATTGAGATGGTGAAGCTTGCACCACGTGAGGACTGTGACCTCTAGGAGGAGGAAGCCTAATCTGGAAGTTGATAAGAGCTTTTTGGGTTTGAGGGATTAGGATAGAGGACGAGAGGCTTTACAAAAACAATGTTTTCTTTTCTGAACTGATAAGAGTGATACAATGTCCTCCCTGGGACACCTCCTGTTCCACCTGTAAAAGGCACCTTGTGCCCAGAGCTTCCCTGTGTCAGGCTCTGTCCAGGGGAATGGGAGACTGAATGAGGTCTGATCTCTCAGCAGCCATGGTAGGGACAGTTTCCTTGTGTATATCAAATGGAAATAAATAGTAATGGGGGGTCATTAATTAGACCTAGTTGGCAGGAGAAATCTAGCACCCAGAATGTCCAACAAAGCTCGTTTTTGCACAAGTGTCTCACTCTGGAAGCTGTCTTATTTTGTGTCCAGTGGGGTCCTGCACCTCTAGAAGCAGGTGTGTATGTAAAAGATCTCAGGCCACAATGGTGCTGCTAATCTTCCTTTTCATTGTCCTCATTGTAGTATGTGATGCTTAAAAAAAAAAAAAGGATGTTTGGTTATTGCGATGAGTGCTGGTGCATCAGAGCTCTTGGGCTTTACTCTGTTAATTCCATTCTTGTCATTAAAAACATGGCTTTTTCTTGTCCTTTTTACTTTTCTTGTTTGTGAAGGAGGAAAGCAAATAAATAGAGAGCTGATTATTTAAGTCACTGTTGCCAGATGACATTCTATGGGAATGTGGACTCGCCAGTATGTAGATTGTAAATAGTCCTTTGATTTAATAAGGGTCTTTTAAGTACAGAGCAAAGCCTTCAGTAGTGAGGGACTAGGAATGCTTCCAAAATGGGTGTGAGGGAAGAAACTGGCCTTTAGATTTCCCTCTTCTGGGTGCCCATCTTGGTCTGAGAAATACTGCTCTGCCTCCCATACTCCACTGAAAATTTTGAGCGTGTCTGGGGTAACTGTTCAGAGTTGGTGCTACATGTTTTGCAAGATTGGATGACTCTGGCTTTATAATATTGAGCAGATGTCATAAAACCCAGTGATGAGTGCCAGCAATTCTTGAACTGCTGCCTGAAGAACATCACAGAAAGCAGCCTCTGAGAGGACGACGCTGGCATGAACAGTGCAGCCACCCATCAGGAGCCCTCCGAGGCCCAAGAAAATTAACTAAAATCCCTTCTAAGTATTAACCTCACCTTGAAAGAGGATGGCTGCAACTGGCCAGACAGCAGAGAGGAGCAGTGCACACCGAAATATAGCCAAAGGCTGTACTGAATTTGGATAGGGTTTTTTGCTGGCTTTGGAGTAGTAAATTGTGTTACATAAAGTCTGCTAGGCTATGGGAGCAAACTTGAATTGGAAATTCAAGCTGTCCTGAAGAGAGCGTGCTGGTGGTCTGACTTGCTTCTGGGGTGGGGGAAAATAAGTACCAAGGCAAACTGTGTTCTAAGAAGCTAGGGAGAAAAGTAACACCTAGTTTATGTGGTGCCTCTTTGGGATGTACAAAGAGGAGTAATTGAAAATATATAGTTGCTTCTTGTGAATTTGGGATATAAAAACAAAGAGAAATGAACAAATACTGACTGTATAAAGCAATATCCCTTACATACTTGCAGATACGCAGGAGTTTAAAGAGAACTTAAATGTGATCCTATTTAAGCTATTTTAAGAAAAACATAAGAAATCAATTCTTTTTTGCTACTACTTTGTTACAGGGAAAGGGTAAATTGGCTAGAGGAAACATAAATAGTAAAACAGTGACTATGTACTGGACTGTATTCAGATGCAAAAGAAACTAAGGGCAAGAGAAATGTCCCTTTCTTCTTTTCTCAATTTCTCTTGTTTACTACATCAACACCAGATATTTACAACACTAGGTGGAATTATTGGGATAGTTATTATTTTTAAACTGACGCTGTCCCCTTACAAATATGAAACCTTCAGCACCTTAGCCATTAGATGCACTAAATAGTTTCTGAAGATGGCCTAAACCAACAAAAAATTCCACTTAACTTTGGTTTAGTTTTCTTTTTGTAGTTTTGTACTGTTTTGTAGTTTTGGTTTTTTTGTAGTTTTATACTAAAATTTTGCTAGTATATCCTTGCACTTGCTGTAGTCAAAATAAAGATCAAATGCATAGTGAGATGTAGCCTAAGATATTGTTGAGCCTGTAAATAAAAGGCTTTGCCCTTCTTTTCACAAGCCTTGCAGCTTCCTCAAGCCAGGGATTTCCTGTGGGGCACAGCTAACCCTGCTGCAGAGGAAGCTTGCTGCTTTCATTGACTCTTTGTTTCTGAAAAACTGGTGTTCAGTGACATCCATCACCACAGAATGTGATTCCTGTAGTCCTTTGCTTGCTAAATGAAAAGGCTGCCTCTGCTATGCTAATACAAGTGTTATTTGGAGATAGATTTATTTTTCTTTTATATTCTACGCAAAGACTCAGTCAACAGAACTTTTTATGCTGTTGGATCTGTACATCCCCTTCGGTATGTTGCTTCTCAAGGTAAGAAATACGGACAGCCCTCGAGCTTCCCCAGACATGGCCAGCCCAGTGGATGGGGCAAGCATCATGAACTTATCCCATGTCTCCAGTGCATCCTGCTTTGCTTTACCTGCCTAGTTTTAGCTCATTTTCAAGTGTGGTAGGCAGCACATGGCTTGTAAATCCATTGGGTACTGACAATCATTCCAACCTTTTAGGTTACCAGTGGTTTTGTGGAAGCAAATAGTATTAATTCATGAAAATTAAGATCTGCGGCTCCCTAGCAAAGTATCCAGCTGAAACCAAACACAGAGGTCTAGGTTTGCTTTTGCCTTTACCTAGACAAGTGGCAGAGGTCTGCTTTGGTCATTATGCAGGGATTTTAGTCTGTAACTTACGTGGCTTCTCAGGCAGGGATCTTTACAGTTGTTTCATTTAACCAGTTAAAGCTTTTTGAGTAATCATATCTGGATTTTTTTTTTCTTGGAAGTTCTCTGTGTGCACTCAAAGGCCAATGCAAAAATCAATCCTATTTTCCACTACAATGTCTTTTCACCTCTGTAATTTTGTACTTAAGACCTTGGCCTACTTCTGACCTTATTGCTTCTAATTGGTAAGAACATATTTCCAGTGTTCCTTTTAAGATGATCTACTAGTCTAATTAGTAGTGATATATTTAGCATGTATACACATTTGTAGCTCTTCACTGGAGCTAATGAATGTCAATAAAAGGCAGCTTAGTTTTAGAAATAAAAAGAGCTGGGGGGAAAGATTTCTATAAACAGTGCTGTAGTCTTTGTGATGAATTGGGTGTAACAGTGGAGAGTGGCAGAGGTGAAGCAGGCTGTCTGTTAAACAGGAAACGAGTGATTAACATTTTTTTGTCCTACTGTTCATAATTATTCCCACTGGCTGGAAAAAAAAGACAACACCGCTTCGTCTTTCTTTACTATAGCTGCAGAATAAAATTTTGAACTATTACTCATTCTGGCATTGTATGGATGAACTGCTACTTTATTACTTAAATTTATTTTTTTTTTTCAGTTTAATGAACTTTGCCTATGATTGTGATTCATGTTTTCCTAGCAATAACCTGCTTTTGCTCTGCCATTGAGGACAGCTTTTCCTCAGACCGTTATGGCTGTGTGGTGCCTGCGGGTGTGCAGAGTCACATTCCTGGTCACTGCATTAGAGCCCACAGTGAGTAATTGTAAAAGGGCTTTCTGCCCTCCACGAGTCACAGCAGCCTTCCTCAGGGCCTGATGGGCTGCAGTTGATTCCAATGCTTTTAACCCCTTTGCTGGGCACACCTTAGCAGTGGTGTATGGTGCCCACCTCACCTGCACTGTCATTCGTTCGGTCTGGCGTTGGCGTAATGCAGGTGTTCCCTCACCTTTCCTGAACAAAAGATGCAGGCTTTTGTATGTGCAATGGCAATATTTTGTGG
This sequence comes from Polioptila caerulea, assembly GCA_013397295.1. NCBI lineage: Eukaryota > Metazoa > Chordata > Aves > Passeriformes > Certhiidae > Polioptila > Polioptila caerulea. Next base: position 546,602 of record VYXF01006310.1, on the reverse strand, counting down.
GACTGGTTTGAAAGACTGATTATTTCCCTGACCTCTGATGTTTTATTAATTGAATCCTTTACCAGCTGTTCTGTGATAGCACCTGGTCACTCAGGTTATTCACGAGTCCTCCTGCTTTGCTGGTTTTGTGTTACTGATGTAATTGCACAGGCTGCTTGTGAAGGCCAGCGGTCTGAGAGTGCTTAAGAGCACAGAAGGAGCCCTAGTTTGAAGGGCATCCTGGCTTTGAAACATTCCTCTTCGGTGAGGTCTCCTTGTTGGCCTCCTGTGTCATAGGTGAATTCGCTCCGTCATGAGCTGTATATGTGCCTACATATATATATATGTTTCATATTTGTGGAAAACAAATGTTTATTTACAAATATGGAACCCTTATATTTGTCAAACACTTATTTTCCATCTGTTGTAATAGAAAGCTTGCAGCATCAGTTTTATAAACGCAGGATTAGAATTTGTCTGGATCACCAAAATAGTTATCCCTGCTTTGAATTTTTTTATCTGATATTTGTTTCTTCCCTTTTTTCTACACTTCACAACTTTTAATGCTTTGATAAATGAAGTTCATAAATGAAACCATCATTTATCCTGATGACTATGTGCTTTTTTTGTCTTAATGACATTGCGGTGCCTTCTTATTGTTGCCTTTCTTTTACCTTTCAAAATGGATAGATTTTAGACAAACCTGTTGGCTGTCTTGGTTCCCCAGATGATTTTTCCCAAGAGATGAAGGTCCATTCAACAAACTTCATTTAAAAATCTTATGTTTTTCATGTGCCTTGTTTTTTCCTAGCCAGTGTCACGTAGTTTCCTTGGCTTTGAAATCCTAGGAAATGTCTATATTTTGGTGTACACTGGGTTGATGATACATCATGCCTGTATTGTGCTCACAGAAAAAAATGTAGTTATAAAACACAGTTTTGACACTGATGTAGGTGATAGTTAACCTGACTGTGGCCCTGTCTCTCTCTTGGAGGTATAGAAAATGTAAGAGTGGTTGCAAGTTTTGGTTGAGGTCATCATACGTGGAATAGTATCCAGGTGTGTGCTTATCCTGTGTGCACACTTTACATACTGTGAACCTTGTTTTTTTTACTTTCAAACCCTTGACTTTTACTTTCATTCTTCCTAAATGCCTGTGTAAGGAGAGTAGGCAATGTTATAATCTCGTTAGAAAAAACTGCCATTATGGAAAAGTGCTTTCAAGGAGTCTACCTAGGATGATGAAGAGGATGTATAAGGGCATAGCAACTGGGAAATACTCAAATACACATCAACATGCCTGCTCTGACATGTGGGCGTGGACAGCCAAGTCTTAACCATCAATGTCTGAAGCTGGGTGTGCATTTTCTGTTCCTACATATTACCATGATCCAGAGAAGAAAACTCCAGTGGTTGAGAAATCCTGTCTAGCCCCTGATGGCAGCAGGATGCAACCCGGAGGATGGCCAAACACCTTCAGTATTCAAAGTTTTTGAGTCTTTGGCAGCTTTGAGAAGGAATCACAGGACAGTATAAATCTGTGTACTTGAATGCAGAATGTACAGAACTTAGATTAATACTACTGATGGATGGCCACAGGAAGCCCTTCTGTGTTCAGGAGACATGTTATAGCAACCATATAGCAATAACACACACTCCATCCTGTTCTTGTACGTTCGTGCATAGAAAAAGGGATGCATTTCTGAAATCTTACCACATGGAACAGTTTATGGAAGTGTCTCCATGTTTGGAGGTGGTGTTTCATGGGTGATGGTCTGGGAAAGACTCTCACTATACCACCACATGTAATGGAAAGCACAGAGAAACAGTGCAAGGTCCCCCTAGGAAGAGAGAACTATTTCCTCACTTTTTCCAGCTGAGACTTCTTAACTGTTCAACAGTGCAGGAGAAAAAATGAAGTCAAACAAAAGCACCTCCCGAAGAACAAAGGACCCAAAAAAGCATGACCTGTTTGGGAGGAAATCCTGCCCTTCCACCTTCATGCAGCTGCAGGTGGCAAGTTTCCAGCATCTTCTAAATATGACTGACCTGAGGCGAAGTGACATGCTCTCTGTCCGTACTCTTATTGGACAACAGAAAAAGTTTCTGAGTTGTAATAAAAAAATACCACAACTGGGTGACAAAATCAGCTGTTTCATTACTGTTTGAGGCCTCTGACACTCCACTGTGTTTGTGTTGGTGAGCATTGAAGTGTCAGGAAACTTTTTGAGAGAGAAATGTGTGGTGTCTGTAGACCAAGTACTTATGACTGTCCAGAACTAGCTCTGAGGCAAACCCAAGTTCTATGTGCAGCATCGGCATCTGAACTTTTTGTATTTCATAGTTATTAGGTAAGACAAACAGGATTGCCTTACACCAGACTGTTTTACCAAAGGAAATTCTGGTAGGTCTGGAGTTACCAATGTTTTCTTTCCTCCTCGGCCTCTTCATCCAAGCCCCGTAAACTTGGCAGCGTGGTTGGAAACCACAGCAAAGCGGGTGCAGGCGGTGTAGCTGTGGCAGGCAAAGCTGGCTGTTTTGCCAGGCATGATCTAACTTAGCCTTGGATAGATGCCACATGGTGCCACTTGCCATGGATAGCCCCTGCTGTTGCTGTCCGGCTGTTAATGCTGAATGAGTTGTGAGCAAGTGTGCTGGAGAACTTCCTGGCCTCTGCACATTTTCCTAGGAGTGTTGATGACTTCTTTTTAGAGTGGCACTTGCCACTGAGGCTCCAAGAGGAGGATGTTGCAAACATCTGGACCTATTGGAGAGTCCCTATACAAAGACCTAGAAGAGAAAGGTTGAATGTCTTCTGGGGGAAAGGAGTCTTCACTTCTCTGCTGCAAAACTTTGCTTTGGTGTTGACACCACAAGGAGATTGTGCTGGCTTAGAAACCCGCTGTAAGCTGTCAGTAACAGGATGTGCTACCACAGCTGATGGTAGAACAAGCTGGCAATTTGTGTAAGCGATCCCCTTGGAAGAGGTGTAGAATGCAGTGGATTCCTGGGATGTCGTCTGAATGAAAACTTACTGGGCAGTCATTAGACTGTTAATTTTAATGGAAATCCTTGACCTCTGTCTTATGGAAGCAGTGTTGCTCCTATAGCCTCCCAGTTTTTCATGACTGCATCTGCTTCCAAAGGCCAACTCCTTTCTACCTTTGTTACAAGTTACTTTTGAATCTCCTGGAGATGCCATGGCATGCCTTATTGCAGTGCTGTCAGTGTATGCACCTTGATAGCAAATGTGCTTGTTTTTGTAGAGTGTGTTGACTGTCACATCCATTCCTCACTCTCCCCTTTTGTGGCTGTCATGGCCCTCTGGTGGGATGAGTGCTGCCTGTGCCCATGGATGAAAGTATGAGCACAGGAGAGACCACAAGCACTTGTAGGTGCTTTTACAAATTTGGGATCTTGCAGCTCCCCAGATAACCACAAATCCACAGCTAGGTCCTGCTTGGAGAGGTTTGCAGTATGGTATGCATGGTACTGCAGTTGAGCTTAAGAGGAGCTCTGCTTCCCTCTGCTTTTGGTGCTCCAAGGTCTGGGGTGGAAAAAGGATGGCCAAGTGTCACCATGTGGTCTCACTTCAGTAAGTACAATGTTGTCAAGTTTAGCAGAACAACTGAGTTTTCATGTGTTTAGTAAAACACCAATCCAATTTACTATAAAAATAATTAAATACCTCAACTTCAATTGGGATAGGGCTATAATTTTTCTCAGCAATTAGTCAAGTTTAACTTAAGTTGCATGTCTTTATATTTATATCTTGGGTTTAAATGCAGTACTGGTTATTGGTAGAGCTGTTGAAAATGTCAGAAGTACAACTGAATGATATAAATATGTAGATTCAAAGGAATAATTATCTTGGCTTCACAAGTTTTATTAGCCGGGATGTACTCTTCACATTGCACGTAGCTGATACCAGTTTTGCGTATTTTGAGTCTTAAATCAGAGAGTAGCAATAAGCATGTCCACAGCTTCTGGGCTGAATGCTGAAGTAAGTTTATTTTATCTCAGAAGCAAAAACTCAATCCCAGGAAGCACTCCACAGGTGGCAGCAGCCCTGCTGCCATCCTGACCCAGATTTTGATAAAATTCCAGTGCAGTTACACTCAGCGCGATCTGGCGTGAACTGCTGCTGTGCAAAGACGCGCTTCAAAATGCAGATGGTTGCTTTTGGAGTCTTCAGGCCAGATTTTGGGAGGCTTTGCTTTGAGGTCCAGATGAAACCCATGGCTGAAGGCATCTCGGCAGCGTGCTGGGGCTGGTGGTGCCGCCGCACGCCCCAGCCACTAACAGCTGCGCCATTCCTCCGGCTGCCAAGATCCACTGCTGAAGCTATACTTTTTTATCAGGTCATGTTTGCATCTGGCAAGGATTTGTAGACACAACATCATTAACAGCAGTGCATATTTTCACAAGATTTACCTCTTCAACACTTTTTCCAAGTTAGTAAATCATAGCTTCTTTAATGTCCTGCTGGCTGCGTGAAAAACAGGAATTTATGTAACAAGCTCTGGGCCGCAAACCTTTTCCTGTTAGGAAAATTTTTTTTTCATTGCTGGCAGAGTTAGGAGACAGCTCTGTTACTCAAAGAGCGACCTCAAATGTCCTCAGTACAATAATACCAGATTATAACATTTTTGATGACTAAGGAATAGCAGCGATTTCTTAAGTATTTAACGCTTGTGTAGCAGAGAGGAGGGAGCTGAGCCTCATCACGGTGTTTTCACTGACTGATGTTTTGTGTGTTTGATATGGCTGTTTTGATAGTAAACAGTGATCCTGAGCCAACTGGGTATGTTTACAAAATACAGTAAAAAAAATGAACTGGCGCAGGAGGTTTTTTAATCAACAGCCACACAGAGCAACTTTCTTGCGACATTTGTGGGGCTGGACTTGTGTCAGCCGCAGATTTGTCTGTGGCCCTCGAATGAAAGCAGCGGACTGTGCCAGGCCAGCCTCACAAGGCTTCTCGGCCAGCCCCTGGAGCTGTGCGGGCAAATCCGAAGATGGATTTCCATGCTTCCCCTCGCTGTGTGTTAGCTGCACCTGGTGCACATAAGATTCCAAGGCCTTCCCTAGCACCCTGTTGCTAGATCAAAGATGGTATTTTGATTGTTAGGTTACTTGAAGAGATCCAGTCCTACTTTACGGTTCCTAGGAGAACGGCTTCCTTTTGGAATTGAGTAAGGAAGACTCAAATCATAGTGTCGTCATAGAATGCTTTGGGTTGAGAGAGACCTAAAGATCATCTAGATTCAATCCTTCCTGCCCTGAGCAGGGATACCTTCCAGCCTGGCCTTGAATACTGCCAGGGATGGGGATTTTTTGATGGTGTCTGTTTAACTGGCATAACTTGTAAAGATGGTTCTTTGGAGGAGAGGTTGAAAAGGCATCTTGAGTTTAGGCATGTGGTTTGACTCAGTGCTATGCTGGTTGAACAGTCAGTGCCTTGAGGCCATGCTCTGCCATCTTCTGGTGTTAGGGAGTGTCTTGTGCCCCTGTTTGGGGTGAAGCTGCACTTTTGGGGGCAGAGCCTGAAGTCAGTAGCACCTGTAAGTAGCTCTACTACACCTCCTTGCTGCCCTCACCTGCTGAAGGTCTCCTCTTTGATTCTAGAGTAAGCACTTCTGTTGAGCTCTGCAGATGGCCAGTCTGCTTTGTCTGTTTGGCTTTCCATAGTCCAAAACATATCATGGCTCTTTCAGGGAATTTGAGCCTGTTGTCTCTGGTTAAAGCCATGAGATGACTGTTTGCACCTGGCATGCCTACTTAAGATCTTTAGACAAGCTGCTAAAAATTACTGTGAATGGAAGGCAGGTAGTGAATTACTGATTTCTCTGCCATTGAGGTCTAATTTCTGGTTTTACACATTTATTTCATGTGTTATTTTGTGGTTCCCTCCTCCTTGTTCTGCATAAATTGCAGTCCTAGCATAGATCATGGTACTGTCTCACCCTTCTGTTAACAGCTATGGCTGCCTGTTTCAGCACTCTTTGAACTTGTGGCCTTTTGTTAGCAGTTGTGTCAAGACACAGGAAAGCTTCTCTGTTGATACAATGTTTTTTGCATTTGCTCAGCAGAAAATTATGTGAGCAAAAAAAGGTTTATTTACAGCTTGGTAATGCAAAGATTAGTCTCTTGTTAACAGGTCAGCCTGTGGCCTTCCATTTTGGAATTTTTTTTTTATTCTTTGTCTGTATTTAAGAAAAAAAAACATGAAACATTACTTATTGCTGAGGAGGTAAAAAAAAGCTCCAGTACCTCTGGTCATTCTTGGCACAAGATACCTGGTGCCCTCAGGTATTTGAAGAGTCAATTTTGCACATTAAAATGTTGCTTTTGGAAGAGAAAAATGGTTTTAAGACTGAGTTTCATTACAAGCTTGTCTATGCTCTTTACATTCCTTTAATCTTCTATGATTTCTTTGGCAATTTATGATGTTTACTTATAGAAATTAGTACTTAATCCTCAACTAGTTTTCTATATGTATTTTCTCATACAACACAAGTGATGTAAACCTCACTAATGCTCAGTGGCAATAGTGACAGCTTGTGGGTCGTGTGTCAGTAGGGTTTTGGGATGTACAGGATGAGAATCCATTATAAGGACCATAGAACAGGATCTAGCATTCCTGAACTTTGTGTAAAATAATAATTAAAAAAAAATCCATAAATACAGTCAGGTTCACTCATTAGATGACTCATTTCAGTTGTCTTGATCTTCTGGCTTATTTTGTCTCCTTTATGTGGAAGTTTTATTTCAAAACAGGTCCTACAGTTTTATTTAACTTTTTATGATGTTGGATGTGATGGAGGCAGATGACAGACAAATTGACATGGTGACTCTTTGTGTAAGTTTGTTTCAGCCAGTTCAGAGCTGTGAGCAGATAAAAAATGTTTCCAGGCTGGCATGTTTTCTTATTTAATGATTACTCCTGTGTTTTCTAACAAAATGAGAGTTATGCTTACAAAAGCAGGTGTTAGTATGCCATAAAAGATGCATATCTTCCCCATTTCTTACACGATATTCTGTTTTTCAGAATTCAATCCGTCACAACCTGTCTCTGCACAGCAAGTTCATCAGAGTGCAGAATGAAGGAACAGGGAAGAGTTCCTGGTGGATGCTCAATCCTGAAGGAGGGAAGAGTGGCAAATCTCCTAGGAGGAGAGCGGCGTCCATGGATAACAACAGCAAGTTTGCCAAAAGCAGAGGCAGAGCTGCCAAGAAAAAAGCAGCCCTTCAGTCTGGTCAAGAGGGAAATGGTGACAGCCCCGGATCACAGTTCTCAAAGTGGCCTGCAAGTCCCAGCTCTCACAGTAATGATGACTTTGATAACTGGAGTACATTTCGACCTAGAACGAGCTCTAATGCTAGCACGATTAGTGGAAGACTTTCTCCTATTTTGCCAGAGCAAGATGACCTTGGAGATGGGGATGTGCACTCCATGGTATACCCATCGTCAACCACCAAAATGACTTCTACTTTGCCAAGCCTTTCAGAGATGAGTAATTCTGAGAACATGGAAAATCTTTTGGATAATCTCAATCTCTTGTCACCTAATACATCAATGACTGTGTCAACTCAGTCTTCATCTGCCTCCCTGATGCAGCAAACACCAGGTTACTCGTTCGCATCCTCGACCACAAGTATAGGTTCACCGAATCCTGACTACAGGAAATTCACTTATGCTCAAGCTAGCATGAACTCTTTGTCCCAGATTCCTATGCAGACTCTCCAAGACAGTAAATCAAGCTACGGATCGATGAGCCAATACAACTGTCCTGCGGGCCTTCTGAAGGAGTTACTGACTTCCGATTCTCCGCCGCACAACGATATCTTGGCATCAGTGGACGCTGGTGTTTCCCAGGCTGGCGGCAGGGCGCTGGGCCAGAGTGTGCTGATGGTCGCCAACTCGGTGGTGCCGAACTACGGCGGCCAGCCGCCCCACAGCAAAATGATGAACCCTAACGCCCGCCCGCACCAGGGACACAGCCAGCCAGCGCCTGCCGTCAACGGCCGTGCCTTGTCACACACAGTGAACGCCATGTCACACACATCAGGGCTAAACCGCCTGTCCACGGTGAAGACTTCGCTACAAGTGCCTATGAGTCACCCAATGCAGATGAATGCCATGAATCCGTATGCCCCTGTTAACAGTTGCAATGGCTATGGGAGGGTGGGAATTGTTTCCCTCCACCAGGAGAAGCTTCCCAGTGACTTAGATGACATGTTAATTGAACGGTTGGACTGTGACATGGAGTCGATTATCCGTAATGACCTTATGGATGGAGAAACGTTAGATTTTAACTTTGACAGTGTATTGCCTAACCAAAGTTTTCAGCACAGCGTAAAGACAACCACACACAGTTGGGTGTCAGGCTAGGATGTAGTAGGAGGTAAGCTGTGCTTTTTATAATAAATCTGCAAAACGCTAAAGGGAAAAGAAAGAAATGTCAAGATGCTTAAAATCTGGGAGTTCCTCTGTGTTGGCATGTGAGCTCCCTCGGTAACAGTCAGTCACTTTCCAGTCCTTTGTTAGACTGAGAATCAGGTTTGCACTGGTGCATTAGGACTGTCAAGTTCTGACTTCTCTTGCTTCATGTGGAGCGCTAACGTTTTGTCAGTGATGTTTTAAACAAAAAACTTGCTGGTTACTAGCCAGTAATGAATACTTTTTTTTTTTCCCATTTAAAGTATCTTAAAGCTAGCTTGAGCATATTTTAATAGATTTATTCATCTGTTGTGAATGTTAATTTGTTCTTTTTGTTGTTTTTTCTTTCTTCCTAGGCTATGGTTAAATTCTCCAGACTTGTCTGACAGCAGGAACTGAGAAAAGCAGTACAAAGATGTCCTTCACCTTTCTTTTTAATTTTCTTGACAAAGCTGTGCACCTGCACTAACTTTTTTTGGGGTCTTTTTTTTTTTTTTTTCCATTTTTCTTCCTTTCGTCAGAGTTGGCAGCAGAGAGAGTATTTTCCTGAACAGGATGTTTGCCCAAGATTTGCAGGTTATGTGCTGCTGTAGATAAGAACTGTGCCATTGGAAATTTCATTACTCTGAAGTGCCAAATTCACTACACCATATAGTCACAGCAAAGACTCTCACTTACATCATGTTGTGCTTTCGGTTTTGTACAGTATGCTCTGTAGAAGAATTGTTTTTTAAGACTATCTGTTTTGGTCCAAGAAAAGTTTATAAACTTTTGTAAGAATACTGTGATGGTCTCATGCCCTAAGTAAGTTTAACCTTCGTTGATGTTACCTGTGTTTTGATGAATTGAGATAACTGTGGACTTGCCTTGCAGCAGTATGAACTGCATTATTTTACTCAAAATTGCCACACATTTCATATGGGAATAGAATAGCCTGTTAAATACGATCTACTAAACTCACTGACTATTCAAAGCAAACAGTAGGTTAAATGCCATTTGGTAAGTTACCTGTATTTGTGTAAATTTATGCAAGAATATATCTGGATTTCATTGTCAGATTAATTACTTTATTGTTAGGCTTAAGATAATTTTTGGAATACTTTCCAAGCTATTTTTCTTATAATTAAAATCTACTTTTGTTACATAGGCAACTTTAAAAAAATAAATCTGAGATCTGGCAGCATTCATAACTTCTTCGTTTTGTACAGTATTTTAACTGGATTAAGTTCATGTTTTTATAAATTTCCCTAGCACTTGGGAGTGCTAATAAAGGAAAATCTTAATAAGGATCTTGAATACAAAACATTTCTGTCCCATTTTTTGTTGTGTGATGTATAAATATAGACAACTTTATGTTTAGAAATATTTAATCAGTTTTATATATGCATTTTTAGAAATGTCATCTGCTTCTATTATCATTTTAACTACCACAAAGTGTTAAGTATACATTGTTAAGATGCTTGTACAATGCTTCACATTAATATTTATTTCATGGAGGTCTCATAATGTTTGTGCACTCAAGAGCAGGACCTTTTGGAAAAATTTGTAATTATATTAAAATTAATGACAAAATTGTCATTTGTCTTAATTAGCACTAGTTTTAGGGTTCATCAGTGTTTCTGTTGTAAAGCAGTAGATTTGAAGAGGCAAAAATGCTACTTTCGAGTGGGAGGCTAAAACTTTGACCTTACTGCAGGACAAAACATTACTTTTTTTTCTAAGAGAAAGATAAAGTAAGTGGCAAAGTTACACAAATGCATGAGTTTTAAGGTAGGGGAGGGCATTAATAACAGAGATCTGATTTCTGTGGAAAAGCTTGGTCGTGCTGGAGTAAGCGCACTGACAGCTGCCTGAGCGTTTTCAGGAGTGGGTCTTGGAATAAATGATTTCTGATTTTTTGTAATTGCATGATGCAGTTTTCATGAATGTGTGAATAACAGGCCTCACCTGTCTTTTCGCTGGTTCCTATACAACATTTGTGTTACAGAAATCCTTGGAGTTTTTTTAATGGACTGACAGAATTAACAGTTTTTCTTGCTAGGCCTGGCTGTAATGAAGAAGGGGAGAAACAAATATTTTTACACTGATTTTTCTTCTGTCTAAACAGCTCACAACCAGAAAATGTCCTAATTGAAACTCATCTTCCCTGTAGTGGTGGTGTATGGTGGAGAAGGAAACGGGATGTGCCAAGTAAATGAAGCTTAGTAACAAGCCATATGTTATGACTTTCCTAAGGCTCTGCAATGTATTTATTTATGTGTAAGCATTTAGCTCCCTGTTGGGCTTAAATCACTACTAATTAGAGCTGGTCCTACTTTTTTAGACATGCAGTTACAGTTGTCAGGCAGTTCCAGAGGCTGATGTGATACAGAGTCTTCCCCAGTGTGAAATTGGTCGTTGAACTTGTTTTGAGCAAAATCAAATGTTCTTAGTGCCAAAGCCTCAATGAAGCCACCTGCTTTTACAGGCAGATATCTCCAGTAGCATCTTCACCATCAAATGCCTAGTCTCTGAAACGTGATAGTAAATCCTGGCAGTGGAGTGAGTGGAGGGCTCATACAGGGGTTTCTGAAGATCATTCTGTCTGCTGCATGTGCAAAAATGTTTGCTCACAAATAGGCACTGATACACGTAGGCCGAAGTAGTCATAAAACCCATCTCTGCATGCAAAGAAAGCAGTAATCAATGCTATACTCCATGGGGATGCAGCTGAACATGCTACATGTAACAATATACCTCCTGTTTATTATTTACTGCTACTGTATAACTTCCTGTAAACAGATATTTCATTCATTTCCTTTTATACCTATGAATAACATGAACGTAGCCTTTCCTTAATTACAACAGTCTGTAGAAAGCCCTTTTAATAATTGTGAGAAAACGGTTGTAGGTAATAAGAAATTTGAGATGCATGGTTAGTTTGGCATTTTTGGGGGCTTGGGGTTTTTTAATTTTGAAGGGGTTTTTTGTTCATTTGTTTGGGGTTTTGGGGTTTTTTTTGTGGTGCCATTCTAATGTTTTGCAATTGTAATTCTGGAATACTGTGAAGTTGGTGAAGGAGCATGTTGTCTGCCTTGAATACAAACATTATGTGACCTCTAGTTATAAATCCTTTTTCAGTAAAAGTACCAAGTTTCTGGAGTAACTTAGTTTGTCAGAATTGTTGTAAATGATTGGTTTGTGAATTGTGCAGATGATCTTACCTATGCAGCCTTGTTTTTGACTTTTCTCTGGTTTGTACTGTTATTAAAAGTTTATTGTATTATAGAGCTGTTCAGATATTTTAAATATAAAGATGTATTGTTTCCATAATATAGCTATATGATATATGTTTAGGTAGTTGATGCATTAATTGGAAAGCTCTGCTTTGATAAACTGACAGTTTGCCTACACTTATAAGCAAAAATCATATTGCTTATTATTGGCTAAAGTGAACAGAGCATCCCTGAGAAGTTAAAATTGGACCAATTTTAAAACAGTATAAAATTTGCACTTGTTAAACCACTGGATGTATGTTAGTACTTTTTTATTTTTTTACTGATTTGAAATTCCTATTTTCATTATGAAATTGCTAGGATTCTTAATTTATGACTGATTTTAAATAAGGTATTCTCAATATTAATATTATTATTATTATTTTGGTAATCGTAATGTAAGATGCAGCATGGTTTATGCAAGCAAAAAGCAAATTATTCAACATGAAAACTGGCCTCTTTTTTGAAGGTGTTCCACAAACCAGCAATATCTGAGATTGGCATGTACATACTGCTAGTTCTATTTGCGAGTGGTGTGACAGCTCTTCAACGCTTCACTGCTCTGACTTAGTCACATTGCAAAATTAAAATTCATATGTGGATATTTTCAGAAAAAGTGCCTGATGTACTTCTACAGACACATGAGAACAATCCCTGACAGTTTGTTGTATAAAGCCATAAATGTATATAAATTATGTTAAAAAGATTTTGTGTCCTTTCTTGTATACAGAGAATGAGATTTGTACCAGGATTCTACTTGTGATTAGTAATCCTTCTGCTGAGATGTTGTCGTAATCACTTTCCTCACCATGTAATCTTTTTAATGATGATGATCCCATTTGGACAATCCTGATGGCATTAGCAATTTTATACAGAAAAATACCTCATGGTACCAAGTCTTGCCTGGCGAGATGATAACATATTCATGAGCAAACACTAACTGCAGAATAGTTAACAAATTTTTCCGTCATTTGGTATAAAGGAGTTTTTCTCTCTTGGCATTGCTTCTGGATTTGGAACTGTAGCAGGTACAGGAACCTAACAGGGCTGTGTTACCAGTGTTTAATCACAACCTAGTGTGCTAAAAGTAACTTGTTTACAAGTCTTTGAGACTAAACGCAAGAAGAATCCATGCCTGACTCCCAGGGCTCACCAGACATCTTTGTGTAGAGATGTGTTGTTACTGGAAGATGCACGAAGCGACATCAGACCGTGTTGCCAGTGCTTCAACAAGCGTAGTTCAGAGAGAATGGCAAAAAGTCCTGAAACCGTTTCAGAATGGGTATTTGTAAGTATAAGCTCTTAATAAAATTGCTATGACATGAGATGGTAATTAGTGTATCAGAATGTTATGTAATACGTTATTAAAGAATAATAAAAAAGGGGATGTTAACATCCATCAAACCACAGGAAAGAATTAGTCTTTTAGTCCAAATTACATGTTAGAAGCTAATGCTTTTAAATGTAGAAGAGAGAGTGGGCCCAAGCCCTCTTGGTCCTCTTTCCCCTGGTTTTTGCCTCTACCCCTCCTGTATCTGTACCTTTTCTCAGAGTAAGTTTTTTCCTTGCTGAACGTTTGCCAGCCTTCCTGTTGCTGCTCCTTTTGCAGCCGTGCTTTAGGCTGTGATGATGGGAGTGCTGCTGATGTGAGTGAGTAGGGAGAGTAGGAATGTCTTAAATTTTTTTTTTTAATTTTATTTTTTTTTAATTTAGATTGTGTTTCAAAACAGAACTGGAAGAAAGGATGAGAGGCTGCCAAAACAGACAGCCAATAACACCCACGCCACAGTTGTCTTGTGAGGCCCAGATCCCTGCTTGCCTGCAGGTGGGGAGGGAAGGGGTGGCAGAGAGCAGGCTCTGAATGAATTGCTGGCAAAAAAAAAAAAGCCAGTTTGATCTTAAAGTGAGCAGAGGTAGACCTAAAGATCTAATTGCTTGTAAAAATAGAAATGTTTAAAGATAGCTGAAAAATAGTTTCTGCTTGTACCTTGCAGTTCCATCTTTATTTTAGTTTTACCCTTTTTTCTTCAGTGTACTTTTTGGAAGGGTTTTTGCATGTTAGGGGAAGCTGAGGATATCTTCCCTGACATTTTCAAAAGCCTGACTTCTGGAATGAGAGGGTTGTAAGATCCACAGATACTCTATTTGGGTGTTCATGACGCTGCTTTTGGAAAGGATGCACATCTAATTGGTACATGACTAGTAACTGTTGTCAGGGGAGGTAGTCAGAGCTTGTCTCTTGGGAAGGGACTGGCTAGCAATTTATGCCAATCTGGCAACAAGGGATTTGAATCTGCTGATCAAGCAGGAAAACCTCAAAGCATCTTTGTGCTCTGAGTCAGTTCTACATCATTGTAATAAACATGTTTTTGTGCAGAAACATCAACTACTATGTCACCTCAGCTGACAATCCAGTTAAAACTACAAATGACATTAGGTCTTGCAGCCATTTATGGCACAGCTGGTGTGCAAAAGATGGGATTTGTGAAGATCCTTGGAAGGAACACCTTGCAGTGATCACTGCCTGTGGTCATGCCCATTTCTGGAATTGCATGCAAATCCCTGTTCATTACCTGATTATGTTTTGCTTGGGGTAATGTTCTGGCATGTGCCAAAATGATAGCTAAAATGAGGAGGCAGGGGCAGCGCCCCCTCTTATTTTATGTTCTTCTACTTGCTGTTGGACCCTGGGGCATGCAGAAATTTTGCATGTATTTTTTGCAAGTAAACTTCTTGTGGGGGTGTTTATCACTGAGATGATGGGAAAAGGGATGAGGGCTCCGTGCAGTACAACTGGAAGAGCATTGCAGGAAGCTTCTGACGGGTATAATAGAGCTGTGGAGGGAAGAATCAGACAAAGAGCTCCTTCATAACTTGGAACCTCAGCATTTTACATCCTTCCTGTCTGCTCATCTTACCATCCTTAAATGAAGGGGCTTTTCCAAGAAAGATGAGTTGAGTGTTGGTCTCTTCTCCTAAGTAACAAGAAAAAAGAGGAAATGGCCTCAAGTTGCCCCAGGGGAGATTTAGTTTGGATATTAGGAAAAATTTCTTCACCATAAGGTTGTCAAGCATTGGAACAGGCTGTCCAGGGAAGTGGTTGAATCACCATCCCTGGAGGTATTTAAAAAGCTGTGTAGATGAGTCACTTAGGGACATGGTTTAGTGGTGGACTTGGCAGTGCTGAGTTAGCGGTTGGGCTTGATGATCTTAAAGCTCTTTTCCAGCCTAAATGATTCTATGGCTATGTTTCTTTCTCAGTACCCTAGAGTGACACTACCTGAGCAGGCAACAGCCCAGACCTTCCACAAGAGTCTTGCTGGGTTTGGCAGGAATGTCTAAATAGTTTCTGAAATATTTAGTCAACTTCAGTCAAGTCATCAGAGTTCATGGAAAAGCCCATTATAAAAGGGTATATGCATTGGAAAGAGGGGAGAGAGATAAGATATTCTGGGATGAGGAAGCATGTTAATTGGTTGCTTTAAAGACCAAAGATGCCTGTATTTTCTCTGGGGAAAGGGCTAATGTTGCAAATGAAAGAGCTTTCTTTTTGTTGAATTTTGAAGTTGTGCCCAGGAGCAGCCACAGACAGCACAAAATCCTGGTCTGAATTGTTTCAGTTTTTTTGACCAGGTGAAAACAAGTGGTGAGCTGTAAAACCCTTTGAGTACTGGAGTTTCATTTCTGGAGTCCAAATAAGTTACCACTTCCTGCTCCTCCCTTTCTTCCTCCTTTCCCCCTACACCAATTTACAGCAGTTAAGAGGAGTGTTCCTGTTTGGTTGGTGTTTTTTTTGCTCAGCCTGCTCAGAGAAGCTGGACTAGGCAACACTCTGTGTCCTTCTTTCATTCCCCACAGTGATGGCTGAGCTGTGCTAAGGAAGTTCTTTTCCTCCTCCTTTCTCAGTCCATAAGACAGATCTCTCCATTTACTACCCAAATGAGCCCTGAAGCCAAAGTTCATTCCCAGGAGCCTTCATCCATTCCTGGAGGACTCCAGTAGCCCTTTGAGATGGCAAGTTTTGTCTGCTTGTGGCTCTCCTGCTGGGGGGCTTCTAAATTGAAAATAGCATGGACATGACGGAGGAGTCCCTAAGAAGGGGGCTTGTCTTGGAGCCATTCATCTGTTTCACTGCTGGCCTTGTCTCACCCAGCCTCAGCATCCTGTAATCCTCTCAACTGACCCTTGTTGGTCTGCAAGGCAAGGCTTTCAGAAGCCTTGAAGGGGCTTCTGGTATAGGCACATCTGGAAGTTTATTTTCAGCATAAAATAGGAGATAGAGCACTCTTTCCTACAGACTCCTTGAGCAGCTGACTGTCTCCATCTCCGTGGTCCTGGTGTGGTAGGTACAGAAAGGCAAGAGCCTGCTGGTGACTGAGAATAATGCTGGGCAGATGGGGCTAGTAGTGACTAGTTATATTGAATATGCTGGCTTCCAACTGCTGGGGTCCTGTCGCTTAAATAGGTCCAGGTATATTAAGTTAAAAAAATGATGTTTTTTTGCTGGTCTTTGCAAGAGGTTTCAGCATATTTTGTGATTAGCTGATAAACCAGCAGATATGATTGTTGATAAATGTGGAATAATGCACAGGGAGAAGGGGAAAATTAGTCTAGCACATATGGATACACAGTGAACTGTGGATCAGGTGTTACCACCATGAGAAGCACCTTAGAGTTGTTGAAAGGATTTCTTGCAAGCCTCAGCTCACAATTAGCTGTGGACAAAAAAACTCACAGGAGAAATCGTAGTAGGACTGGCAGAGTCCATAGCAGAGATTAAATAGCAGACAAGATGAGTGAGGGTGGATATAGTTGAGTGAGGTGATAAGGATTTGTAAAACTGGGTGCTGTGGAGAAGGTGAATAAGAAGTGATTACTCTTGTGACACAGTTGGAGACACACAATGAAATGATCAGGCAGCAGGTTTAAAACAAGAGGAAGTACTTCTTCACACACTGTATTATTAAAATTTGGAACTCATTGCCATGGGATGTGGTGGAGGCCAAAAGTATAAATGGATTCAAAAAATGATTATACAAATTAATAGAAGATAGTCCATCCATGGCTCCTAAATACAATGGTCCGGATGCAGCCTTTAGCTCAGGAAGTCTCTAAATGGCCAGTGCTGGAAGCTTGGAGCATGTGCCAGGGAAGGGATTACTCAGTCTGTGGCCTGTCCCTTATGCTGTTTTCTCCTCTGCATCTGCTGCTGGC
Organism: Polioptila caerulea; assembly: GCA_013397295.1. Classification (NCBI taxonomy): domain Eukaryota; kingdom Metazoa; phylum Chordata; class Aves; order Passeriformes; family Certhiidae; genus Polioptila; species Polioptila caerulea. The sequence continues at coordinate 529,712 of VYXF01006310.1, read as the reverse complement.
CACTGTCACTGGACATTGTTGTAAGTGGACCTTTTTGATCTGACTTAACAAGGATTGTCTTCAGAGTCCTTATTATTCTGGGAATAATTACAGCCCACATCTTTCTGTGAGGAGGTTTCAGACCTCCAGGAGTCCCTTTCCAATTCTCTGTCAGTGGTCATGGACAGTGTGTTGTGTGTCTTGCTTGATACATCTCACCGGAAGGCATCAACTGAGGTTATGCTCTCAACATAATAAGCTCTGATGTAACAAATGCGAAATTCCTGGTTAGATTTTTTAACTTTTAGGGCAGAAAAATTGCACAGGTATTTGTCAAGAGGAAAACAGAGCAGAGAGAAACAAAATCTCTGTTCATCCCATTCAGCTCTCTTCCCCAGCAGCTCTGTGGAGGCTGTGCAAAGGGCAGGGTTAAGACAGTGTAACAAATCCATCCTTCCTCCCACACCCATGACTAAAGCACTACTTTTTTTTAACTTTGTTGGCCAGTAGGGAGTTAAAGTCATTCATGTGGGCATTTGAAAGCCTTTCAAAGATACTCAGCAGTGATGCTGGACAGTGAACCTAGCAGTACTGCTCTAGAAGTAGTGGTGTGTCAGTAGCAGGAGCTTCTCCAGGGCTGATAGCCGAGGTCAGCCGGAAGAGAAATGTGTGTGAAATGTGCAGTTTTACTGCTTTTTAAATGTCTTAATGATGTAGAATGGAGTTCTGGTGGATGACAGAGTAGCATTTTCTTGCCAGATCCATAGTTTGAGCTCTTTCCTTTGGATGTTAACAGAATGACACCAGGCTTGTTTAGCTGACGGGAAGTGATTAAGAAATGCTGACCTAAAGATGAAGGAAAGGTAAGTGTTACCCTGCCCGAAGCTAAACCAGCCCATTATAGGACTTCATGTGAAGAGACGCTGAGTAGACATCACAACTGAGTCTTGAATGCCAGCAGCTATAAATACTGTGTGAGGGTGAATTTATGCTGTAGCTCACCAGTCAACATGCAGGAAATCACAGACTTCACTCAAGTGTTGAAAATATAATGCTAATGGACTACCATATGCATTGCAAACGTTGCTTTCTTTCCTTAGATCTCTGTCCAAAGCTGCTTCCACTGTGAAGCTTTGAAATGTGAAGTCTAATCAATGCTGACTGTTCTCAAAATATTCAAAAAGAATTTTTAAGAAAGCTGTCACCTCTGTATGTTCCTCTTGAAGACTGAGTGGTTATTTTCTCTAAATTTCCACTTTTAAAAGAAAAAGGAAATACTTAAACCTTCATTAATGCAAACTGTAAGGTGTTTCAATTAACTTAATGTTTGGTACCTCAACTGACTGAAATCTGGACTTTTTAATGGGTTTCAAATTAAATAACAGAAAACCACGCATTTTATAAAATACTATTAGACTTCATTATCAAGCAGATCCATTCTCTCTTCCCTGTCTTTTCTCCCCCACCTTCTCCTTGGTGATAGGTTTGGCAATGGTCTAGGGACACCCAAATCATGGGTGCAATGTCAGCATCTGGGCATCCAGAGTTCCTTCTTGTTTGTATTGGCATCAGCTGTTATTTAGCAGCTCTTCTTTTGTGTGCTTAGATTAGCAGTGTTCACAAAGTGTGGAGCACTTTCCAAATAGGATGAAAATATTCCTGTTTCTGAAGAGGCTTGCAACTGACAATTTGTAGTAAGCAATAGTTTTATATGACTGATTCTGAAAGCTTCTATATCTCTCCTAAAATTTTCCTAATTTGTCCTGAACCCTGTTTTGGCTGCATTAGCCATTAACAACGTTATGTTGAGGTCACTATGAGAACTTCAGGAAGTTCTCTGCCACCTTCTCCAGAAGCTGCGCAGATACTCTGAGGCTATTGCAAATGCAAAGTGAAACATGTGAGCCTACTCCCTCTGAATAAAGACGATTTGGAGGTGGTGTGTATTAACTTTCTTTTAAAAAAAATATTTTTATTTGCTTTTTTTTTCCCCCTCATGTGCAATGATCTGCTGGTATTTACTCAGATACTGCAGCTTTGTGGAGAAGTTATGACCTCTTGCACCTTTGGCAGGGTAAAGGGAACCCAGAACACAGCTGAGCATGGCAGCTCCCTTATTCGCTCTTTCTGCGCATCCTCATAATTTGACTGAGGAAGGCCCCATAATTCCATAATTTAAGAGGCAATTGCATACCAACATCACGGTTGCCTTTTGCGCATTAGTTAACTGAGTGATGATCCAAAGCTGTTTGTGGCAGCCAAGGGGATGAAATCCAGCTGGCAGATCTGCTGGCGCAGGGTCTCAGTCAGCCAGCCCTGCACGCTCTGCGTTCCTGGGGCTGCTGTGCTAATTGCTGGAATGTGACTGCTACCCTCGGTGCAAGGGGAGAGCAGGAACCCTGGCCAGCCAGGGCTTGCCTATCCCGTGTCCAAACCTGTGGCTACCTCCAGCTCCAAAGGCTGCTGTGCTTCAGGTAAGTCACTGCTGCTTCACAAGCGCCCATAGCTGCCCCTGGAGAGCCCTGAGCCCTCCCTCCTGATGGCTGCATGTGGGGCTCAGAGTGGCACTAGTTTTGTGGGGGTTTTTTAAAAGGGTTTGTTTTACCCTTTGAGTTGGAAAACACTCATAAAAGGGAGGATGTAGCGGGGATGATCTCTGATTCTGCGTGTTCAGGTTCGTAGAGGCTTTAGTGGTGCAGACATAGTAAATTGTACTCCGCAGCTGCGAGAGCAACCTCTAACTTCAGTGAAAACCATAGTTAAACAGCATCTGTGTTTACCAGGGGTGTTCTCTATCTGTTGAAAAGAGGATCCAGTTCTCTAGGGCGCTAGAGGACTGTCGTGTTTTTTACAGCGGTAGCATTTTAAAAATTCGTGTGATTTCTTTAAAGGTCAAGAAATATTTAACCATATTTGAAAATTATTTGCTTATTTCTCACTTGAGAAAGGATTCTGATATACCAATAAAAACATATTTAATAACTTTTATGGAATTTTTTTCCAAGGCAAGACAAAACTATGGCTCTGATCATTGAATTTAAATTAAAAAAAAATTATTGCCTCATGCTCTTTTACTTTATCGAAAACTCTGAAACACATATTATCTACACATTTGAGCAAGGCACATCTTGGTTCCTAGGTTTGTGTGGAGAAATAATCAACTTGCTTTTAATATGACACAGTTCTAAAGAAATCCAGTGTTGTGGAGCGTAGATATAAGGATATTCTTTGAAAGATGATGGAAATCAGCGAGGGCCAGGCTTCTGGGTACCTGTTTTTATTACATTCGTATGGTCCTCCACTCTTTGAAGAGTTTTATACTCCTGCTTATCAGCATTGTATATGGCAGAATGAGGTCCCACCTGCATGAGTGTTGGAAAAACCTTCTCCAGGAAGAAATTTCTGCTTCACATTCTCTATGGTCTTTGTTGTGGAAAGAGAAACAGGCTGGGAAAAGGGGAAACAAAGGGATGGAATAGCATGCTGGCAATCAGTGTTACGATCCAAGCCTTTCATATTTGATTTTGGTGGGTTTAGGAAGAAAGAAGCCAAGGGGAGGGAAAATCAAAAGGATATGAGTTGCAGAAAGGAAGTAAGGTAAATGGGAGGATATTGGGAGAGGAGAGGTGAAGGCCAGGTGGAGAAAGAAACGGCAAAAGACAGACTCAGTTGCTGGTCAGTGCAGAACAGAGAGACAGGGAGAGTTATCAGTCATTTGGACCAGTGGCTGGAAAAGATGTACCTGGTCTGAGAGTCACTATAGTGCAGAGAGCCAGCCAAAATTGCTGGGTGGGAGAGCATCTTCTCAGTCACATGTCCAGGCAAAGCAGCTTCTTGGCCCGTTTGTGCAATGTGACAGTGTGTAGTCTTTCTGCCAAAGCTGATAAAGTAAGCCAAAGCAATGAGCTTGGTGGAGGTATTCATGGATAAATGAAAAACTATGTCATATTATGGAGTGTATTTAAAGTCTTGTATAAAGTGAATTGTCTGGTCTACCTATGGAGTGTATTTGGCCACCAGGCAGCTGGGAAACAGCTCCTTGAGAAGTCCTTAATGGAATTCGTGTAGCTGTGATATGGTTCACATTATGATCAGATGTGAACCATAAATGTGAGCACATTTTCAGTCACTGGGAGAGTTAGGTAGAGATGTTGTCAGTGCAAACTTTGAACCAGTGGAATTGAAACAAGGCAGATGGCAATGAAAATGGAGGTTTTTCAGAACTGAAAGCAGTCTTCAAAAGACAAGGTTCCCCAAATCCCTAGAGCTGCAAGCAGGGATACACCCTGGGCTTTGTTTCCAAGACATGAAATCCATTCTCAGTTTTTGCTAAATATCATCTTCTGTATCTATGACCTATTTGCTCACAGGGTTGAGGTGAAGCAGATGAACTTGTGATGTGTAGGTAGACAGTTTCAAGAAAATGGTAGGTGCATGTGCCCCTCAAAGTCCTGTTTTCAAGGCTGATTTTCTTCAGGGAAAGTGGGAATGGGATTCATCTAGCCAAGTGCTGAGTTTTGGGATGAGGCTGTTAGTTGTCTGCTAACCACCAGTCACCTGCAAAAACAAACAGCTGGGATGCACCTTTCAGCTCCAGCCAAGCAGTCACACTGGTGACTGCAGAGCCTCAGAGACTCTGGCTACTCATCCTGACCTTTTTGCTGACCATGCAGGGGAGCTGCTCAGGAACCAGCTCCGGGAGCTGATTCAGCCAAAACATAACATGCCAGGAAAGTGGCCTTGGAAATTACGGAGTTAGCAGTGGTGGCTAAGAGATGGAGCTGTGCTAGGTCAGCACTCCCTCCAAAGAAAGCCATAGGCATTACTATCCAGCCTAAAAGGCAGGTGTAGAGACCGACACCACTGACTGTGCCTGTGAACCCAAGTGATAGTGAGCACTGGCCAAGCAAGAAAGTTTTCACTTTTGTGAAAGCCCTGAAGGATCATGCTTTAAATATTGCTTCCCTGTCAGTTCAATTTTTTTTTTCCTCTGCAAAGCCAGATCCATTTGATTTACTGAACTACAAACTGCTTCTGGTCTAGAAACTTTGGAATAATTCCATCTTTTTATCCCGTTACCAACCTGTTTCAGTTGAGAGTGACCTGGCTGCAGCTAAGCAAATGCTGAAGATGAAACCTTAAAACTGGAACATGGCTGTGGATTTAGCACCTTAAATTTTCCGACAAATGCAGTAAGGTATGTCTGACTAGGGATCTAAACTTATTCCTGGTGTGAAAAGTCCCCAGTGCTTCTTTTTTCAATTCTGGTCTGAGAGATCTAGTCCCATTTATGATGCTAGCCACCACATTCCTATTTATTTGAGAGAGTTCATGACAATTGACATATCCTCTCTATCCACTTTCCCACACTCTGGTAGCTCTGCTCCGCAGTTTGGGCTGCTACAGGAACTAGAAGAAACCAACATATGCCTTATTTGCATTATAGAAAGATTTCTAGGAGGCCCTTTATTTTTAGACTGTGCGAAGTAAGACTGTCTGTACCATAACCTGATGCTCAAATTTACTCTTAGCTCCTCATAATAATTTTGAAGAAAAAAGTCTGTTTGGAGGAGAAGGTTGAGACTTTTTCCTTCTCCCATTACTTTCCTTTGGTTTTGGTTTGTGCAGTGTTGTTAGAATTTTTTGAGCCTGTGGTTGCTGTAACTGTGCATTTCACTGTCAGAGAGTTGGGCTTCTCCCTGTAATGGACAAGTGGTCCACAACCAGGTGTAGCAAGCTGCTGTTTCCAGTTCAACATCCTGTCCAAACTTTGGCTTTCATGGCTTTGTGATAAGGCATGAGCGTGCCCATAACACATGATACTTGAAATAGGTCACAGTTGAGATATTTTGCTGTGCTTTTATTAAACTGGCTGATGTCCCCAGTTTGAACTGTCTGGTTCTAGCAATAAAACTCAGCAGCTGCAAAGACTATCAGGTGCTGAGGGACCTTTTAGCATGGGTTAAGCCTGATGTCTTTAAGTCTGAGATGTTCAGCTTTGGAGTCTTCATGCTATAAAACAGCATTTGTTGGAAAATTTAAGCTGCTAAATCCAGAAATGTGTTCCAGTTTTAATGTCTCAGCTTCAGCATTTGTTTAGCTCCCAGCCATCTCACTTTTAACTGAAATGAACTGGTAAAATTAAAAAAAAAAAAAAAGAAAAAAGAAAAAAATAATTCCAGAGCTTCTATACCATGTCCCCAAACCTATGAGGCAACGTGAGTATTTCACAGGAAATGTTGGAAGGTTAGTTAGTGACAGTTTATATACATTTTGAGTTCTTCAGATGAAAATACATAAGAATGCCTAAATGTTGTTCCTACAGAGGCTGTTTACTTGTGCTAGAGCTTCCCTCTCACCTTTGTACACACCATAAAATGGAGGCCTGTATGTACAAAAGCCATACACAGGAAAACTGGAGAAGCCTTTTTGGCCATCCCCTGATATTTTTGAGGAACTGGGCTGGTAAACGCAACAGGTGCTTAAGCTAATTTGGAGTTCTGGACTCAGAGCAAACACAGGGTTTAAAAACTGCCTAAAAAACTTCTCATCTTGCAATCTTTTATTTTGGTTTTGTTTTGTCACCTGGCACTACAGAAAGTGACCAGACGTCTTCTACTCTGAGCAACTTTTCTTAGTAACACTATCCTCTCTCCATGTGTCAGCTCAACCATTTGTCAGTGGATTGGATTCTTTTTAGGCAGCTGTTCTTATTTGGTTTAACAGTGACCCAAAAAAATCCGAGTTTTCTGCTGGACTGAAGGACAGATTTCACTTGATAGTCTGAAAATAGCCGTGTCACTTTCTATTTTTTTACCCATTGCTCTATTATCTTTGTTCCTAGGGCTGGCAGGACAGTGAGAGTACCAGAACCAAACTAACATGGATGAGTTAAGCTGATTGTCTGCATCTTGGTCACATATGGGACTGTAATAGCCCTTGGCTGGATTTCAGAAAAAAAAGGGGTGCAATTCAGAGGCAGCTCCACCCCAGACAGAGATGAGGGAATTATTCTCCCTAATTTACAATAGCGAGAGCAAGAGTTCCTCCCACAAAGTTGCAACACAAGATATGAACTGGCCCAGGTAACTCCTGCCTTTCATTCGGCCTCTGCTTCTCACCAAGGTGGAACCTGAAGAGCACAAAAAGAAGCAGCAGGTGTGAATGTTTTTATAGGAGATGCTGGGGCAGCCTTTGTTGATATCTTCTTAAATCTCCATTTTTGCCCGGAGCATGGGCAAACCAAGAACTGCTGGCAGGACCTTATATCTAGTTACTGAGCAAAACAATTTAAATGGTCTTTTTGGATATGTTTCTGAAGTTCCTCCCATCCCTCTGGGTTAAGGAAGATTGTCACTGCTTCACAGGGGATCAATATACAGCATCAACTAGCTTGGCCAATTTTTTTAATACTATGTCAACAAACTGGTGACTCTTCACCACTCTAAGTGGTGTAGATGTTGCTGTGCTAAAGCAAGGGTCTGCTTGGTGAATCGTAGAATCACCAAATTATGGAGTGGTTTGGGTTGGAAAGCACCTTAAAGGTCATCAGGTTCCAACCCCTCTGACATGGACAGGGACACCTTCCACTAGACCACGTTTCCCAGAGTCCCACCCAGCCTGGCCGTGAACACTTCCAGGGATGGGGCACACTCTCACAAAAATATCTTCCTAACAGCTAATCCAAACCTACCCTCTTTCAGTTTAAAGCCATTCTTCCTTGTTCTGCCACTGCATGCCTTTGTCAAAAATCCCACTCCAATCTTCTTCTAGCTCCTCTATAAGATTTCCCTTGAGTTTTTTCCTTGCTGATCAGCCCAAAGTGTCCCAAACATGGATGTTTGTTACCTGGTGCATGGCACCAACTCACACACTGAGGCGAGCTATTTCTACTTTCTATTCTACTTTGTGCAAAGTAGGGAACTGGGTGGTAACCCACAAAGGGTTGGCTCCCCAGTCATCAAAAATTTGTGCTTTACATTTTAACAAATGCATCAGCATTCCTTGGTCACAGATTACATAGCTTTTTAAAATAATTACGACTCACCTCCCCTATTTGTAGTTCTATCCCTCACTTCTCAAGTTAATTAGTCCACACTTGGAGTTTTTCCCTCCATCCCTCTGATTGATTATCTTCATGGCCCTCTCTGGACTCTTTCCAGCAGGCCTATGGTCTTCTTTTGTTGATGCCCCCAGAGCTGGATTTAGCACTCCAGGTGGGATCCCACTAGAGCAGGGCAATGGGGTAGAATCACCACCCTTGATCTGCTGCTCACCAAAGAAAGCATCAGAAAGTCACCAACAGCCTAGATCCAAGTACACTATAGTGAACTGCTTGCTCATTTCTGGATCAAGATCCAGTCATAAATGTAAAAACTCTGAATACATTCACAGGTTATATATTTACATATGTGTACACAAGCATCCATAGAATTTTTATTTGAGCCTGCATAGTATAGGCATTGTTACATGACAGTAGTCAGTGAAACAAGACTGATGGTTTAAGTAAATGAGACTGCTCATGTGAAGAATTCAAGCCACCTTGCAAGAAATTCAGGCAATCATAGATTGATGGAAATCCAGAAGGAAGCACTGCAGCAGCATTGCCTGACTGCCTGCATGATCATGGGACTTGTCACAACAGCAATGCACCTTCTGCCCCTGATTTAGGTACCTTTGCTGAAGGAAATCTGCTCTGACTCTTGATACGTTGTCCCAGTGCTGTCAAAAGTGAATCTGGCCTCCAGTTATCTCCTTATCTCCCTCCCAGCTTCAGATCTCTGCATACCAAGTACTCAAGTTTGTTTCCCTCCCTCCCAGATTCTGTCTCTGGTAAGCAAAGAGCCATGGGCAATTTAGCCATGGGCAATTTAGCCCATAGCCATGGGCTATGAATAATCTCATCCAAAGTTAGATATATAAAATGGGTGTAGATGAACTGCATCCTGCAAGAACCTATTTTTGTCTGTGAGCTATCAAGGGAATCCAAAGTAACCAACCTTGCTGAAGGTGCTGCATCAGTTGCCTCTGCCTTCAGTCTGTGAATCTTGTCATTGTACTTTCTGATAGAGTGGATGAATCTCTGCTCCTTGGTAAAGTTTTCTTTCTTTATCTTTTTGAGGAAAAAAATTGAGTGATAGGTTGTAATCTTCATAAGGCACATCTTTAAAACCCCCTGGCCCTTCTTTGGGGTCCTGTCTGATTTCCAGTGTTCCCCTTGACATCAGAAGTAGGTGCACTGAAGCAGCATTAGTTCTATGATTCCCACAATGGATTTAGTGCAGATCTGTTCAAAGATCCAAAGTTTGTATTTGTCTTTTAGCCAAAGTGCAGCACTTGATGTTTGCTATCAAATCATGACCCATAATTGGTGAGAGCCATGGATGCCCGAGGGGATTCTCTGCCTATGGAGCATCCCTTAAGACTGTTGCTTGATGGCCATTGGCATTGCCATTTTGACAATATGGTTTTGTTTAAACTTATCACACACTTTACGGATTACTTCATCTTCTATCTTTCTGGTGCAAATGTTACTGCCCATCAAAATCCTTTATATGTATTTAAGTTGTTCTACCACTCCTATTACTGCTATAAAAAAATGTCACGATAGGACATCAGTTTATTTGATAGGAGTTATTTTCCATAAATACATGTTGATTATCATTATGTATATATAGTTCTACATAGTTCTCAATCCTTTTGTCAATGGTATTGATATATTACTAGGGTCAGTGTCAGACTGATAGAATGGGGTTGACATAATATTTATCTATTAGCCTGGGGTACCAATTTGACATTGCAGTTTGTCCATGCTCTTCCTCTTTTCCAATTTTCTTTCGCCCTTGAGTGCTGAGGGTTTTTGAAGTCCTGATGGGTGTCTGTCTTTTACTTACCAAGTACCTTGCCTAGCACAGCACTGATATTCTGGATGGAGTTCACAGAAGTTATGGTACAAGTGAATCAGGAATATAAGCATTTGGATTGTCTTGATTATGCTACTTGACAAACACTTTTATTGTTCAAGAGTTGTAGTGTTAGAAGTTTTCTTCCTTTGATAACCTGAAAATGCTGGTTGGGAAGCTTGAAAACCTGGCTTTAGAATGTGAGCAGTGAGAAAAGTTGTAGTTTGTCTGCAGATCCATAAAAATGAAAAGTTTAGACAAAATTTTTAAAGCCATAAATGGACTGTCTGTATTATTAAAGTCTAAGCTGGTGATTCTTATATTGCAGTTTGTGGATCTTCATGATCTCTGAGTCCATGGTAAGTACCCTTTTTATTTCACTGCCACACCATGTTTGCCGCTTGCAATATGAGCTCTTCACTTCTGTGAACCAGGAATAGTTCACTTTCTTCAACCTCTGACCACAATCTCCCATTGTGAACAAGATCACAGCATACTAATTTCTTCTCTGAAATACTTCTCAGACCACCAGATATGGTGGACTCTGCTGCTATGGACTCCTCACGACTCTGAAATAGCCCAAGGAAAAAAGACATCCAGGGACCTAGGTTTGCTTGGTGGTTGCCTTAGGACCTATGGATGAACTGGAATGAGTTGAGTGTCCTTAGCTGTCTGCAGCCCCAAGACTCCTGCATAAAATGCTTAATGGTAGAGGTTGTTACTCCCATATAACCCTCCCCTGATAGAAGACACTAGTAGACACTAGACACTTTTTAGGTAAAAAAATGAACTGGACTCTTGGTGGTATTCATTCTTTAGGTTGCTTATTCTTTTCTTATCTACAATTTCTGCACACCAGGNAACAAACCCAAAAATCTACATTTTTCACCCTGTGATAAATTACGTATTATATTACTACCTAATTTACATTCCTGATAATTCTATCTCATCCCAAAGCCTAGGAAGCCCCTTCCGTGGACAAAGGTTAAAAGCAGTATTTTTAAGAGGGTTTTGATCCTTCAAAACATGCAGAGGAATATTCTCCGCATTCTGGATTCCAACACTTAATTATTGCAGAACAGTCACTCAGAGGCGTTGAAAGGCATTGCTGTTTGCTGCAAAAAAAAGGGTGTGGACCAAGATGTGCTGCTAGATTTTTGTAGAGGTAATTAAGGGGCCATCTACAATGTAAACAGTCCAAATAAATTTGGCAGAGTCTCTGCCAGAAGCTAGATAATGAAAACCAACCTAGCTTATGTTAGCCCACTGACTACATTATTTTATTGTCTTGAATTTAAATCCTTTGCAAAGGATTTAATGATGTTAAGGATATTGGCTTTTTAGATGTGCCTTTGGGTTATAAGGATGTATCTAGCTAAAAAAAAAAAAAAATTTATAGAAAAGAATAAACCTACAGACCTGTCTGACTGGTTGATCTTGGAGACAGCACAACTATCTAAATGAAAAATATCCTTCTAAGGATATTTTTTGATAGAAATAGAGTTGTTTAGTGGGAGGAAAGGGATATTATCCGGTGGAAGCTGTTGCCAAGGTCCTTCTATTATTCGCACAATCAACATATTCCTAGCTCTAGGGAAAGGTGCTCCACCAAGCAGGGCTATAATCCAGGAGTTACTTCTCTGGGAACAATAGGAAATTCAAAAATGTCGAGAAACCTGTAGAGGGAATGGAGCATTTGCTCTCCAGGATAGTTGTTTGTGAACAGCTTGGGTGCTCTCTGTGGGAGGATCCAGGCGTGTCTCTGCTGGCAGGAGCTAAAGCTCATGTCACCCTGAACACCTACGCAGCAGGATGTTCTTGCCAGCCAGGGACTCCAAGTCTGGAGTGAAGCCACTGAAGTTGGACTTGTGTATGTGAATCAGGTAGACTCTTCCCGTGGTTTGGCAGAAAGATTGAGGGATCAGGGAGAGCCTTTGTGTTTAGGGTGAGAACTTGCACCACCTGGGTCTCTTCCAGCAAACAATGTAGAATGTCGATTGCCACATCAACACACTAAAGCAGATTTTAGCTGTGGTGAAGAGGTGATGGAAAAGCAAACCAGGCAATGGAAAGGTCATACAGGGCCTCCAAGAATCTTCCTTGAAGTGTGTATTGGTGTCTGGTGGATAATACTTTGAAAGCTTACATTTGACCAAAGAGGAGCTTAAGGCCACCTTGATGCTGATTTTCAAATAGAGTATCAGCCAATAGTGCAATGCTGGGAGAGGCAAAATGAAAAAAATACAAGCCTAAAACACAGGAACACATTCGAAACTGAGAGCTTGCTGGTGCACATATTGCTCTGCTGTGAATTTTATGTCTGTCTGTAGATCAGAACAGGAAACAAGACTATGAGAGCTTCTGTCAGAAAACCTCAAAGCTTTTGATGGTATTATAAATGTCAAGTATGTTATAAAAAGAAAGAAAGTACCAGACTCTGTTCTGTTCAAGACAATAGGGACATTATAACATTACAGGAACCTGCATGTAAGAATTACAGAGAAGTTGAAATCTATGGTATTAATGCACTGCAATAATGGAGGTCTCCTAGCATTCAGTTTATCCCTCTTTCAGTATATTCCCAGGCACAAGCAGTATCACACTGGTTGAATGTGGAGTGTAGACTTGTCACTTTTTCAAAAGCATTTGAAGAGAATTTTTCCCCAGGTTCCAGTCCTCATAAGTAAAGAGTTTGAAGCAAAGTATTGCAAACCAAGCTTTTATTCACCTGATTGTTCATCAGATAATTTGGTCAGTAGAAAGCATTGTCTGCAGCATCTCACCTTGAAAAAAGGACAGAACCAGTGATCTTAGAAGGAAGAGAGTGGGAAGGCAGGCTATATCTGGACCCTGCACAAGTGGTGAGCTGGTAATTATTCACATCTCAAAGATATTTGAATTAAGCAGGAAAGTACAAACTTCTACCTCAGACCTGGATATGTGCTGAACATGAAAAGGTAAGATTATTTTATGCTTGGACACACTGTAGGAAGGTCAGAATAGGAAGTGACCCTGAAAATAGTTCAGCAATCTTCTTCTCCTTTGCTGCTGGCTTTGTACCAACCATCTATGATTCTGTCTTGGCTGAACTGAAGCAGAACCTATTATAATCCACCCAAGACTGAATTGTCTGCAGATAATTAGACAGTGGAGGAACTGAATTATAAAGTACAAATATATCCATGGAAGAATACATTAAGGACTCCTGAACAACTGTGCTATCTTATTCAGCAGCCTTTTGTGTGTTTTTGTTCTTCATTTCTTACCATAAATTGTTGCTGGGGATTTCTGAGTTCATCATATACATGGACCAAAAGCACTATATTTAACATTTCAGGGTTTTTGTTCCCTATTTTATACCGGTAGACCAATGCTGACTGTGTATAAAAATGGATAAGTGAAATTTTAAAAAATAATCAAGTTGTCTTTTTAAGCTGAGAGAGAAATAATAACAAGTGATATGGACTACCTGAGCCTACTGGGGCAATTTGTAGACTTTATTTTGTTGCTGCAAAATGTTTATCCAATCTAATGAGAAGTAGGGAGAGAAGTTATCCTGTAAACTTAAGTAAAATCTTACCTTTCCAAACACATTTATTTATGAGCCCAAGAAGAAAACCCTCCTTTTCACCTTTTTCAAGCATTATCCCTTTCCATTAGCTTTGCTAGAACATGCCAGCTCTCCCACACCAGTAAATATGAGAACAGTAGATGTGGTGAGTATAAAATTTCCTGAATTACTGGTGAGCACTAGGCTAAGATGTTGCTGACAGCTGTCTCCTGTTCTCACCACAGGAATAAGTACCAATCTGCATGGCTGGCTGCAGCAGGGCTGCGGATCTCCAGTGCTCCTTTTCCTTGTATAATGATTCTTCCTGACTGTTGGCTTTTTCTGAACTCAGCCCTCTTTGTCATGGGACATGTCTCTCTGGTGGACTCAGTTACCTGCTTTGCACAGCTTCTTGGTCACTTTTTGTCCTCCTTGCTACTCCCTGGTGACCAAAATGATGCTCAGAAGGGGAGTCACTGACAACTCTCCTAAAGCTTGCTTGTTTCTGCCTGCACTCATGCTAATTAATAGTATCACAGAAACACAGAATATGCTGAGTTGGAAGAGACCCACCAGGATCATCAAATCCAACTCCTGGCTGTGCACAGCACCATCCCCAAGTCACACCACGTGTCTGACAGAATTGTTCAAACGCTCTGAACTCTGTCAGGCGGGTGCTGTGACCACTTCCCTGGGGAGCTGTTTCAGTGCCCAACCACCCCCTGGGTGAAGAAACTTTTCCTGGCATCCAACCTAAACCTCCCCTGACACAACTTCAGGCCTCATGTCCTGTCACTGGTCACCACAGAGAAGAGGTCTGTGTCTGCCCTTCCTCTCCCCCTCATGAGGAAGCTCTAACTGCAATGAGCTCTCCCCTCAGCCTCCTCCAGGCTGAACAGACCAAATGACCTCAGCCACTCCTCATACAGCTTTCCCTCAAGGACCTTAACCATCCTCATTGCCCTCCTTTGAACACTCTCCAACAGTTTAATGTCTTGTTTACTTTGTGTCACCCAAACCAGCCCCCAGCACTCGAGGTGAGGCCACCCACCCCAAAGCAGAGCAGGACAATCCCTTCCCTTGCCCAGCTGGTGATGCTTTTCCCAGGTCTAAACTGAAGGGGTGGTTTAGGGTGGTGTGAATGCAAATGCAATTCCCAGCTGACATTAGTGGGACTTGATAGTGGGAGTTGATGGTGTCTTGTTGTACATGTATGTGTAAGTGCTTCTCTGAACTGTGTCCCTTGTTGGTAGGGTCAGAAGAGCAGAAAGTAGAAAAAAAGAGCATAATTTTGAAAAACTATTTTGAAGCCTTGTAAAGCTAGCCTCCTTTTAAGTCCAAGAAATTGAACTTCACAGAAATATGATGATTTACACTTGTGAATTGAGATTTATCATGTCAGCAACTTGCACTTCCTTAGTATTGCATTCCTAACTGTGCTGAATCTCCGCATCTTTAGTTTTTATTAGTTAGATCAAAATCTTGGTGCCTGGAGTACGATTTGTGTAGCCAAAGAGTAAGGAAGATTGAAGTCTGTAATCATTATTATTTCATGCTCTTCTTTCATGCCTTTAGAGGTCATAAAAATCATCCCTTGCCAGAGATATTATTTTTCACACACTAAAAGGAAGGATTAAACTAGGGGGTTTTTTTTTGGTTTGTTGGGGTTTTTTTTTCATCCTGGACTTAGCCAAAGATTTTCAGGAAGTATATTTCCCTTTCTTAAAACAAAAACATGGGATAAATGAAATGCAGGGTATCATTTTCATATTTTTAATTTCCTACTGCAGCTCACACTGCAACAATCATACTTTGGAGCTCCTCAGATCATAGAGATTTTGATAACGTTAGAGATATGCTCAAGATCTAGTCACCCTTGAGTTAAAAGGATGCAAACTGTGCCTAGCAAACATGGCATTTCCATAGAAGATTTGAATTAGTTTGCTTTCATAGTACTGTTGCAAAACAGGCACACAGAACCACCTCACAAGCAAAACAGGGGCATCAAAAAGACAATATACCTTCCTTCCTGAGGCAGATATTTCAGGAGTTGGGGAAACACAGCTTCCTGTGTTCTCACATGGATTTAGAATAAAATTCTTGAGTGATTCAGAAAGAATAGAGCATTACACAGCTGCTTGAAAATATTACTATGTTACTATACAATGTGCTGTAGCATTAAATGGCCAGGTGTAATGAAATCTTCCATGCACATGTCCTAGTAAACAATCGTAGCCCTCAGGCTGTGACTGGTCTTTTCATGTTGCACTCATGCTGGGATGGGAGGAGCTGGAGATGTGTGGCAGGTGGGAAAATATAAAGTTGAAGTAATAATGAACATAAAGAGGTTGAAATGACTGGATCATTTCTGTTCTTTTAAAGATGTGGTTATAGGTGGAGCTGGTAGCTTTGGTTATCATTAAAGTCATGTGATACCTGGCAGTTCAATATTATGTTTTTAATTATTACTCACGTTCTCAAGGCTCAACCAGGCAGGCTGAAATTTTCAATGCAGTGTGCTGACATAACGTAAGTGTAAGAGGGGAATGAGGCCAGAAAGGCTTTTTTTTTTTTTTTTTTTTTTTTTTTTTTTTTTTTTTTTTTTTTTTTTTTCTCCCAAAGAAGAGTTTAAGACAGAATTAAAACCAAAATTTATTATCCCTCTACTGATTTTTGATGCTCTCATTTCCATTCTTCCCACTGCTTTGTAGAAGAGATTCAAAATACTGTAGGAAATTGTTGCTTTTCTCTAGAAAATGGCTCTTTTCCATCCCTCTGAAAATCTCTCCCAAGATAATTCAAGTTACAAGTCATGGGAAATATGCATTTCACACAAATTTGCACGGTAGAAACTCGAAGGTCGTTTTAGAATTCAAATCTCCTGAAGACACCTTCCTGACTGGCCAGCTTCCAGCCCTGGAAATGTCCTCATGTGCAGACTCCATCCCTGCAGAGCATCTGCATTGTGGTGGGCTGGAAAGCATCTCCTGTGACAGTGTCTTGAACTGCTCTGGACAGCTGCTGGAAGTGAGAACAGAACAGAGAACGGCTCTCCTGTGCATGATCTTTTCCTGATATCACAATAGCATGGAGGAGAAAGCTGTCTTATCAAATATGGGGAGGTTCATATGGAGCTCAGCAGGTTAAGGTGGCATGAGGGGAGAGAAACAGTGGCATGGAGGCTGAGAAATTCAGTTTAAGTGGATGAAGGATTTAACAAAGAGGGTGGTGCATGGGAAGGCAGTTGGGGTCAGCTCTGTGGCTAAAGAGAAGGGGCTGGAACTGACTGAACAGGGAAAACTCTAATCAGTGAAATCCAGCATCCAAGACTGGGTACGTTCTTCTCCATGTGGATGAGAAGGGTGAGAGGCTTTTCTCTTCAGACAGGATCCTGACCTGGGGAAAGTTTGTTCCTTCTCAGGGTCCTGATCAAAGATGCCCTAAGCAGGCATACTGTGCTGCTTCTACTTTAATGTAACCAATTTCTTTTTCCCAAGCATACAGGAGCATAGAGGATCATAACCACTCATATGAATGTGGATTTGTCAGTGTGATCTCTGAACACCTGAGGGTTTCTCAGTGCAAGATGGCAGCATTACAGTACTCAGGGAAAAGAGCAGAAAAGGCAGTCTTTGCCTGGAAATTAATTTCTAGACCTCTTGAAATATATTCATTACTGCTGATGCATCTGTGTAGGAGAATTGGGAATTTTTGTCTTTCACTTGATTCACGTCAGAGTCTTGCTGGAAAGCAAAGCACAACACAGCTGTTATCAAGAGTCTTGAGTTCATATTCATTGGAACATTTGGTGGGCACATTGGGGGTGAGCAGTGCTGAGACAGCACTGCATCAATGGCACTGCTTGTCGGGCTCACACCACACGTTGCCTCTCAGCATCAGGCCTGAGGCAGCTTTTGGATAAACAATTTGTCCTGTCTTTGAGGGCATTGCCATGTCATATTTCTACCCGAACAGAAGCAAGACCTTGCTGAGAAACAACTACTGAACTTGGGTTAATGGCAAAATCATGGAACCTTAAAGCAACTTCAATCAAAAAATTGTCTCCAAGCAAGTCAGCCAAGGTGAAACAAGGCTGCAGCAGTGATTTTCTGGTGGGAAAGTGAGTTTGTTGAGAACAGGGTACCTCTAGTTTTTAATGGGCGGTCCCTGTTTAAATTTTCTTCTCCCATTTCCTTTTTCCCATTTCAACAGAATTAGAACTGATGTGTAAGGTGCTTATATTACTAGGAACAACAGTAGGAAACCCTTTGTTAACCTCGATTTCCCATCTAATATTTCTCTGCAACGTCAGCCAGTCTCCAAGGCGATAGGGTTGTTGACAATAACTCCAAATTGCTGTGTAACTGTTAGACTGTGCAGCTTCTAAAGAGCAATTTGTTTATTTTTCCCCTGCTCATTTGTTGGTAGTTGGTGGGTTTTTTCCTTCTTTTCCCCAGAGTTTGTAGAATATACAAAACTTCTCACATTTCTCAAATGTTAAGTGAATGAGAGACCTGAGTTTCCTACTTGAGAAACAGTACATTTTTTAAAGGGGTAAATCCAGCAGGTTGCTGAGAATCTACTGTAAAGCACTGAGAATCCTGCACTTTTTAGGAAGCCAAGAGAATGGGAGAGCACTCAGTACCACAGGAGTTACACAGTTGCTTGCAGAATCTAGTCTTTGTCATGTAAGATGAAATAATAAGTAGAAATCCCATGTAGCAGCACAGACCCCTGAAGATGCCCAGCATGATACATGGATCCATTTCTGGACAGTGCATGGGTGGGTTTGAGAGCCCATGTGGCTCTACAGAATGTACCCAGAAGTAGCACAAGTATCTGCATCTGTACAACTCCTTTGGTAATCACAAGACTCCCAAATGTTTGTTCAGTTTTGCTATTTTGCACAGACATTTTGATGAAAGAACCACAACAGTTCATGATGGAAATGTTCAACTCAGTGAAATGTCAACTTTTCTAAATGTATCTGGTTCATCAATTGTAGTCTTCCAACAGAGCCTGTGTCGTTTTCCTCACCACCTACCTATGGCACCTGCTCTTCAGGGCTGTTGGTGTGATTTTTATTCTCCTGGCAGCAGGAAGTGTCAAGACTTTGAAACTATCATCTTTATTTTTCCTTCAGGAATGGTAAGAAGGTGATCTGCTCGAGATGTTTCACCCATTGCTAAACTATGAAAGCAAAGCAGAACAGGTCTTATCTCTGTGTCAGAAGAGCTCTTGCATCCCCTGGAAAAGTAGCAGGTGAAAGAGGAGTAAAGAATCTAAATTAAAGGTCTAAATTGTCATTCAAACTCCTTCCAGCTCCATGAAATGAGTGGAACTCCCCAGGGGGGACATTTTTGGTGAAAGAAAACACAGCATTTTGGTATTTTACCTCTTCTTAGCCATTAAATAGATTTATGAAGGCTGAAAAATTCAAGTGTAGATTTTGGAACATAAAAAACTCTTATCAAGGAGATATAAAACAAATAACCTTAAAAGAAAAAGAGTCAAGGTAAGAAACATGACAAGGTTGAAATGTCCCTTTGCTTCACTCCTGAACAAAAAAAAAAGTGTGGCAATGTGTAGAAACAGTGACTCAGGGCAGTATCAATTAGTGAAAGAAGTAATTAGCTTATGATTACTCTTTTTTTCCTGTGTGTTCTCATGTTTAGGTAAAGTATATTGTTCTTACAAATGTTGAACGGACATTTCTCACATCCTCTCTCATAATTACCAGTGACAAGTAAAACCTGAATGAAAACAAATGGAAGAAGTAAGTGTTTATCTCACTGTGAATTCTTTCTGATAATGTCTCATGAAATTCTTTCCATTTTGTACTTGCGGAAACTGGAGGAGCATTTTGACCCTGGGACACGCTGACTGTACTGCCGTCATTAATTGGAAAGAGCACCCCCTTTAATTCCCTCATCAGTAGAAGAAAGAGGTCAATTTCATTCCCAGGAACTTCTATTGTTTTCACACATTCTTTTAAATCTGAATTTCACTTAAGTTGCATTGTACAAAGCACACAGTCAGTCGCTCCGATCTCTTCATTGAACTCCCAAAATGTCATCAAGTTTTATACTGGGGGAATTAAGCCTGGATGAATTTCCTCACAGTATGAACTGGTTTTTTTCAGAAGAGGAAAAGTACAAGAGGAGATCAGATTCCCTCAAGTGGGCACTCAAACTGAGAGGTGTGGAACCATGTTTTGAGGGTTACTCCAGTGCCCTAAAATGTGAGAGGAGCTGAAAACTCTGGAACTTCTGCTCATTCACAGCCTTCCTTCTAGTGGTGAATTGATGCTGTGAGTTGTACTGGATATCAGCAGAGGAAGGAAACAAATCTGTTTGGCAGAAAAGGGTATTAATGATATTTACATATGTTTGCTTCTAGAGACTAGATGGGATTAAGAAAAGGAGGTTTTAAGGGGGAGACTTCAGAAGAGCCTTATAATGGTCAGTCCTTTTGACCCTTTCAGAAAAAATGCCTGTGGATTTCAGTTACAGGTTTGTCCTAAACATCCTGAATTGATCCTTCATTTCTGAAACCAACTGGTCCTGTGGGGCAACCCAAATCTCAAAGAAAAGGAGCACAAAGTTGCCTGAAATAGTTTTCTTAATGATTAGATGATGTGCTTGAGAATTAATTTTTTTTAGTACTCCAAGAAGTTTTACATTAAGTACAGCCTGTATAATTTCCCACATGTTTAAGAAACATGAGCATAAGCACTAGGTAGTATGTCTAAAACCAAGGCTGTGTGAGAGCTGCTGGAGATCACTGCATGGAGCGCTGGGACACTGTAGGTGTTTCACTTTGGGGAGATTGGGTGCATTCATGTGAGCCCTCCAGGGCTGTCATTAACTCTTTGTTGCAGGGCTACTCTCCAGAGCATGCCTGTTGGACTGGGGGACTGCAGAGACCAGGCAGAAGAAGCAACTTCAGAGGAGCAGCTGATGGTTTGGGCAAGGAGTCCCAGTGACTGGATGTTAAAGGCAGTCAGATTTGAAATGGGAGGGACAAATTCACAGGCAGGCCCAAGAAAGCTGCTTTTCACTTACAAAATGTGCCAAAAAGGTGTGCTACTTCTATCTGCTTTGAAATCTACCAATCAACATTAAAAAAATCGCCAGATTAATAGATGTCTGGCAATTGATCCAAAGCCAAGGGCCCTAAACACTGTAGTTTTAAAAGTCCCAGGAGCTTGGTTTGGGCTCCTAAATGTTGAGTACATCAATGGTTAAAAAAGGTCTCTTCTCAGCATGTTATGAAACATGCTTGGTGTCCTTTCAGCATCTAGAAATGTTTACTTTTGGGGCTTTGTTATTATTAGGGGTGGTTGAGATGTGTATGAGAGAGTTGGAAGCCTGAGTATAGTCTGAAACTTCAAGGAAATCAAGCCAACAAGGCAAGTGTGATTTAAATGCCACTTTGAGCAGATTACGTGGAGTCTATATTCCCATAGCATGAACATAAAATCTGAGTCATATCCAGCACGGTGGGCTGTTGTGTAGCAGCAGGATTGGATAGGTCAGATAGTCTGTGGGTGATTGTGGTTGGACCCCATAATGTGACCACGGAAAAAGGAGCCACTTCTGAGACTCAGTTGCTTGTCTTGCTGTTTGGAATCTCTGTGTAACACTACGTTGTTTTGGTGGGATCACTGGTTTGCAGGAATTTCGTGCCATTAGTATACAAATGCAGTGTGAACATTATTGGACTTGGTTCTAATATTCTTTCTTGTATGTTTTTTCCCTTGCTTCTTCTTTCTTTGCTTGAAAGCAGTTCAGAGATTCCTCCCCTGGCATTCATTTGCTCTTGTATTCAGCATTTTGAAGGTGTGTTTATGCTATTGGTCATGAAGCTTTGCTAAGTCAAGGCCTGCACCTGCTTCTGGCCCATACATAAACCTGGGGGGAAATGTCTGGGTGAATCCCTGGATGCTCGTGTGGAAAGGGGCCCTCAAGGCTGGTAGCCAGCAGTTAGAGAGAGGTTCCAACCAAACTCTGAAGCAGTCACATGCACCTGGGGACAAGCAAGGGCTGAGCACAAACTTTTCATATTTAAAAGCCAACTGCTATTTAATTTGCTTGCTTTTTTGGAGAGGTTTCCTGAGCAGATGAGTTTCATTGGGAAAAGAAAACAGTCTTCTGGTTTAGGCCACAACCACTGTGGAAAAAAGAGAACTACTTTATGGTGAACTGTGTGAGGCTGAACTCAAAGTAATTTGGGGAGCAACGAGTTTGGCAGTACCAGTGACCTTAGGTTGAGTCTGTGGAATCATACCAGTTTGAAATAGACAGATCCATATTTCAGATAATTTATTACATAACAGCCCTTAGTCAGACAACTTTCCTGAGGTGAATGAACAGAGATTACTTTCAGGCCACACTGCTTTCTCTCTATTTTTCCAGTCCTTGCTGGGCTGAAAATACAGTAAAAAGGAGTTGGTTTTCTTTTTTTTTCATGCAGTATTTCAGTGTTTCCCTCCCAGTCTGAACAGAGGAAGCAAAGAAGAATGGGAAAATAAATAAAATCAAGTAAGTTATTCTGGAGGATCAAAAGAATTTAATTTGAGTTTTGGGGTAGAAGTTTGAATTGCTTTTTATTTTCTGTGGGTTTATTTTCCTTTCACCCTGGCTCTGAACACAGTGTGCATTCAAGATAACATTGTTCAAAACCTCATGAAATTTACACATGAAGTCTCTTAAATGAAAGGGAATATTTAAGTTTGGAGATAGTTGTAGAGTGTCATGATCTAATTACAATAGCATTTTTGAAGGATAACAAACGTCAAAAGAAATAAACTGGATGTTATGGAAAATAAAAGTAAGGCCAAGAATCTAAGGCTAGCCAGAGAAATTAAACATTGAGGCTTTTCCTCTGGAAGGTTTTAAATCAATTTAGTGTTGGTGAAAAGTGCCAGGTTCATAGCAGAGGAAAATGATGCCTTTTATTTTTTTACAGGCAAGGCTGGCATGCGCCTGTGACAGCATCTCTGCTTTAGACTATTGCTGTACTTTGACACTCAGCTGAACTGACCACCAGGAAAAGCAGCTGAAAAGTCCTTCTGTCTCTCTTTCCTTCTGTCCTCTAAGCTTGCCAGCAGCCTGACTACACTTTGCTTTTGAAAGTGGTTTTGATCATGTGGATCTATCCATCAGGAGCTACACTGGGACAAATGACTAGCATTCAAGTCCAGGAACAGCTGGTCAGACAGTTAAAAAAAAATTCCCAACTTTAAAAAAAAATTTTATTTGTATACAAGTTTGAATGCTTGTGGATGAATAGATGGACTTTGGATAGAGTTTCACTTTTTGGAGCACTCAGTTTGTGCTGAAGCTTATTCATTATGTATTTCCACCATGCTAAGTAACAGGCAAGGATAACATCCAAAAATATTAGTTCTCTCTAGTGGGGGGCTAGCAAAAGAAAGTGTTAGTTTTCAAACTGGTTGTGAAGAGTATAGATTTCTGATGGCAGTAAATGCATATTTTCTTAGCTCTTTAGAGCAGCTTTCCTTCATGACTGAACTTTCAAAATTGGCTTATATAGCAGGATATGTAAACTTTGTACTCTGGGACTCCCTTGTGGGAGTAAGTTAAGAAGTAAAGTCGGAAGATCAGGAACTATTCCATAAAATACAATTTTTTAATGAGATTTTACCTCCTACTGAATGTAGAACTGAGGCTGAATGAAGGAATTATTTTTTTTTGGATGTTCAGTGAGTAGGTGAGAATAGAGTCCTTTCATATGGCCCTGGTTTCGGTGGTGGGGCTTGATCACACAGCGAGGAATGTCTGGGTACCTGGAGGCCTCTCTAAAACACACAGTTCAAAGCATTCTACAGCTCATGCAGGAGGTGTTAAGGTATCAAGCACATCTCTTTTCAAAAGAGATGCTGCAGCCTTGTAGTCTTAGGCTCCACATTGCTTGGCTGCGAAGAAATCAGGTCAGAGATGCTAAATGCCTTCATGCCATTTGGAGAGTTGCATGCAGCGGAAAGGAAAAAGGCAGTGCCTGTCTGCAGCTGCAGATTACACAGCTTTGAATCACTGGGGCTGATGGGATCCACTGACTAACTGGGTGTTTCCAAGAGGCAGCTATTTGCCAAGGAAGTGACGGAAGGGAAGGTGTCTATCAGAATGTGTGTGTGTCTCTCTCTCTGGCATGTGGTGCCACAGATGCTGTGAAATTTGGCCTGAGATAAGACAGAAGTTACATAGAGCCAGTCCTATGTCTGGTTGTCTAGGGCCTGGGTGTTAAAACAAAGGCTGAAAAGGAAATAGTGATCTGTTTTGAAAATGAAATACAATAAGGCATGGCAAGGAAAGCCCGGAGGGAAAACTAGTGCTCAGAATGCTGTTCTCAAGCATCTGAAATCAAATTCATAGGAAAGAGATAAAAGTAAATGGCAGGGTGAGGAATCTCTAGGACCTGTTGTGGATGAGGGAAGAGAGGCTGGAGTCAGGTTTTGTGCTGCCCACTGTAATCAGTGGAGGGAGGATCCGGGCTCCCCATGTGAGCAGCCCTTTCTGGTCAAACCCCTTTCCAGAGAGGTTCTGTGCTGCAGCAACTTTCCCTGTGACTTGCAGCTTTGGGGAATTGCTTTGCTCTCTTGAGCAGAGAGAAGGGTTTGCTGCAGGCATCTCCCAGCTCCTGCGGGCACTGTTGTCTACTTGGGATGGTGTTCCAGGGGGGCTGACTAGTCAGGGCTGCTGCTGGGAGCAGAAAGGGCTGACGGCCGACAGCCTCCCATAGGGGAAGAGGTTTCTTGCAGAAATGTCCCAGCTGGGTCTTTCAGGAGAGACAGATGGCTCCCTGCAGAATTCGAGAGGAAAACATGAACATATTCCTCCCGTATATGATAATAAACTTGAAATGGCCAAAGGAAAAAGTACTTAGCACTCACAAAAACGTTTGGCTTACCGAAAAGCCCCAGAGACAACAGCACTTCACTGGTTTGTATAGAGGCTGTGCACTGGCAAAAGATCTTGGCAGCTTTTATGCACTGCCCCACCAATCTAAATTAATTTGAGATCTTTGGGACTGACTCCAAAGGTGATAAAGTCATTTAGCTTTCATTTCCTCTTATTCTTTGATCTCTCTCCTGAGGCTGCCTTCAATGGAATGTAATGAATTGATTTTATTGTTATTCTTGATGATGAGATGACACAACCCCAGTGGGAATAGAACAGAAACTGTGAGGGGGTTTTCTGTTGTTGTTTGTTTTTTTCTGAACACAGTTTTAAGAATTTTAATTTATTGGGATGGTGTTTCAGAGAGGTTGCATTGTGCTCTGCTGAAATCCATGCATGTGCATTTGGGAGGTGTTTATAAATGGGTGGTGTGAATCTTTACCTCTGCAACTCTGCCGCTGCCTTTGTGATGCACCCCTCCTCTAGCCTTGAAAGAAAAATTACAGAGTGATTGTCAGACCCACATGTGTGTGCTTCTGTGATGGGAA
The DNA here is from genome assembly GCA_013397295.1 of Polioptila caerulea. NCBI lineage: Eukaryota > Metazoa > Chordata > Aves > Passeriformes > Certhiidae > Polioptila > Polioptila caerulea. Next base: position 504,811 of record VYXF01006310.1, on the reverse strand, counting down.
CAGTATATTTTTGTTGAGAAAATAATGATTTGTGCATTGCCTACATACACCAAAGAAAAAATAATTTTAAACAGCCTTTACATACGTTTTTCCATGCACCTTATAGAAAATTGACATTATTCTTTCATATTTCATATTTTCTTGTTGTAAGATTATTTACCAAGGTCTACCTGTATTCAGCTTCTAATCTTTTTCCTTCTGGACAGTAAGTTTTGCCTGGGTGACTTTGGCAGTAAAACACAGCATTACAACCAATGTCAAAGAGCCCAGCAGCTGTTTGGCAGCTGAGGCAAAGAAAGTCTCACTGCAGTAGTCTTACTCTTTTGAATTAGGGTTGCCAGCTCTACTGGCAATTTAGTAAAGAAGACTTTTACTTTCCCTGCCTGTGAGACAGGACCTCTTTGAGCGTACAGAAATGATCCTCCCAGTTTTCTGACTTCCCAAGAGAAATGCTTTAAAGTTGCTTTACACTTCTCTGAAATGTGTCTATTTTATGCCAGTGTATACAATAATACCTGTGGCTAGTTAGCTTTCCAGCATGTATCCTCCAGTGTTTTAGGCATAAATCCAGTGATAAGTAAGACAGTGACCCTGAAGAGTTCTGGCAGCTCTGTCTTCTTTTTTTTCCCCCTCTCTTTAGTGTGGTGGTAGTCTAAGGTTTTATAAATGCTGTGACAGGTGAAAAAAAAAAGCTAAAGACCTAACAAAAAGCACCTTATTCCAAACCAAATATTTTTTAAATTTTTCTATCTGGTGCCTAGTTACGTATTTCTGTTATCTGACCTGTTATAACCTCCAGTATTTGCAGTAATAGTTACTCCATGATTGTCTACACAAGGAACACTAAATGAGGGGATTAGTCAATCCATAAATAGCTGCTTAAATGATTTAGCTATTTAATAAGTATGGAATTATTTAAAAGTTTATGGATTATGTAGCCTGCTCCTCCCACCACATTGCTCTGCAGTAGGATTCATGTGGTTTTCTTACTCCCCTATATCTGCTTAAGCTAATTTTTCATCTCGTAATGGCTTGTAGCCCAAAGCAGCATCAAGCTTTACAGCTTTTCCTGCTTTCTCTGCCTTTGCCTCCCTGTGAATGCTTTTGGAAGGTCTCTGGATTCCTGTGTGCACAGAACTGTACTCTGTCCTAAAAGGAAAGCAAACAGCATCACCCTTGGGAAGGCCTGAATACAGCCAAAGAGGGAGATGGTGGGAGGCAGCTATTAAATGCATACCTAGGTGGGGCCTTCCTGTGTTATGGATCTCCCAGTACTGCAGGTAACCAACATTTCATGAACTGACTCTGGCCCATCCTGAAACTAATTTCATTTTTTACCCTCTTTTCTGTTAAGAGGCTGTTTCAGAGTCACCGGGCTTTGTTATAATCAACAGTCTGATTATATCCAAGCCTCATTTACATCCAAACCAAATTTACCTCTTTATCCCAACATTGTATTTCATTCTAAATAACTCTGCTCTTTCCCTGGTGCTTTCTGTGCTTTGTACAGAGAAGAATCATAACTTTTCTTTTAAATTCAACTTATATGATGGACTCTTCATGTTGCTCATTGTCTTAGTTTGATTCTATACTTCAGTTCCTCTTCAAGGTGAAGCTAATATTTTTTGGGGGTGGATGACTGGATAAGACATGCAAACGCTAGATTTATGCCCATCAGAAAGCAAAATAAAAATCCCCACCCCCATCAAATGTAGGAATATTTAGGAGCGGAAAGAGGACACATCTTCAGGACACAATGTGTGACTTAACCAACTTTGAAAGCTGTCCTGTCCTCCTTAGCATAGAAAGGGTCTATTTCATCTGAAAGCAGGGCAGCAGGAATGACCAGGGGTGCAAACTGACTGAATGCAGGGAACCCGGCTGGTCTGAAAGAGAGGTCTCTTGGGAACTTATGACAGAAGATTATAAAATTTGGGAAAAGGTTAATAGGGATTGGCTACTCTGTGTTACATCCTGAAGAAGAATTAGGGGAAAGATTATTAAATCATTTGAAAGTCGGCTCAAATCATTAAAAAAAGGGAGTGATTATTCACATGAAAAGCAGTAAATGTAAGGAAGTCCTTGCAGAAAGACAAAGTGGATTCAAGAAATTTACACTGGCTCATGAGTAGATTGAAAATAATTTAGAAGAAAGTGAGTTGCTTAACAGTCAAATGACAATTAACAAAGGAAATCCCCTTAGCTGAAAATGTTTTAAGGCTATGAGAGTATCAGAAGGAAGTCTTAGATGTGCTTGTCCTATTCTTATTCTTCCTGTTCTTACTCTGGTCACAGTTGAAGAAAGGGTAATGGGCTTGGAGAAGCTTTGGCCTGACCTAGTACAGCCATTTTTATGTTATTACCATTCCTGGTTGCACCACTGCTTTATGTCATGACAACCACTACCTGTCTTCTCTGGAAATATCTTGGCTGACATATCCTAGGATCACGTTTGCTTTTTCTCATAGTTGCATCACCTGGTAGGTTAAGTCATCCTATAATTAACTAATGCTCTCTGCTTCTTCTCCTCAGTCATCTCCAGTTAATGAGCTCTCAGCTTACGGTGACAGTTCTCACTATTACTCCACAAATATATGCTCTTGCGTTGAGTAGCTTTGAATTTCTCTCATTTTGGTGTCTCCTGTCACCTTCTCCTCCAGTTCTTGGCTTTGCAAGCTTCTCCTGGAAAAATGGGGCCTGTCTCCTTTATGCTGTGAGCAAACACCAGCAGCACGCTAGCTTTGCATATCAAGGTCACTTGAAAAAACATTAAAGAAGAGACACCCAGGGCTGCTCCCTGAGTATCTCTATTACTAGCTTCTCCATAGACTGATAGTTCCCCTTTCATCAAAACTCACTGCAGTCTCATTTTCACCTACTTCCTTCCTGCTCGAAGGTCTGCTATTTGAGCTCTGATTGTGCCAAGCCTTTGCACGTGGAGGACTCTTGGGGCAGGGTCTGGGTCTTTAGAGGCAGGCAGCACAAGTTTAACCTTGCTCTGCTGAAACCAGCTGCTGTGTCCCCATGCCTTTGACTTCAGTGATGGTGGTGATGGGCCAGCATAATGTCACCAAAAAATACCATTCACATCCTTTTTGAAAGAGCAAATCTACTTTTACAGCCAAATATTTGTTTTCTTTCACAAAAAACATGGAACATTGCATTGAGTTAGGATTTTGGTGTTTACTTCTCTCTCATTTAGAAAAATGATGCAGTGACAGTAATCACCTTTGATATGAATTATGTTTACCTGTGTAACATCAACTGATGGGCTGTGGTTAAAACCAGAAGGTTTTGCTCTCTCATTGCTATGGTTCCATAAAATGTGAAGTAAGTTACAGGGATGCTGCTATATTCCTTCAAGTTAAGAAGTATTTATAAGTAGAGCATCTGACCCTCAAGAAAAGGTTGACCAGATTCTGATTATTTTGCAGATGAAGATGAGGACAACACTTGTGAAGATGTCATTCCCCAGAAACTGAAGTTTGTTTAGGATCAAAGTTGCAGAAGTATATGGCACCTGAAGGTGCACTTGAATACTGGAGATTATGGTTCCAAGGCCCTGATTTCACTGAGCCCCTCAGGAGGGAGCCCCTCCTGTGCTTTGATACCCTTTTCCTTCCTTCCAACCTTTTGGGTATTTCTTTGTGAGGTGAGAGACATTTGAAATTGACTAAGAGGTGCACGTGTCCTGTGCAGTTATTTTCGTGCACATGAAATAGTGTCACTTGGGCACTGCTACTTTGTGGGTTTGTGTCGGAGGAACATAGCACTGTAGGTACTTCCAGATGCTAAGCCAGGTTTTTCTGGAAGCTCATATGCATGTTCCTCTGCTGCAGGGTTGCTCCTAGCTAAATTGCAATCCATCTTTAAGACTTGGTTTCTTAATCACCAAGACAAGACTAAGAAGTAGTTTTAATATAAAGAAGTCTGTCAGCATCTCTGTTTCAGAAGAGTGTTCCCTGTTTCTTGAAAATCAGTGTTCCAAAACAAGGAAGTTGGCAGATCTGGAATCTGCCATCCAGGTGCTCACTCCCCAGATCTTTATTTACAGGAAATATATGCCTTTCTATGAAGTTATCAAGAAAAATAATGCGAGGCAGGACAAGTAGTGTAGTCAGAGAGGAAATAGAATTCTTTAAAATTTCATCATGTGTCAGCTTTTTTGGCAGAAGCGTGTATCATAATTGTAGCTTTAAAAAGTGAGCTCAGTGGACGCGTGATTAAGGAGGTGAATGTTCCAGAAACTCTGTTTGCATGCACGAGCAGAGCTGCTGGATGGCTTCCCTCCCAGCCAGACCCTCACTGTCGTGCTGGCACTGCTCTCTCTGTGGACTCAACAGTGTGGCTCCAGGGGAAACTAAATTACTTGGAACTTATCAAGAGGTTGCTCGGTTACTTAATCATTATAATGGCTCGCTCGTAATTTCCTCCAGCCGTGGTGTGTGTGTCTGTGTGTGTCTGTGTGTGTGTGTGTGTGTTTCGCAGAGACTCCAACAATGATAAGCACATTGATTATGATTGGATAGACTTCCCATTGGCATAAACCTACAAAACACCACAGGTCTTAGGATGTGCACCTTCTAGTAGCTGTACAGGATCCATAGTTGAAACCACCTGCTTGCAGAGAAAGGGAGTTTTGCTAATGTATACACTCAGTAATCAATTGCCTGTGGCTGTTCACTGAATGAATATAAACCCATCCCTTTGAGAGCACTTGCATTTAATTTTGCATTTAATTTGCAGAATAGAAGCTGTTTAGTTACATTATCTGTCACTGCTGGTGCACATGACAGGGACTGCAATTTTACTGTCCCCAGTGTAAAAACAACTTTGGGGCAGCCTATGCTAGTGACACTGATTTCTAAGCAACTTTGGAGGCAGTATTTCTTCCTCTCATGTCATATGGTCAAGGCTGATTTACAATTATGCTTTCAGTGAGTGAACAAGAAGGAATTATATTTTCTTCCTCTACTCTAAGCAATGTCTTTTCCTTATTTCTAAGGAAATTCCATCATGGTGGCAATGTCTCTTTGAAGTGTTACAATCCCTCAGCTAATACTTAGCACTTATCTCATGCTTTTGTGTTTGTAGATTTCCAAAGAGGCTAAATATTTTCACCTCTGTAAGTGAGGCTGACAGAGACCTAGCCAAGTGAAGTGATTTGTGCTGGAAAGAAAACATACTCTTCCTGATTTTATGCAGTTACCATCACCTCCAGCTCATTGTGAATTGCAGCTCAACTCCTAAGTGGATTAAAGTGGATGAAGCTCAGCACCTCAGAGGGAGGCAACATCTAATGGAAAGAAGCTTTGCAAGTAGGCACAAAACTAAAACTTACATAAAAGGTAATACATAAGGTTTACACATCAAGACAATTAGGAAATAAATTGAGAACTTGAGGAACAGATGTAGTCTTTCAACATGCTTGAGCTATAACCGCAGAAACAATGGCCACACATGAACTGCCCTGGTTAAGGTGTTCTCAAAGACTGCCTCCTCTCCTCTCCTCTCCTCTCC
>VYXF01006310.1:445320-499112 GCA_013397295.1 Polioptila caerulea | reverse complement strand
TCTACCTCTCTGTTGGACATGCCTATATGAGGGCAGATGTGACCAGAGAGCCCGAAAAAAGAAGACAGTGCTTGCAAGCTTTTCCACTTGGTGTGGCAATGGATGTGGTCTCTTTGCTCCTTACTCCCTGGCTGAGGAATCTCCAGAGATTGGGTAAGTAGGTCACTGCCAGGGAAGGAGGCCTGGAGGATGCTGAGGGCATCGTAGCAGGAATGTACAACCCAGCCAGGGACACTTTCTTGCTCTGAACATTTGATACCCTCATCAGTCTGCAAATCACTCTGGGTTCTGCTCCTTTATGTCCATTTAATCTAATTGTCTAAACCAAAGGAAAACTATGCTTAGAAGTAGAAAACAGGATTTAATCCTCTCAACTGATACTGTTGTAAAAAAGCCAAATTCTCATCTGTCCCTGGTTGAAATATGGTGCCCATTGAAGTGTTCCACTACGGAAAAATTTCCTTATTCTTTCAGCTACTTAGAAGAGCATGCTGTGTTTGCTTTTCTTTTGAAAAAGACAGAATAAGAGAAAGAAAGCACCTAACTCCTGTTCCCAATGCTGCCAAAGCATCTTGTTAGTTTAGATTTTGCATAATAAAACAGACATTATTGTGCTCTACAGTTCTGGCCTTGGGAATGGGAACCTGACTCACTAAAGTTCCTATTAAAGCTTCATTTTAATAAATTCTTGCAGTAATAACACAAATTAGGCACACCATCTTTTCTGTAAACTATAGGATTAACTGGGGGAAAAAAGATTAGCAATTCAAAGTCAAGAATGAGCTTTGTAATGAATAATTTGAAACTATTCAAGGAAGTTGCAAGAATTATTGTTCCAGGTTAGGTCTATGGCAAGTAGCTGTCAGCAGTAGGATTGTTAATGTCTGTTGGACCTATGCAGCAAGAGGCCTGTGTATGCACAGGAGAACATGCCCTTCACATTTCCTAGTTATGCAGAGGCAATATTTTATGGAAAAGTTCGTCTATTCAAGACTGTTTTTGATGAAGATTTCAGATCACTTATCAGAGCTCATAGCATGGCAGAAAATCTGCAGTTTCAGGTACTGAAAGAGAATAGCTCCTGGTTGGTGCTATTAATATTGATTCTTCAGGTATGTTCCCTTGAAGAGAAAGCCTTGAATCACAGGAACAGATGGTGCAAGCTCTTCACCAGTTCAGATTGATCCTAGGCCTGACTCCAGGTCAGGTGAACCAGCCCTTCTTTGTTCCTTTGTTAAATGTGAAATGGGACAAATACATTTCTGTGCAGGAAGGAGTCAGTGCTGTTGCTCATACCAGCAGGAAACGCCTGTTTTCTTGTCAGTTAAATCCACCCAGCTGAGGCTGTTCTTTAGTGATTCTCACAGAGCTTCAATGGCATGCAGATAGCTGAGGTGGAAAGTCTCTCACAGCCCTGAGGTCCCTGTTTTCTGGTCAGTCATGCAGAGGCACTGCAGATACATCTTCAGGTGTTGGAAACAGGCCTGTTCGTTCTTCTGTCACTGCAAAGAGTGGGGTTTTGTGTGCATGCAGCTGCAATTGCACTCTGCCTGCCCAAAATAATATAGTACTGCTTTTTGTTACTATCTCTTATATACCTGCAATTTAATGTTATATACTTACTATGAAATGTTCTCTTAGACATTTGTATTTCCATATAAATACAGTTCAGTTTCTCTCACTAATACAGACCTTGAAAGCTAAAGCAGTAACTGGGAAAAAGTCATTGAGTGCTGCACTTTATTTTTCACCTCAGATGACACCTGCAGACCCTGCCCTTCCTGGGTAAGAGACAGGAAATCTTCAGAACCCAGCACACCAGCTACACGCTCATCTGTTCTGCACACTATTGGTATGACTTTCCCCAAACCATTTTTTATGGTGGTTTAGTGCAGAGACATGGGGAGGGTCTGGCTGTAGGCTGCAAGCAACAGCCATGAGATAAGTTTGCCCACAGTATTGAGGTTTGTGATGGTGTTCTCAGCAGTCTTGCAACCTCACCTCTGGGTTACGAAAGGTTTTGCGCTGTAACTTGTCATAGGAGCTGGCATCAGATGTGCTGATATTCACACAGATAGTACACCACATGTAAAAGCAGGTCCTTCACCAGACGTAGTTCTTTTGTAACCAGCTCATCTCTACTGCTTTTCCCAAGCATGGGTTTGGCTTCTCAAAGCAGTTTTGTTTCAATACCATGCTGTTCTCTGACTAGACCTAGTAATTTAGCAGCATCAGCTGATGCCTTAATGGGGCCATTTTCTAATTTTCTCTTATTGCTGCATCTTCTTTTGTTTCTGACCACAGCAAAGGTGCTTCCCTTGTGTGTTTCCCCTAACAGAAGTGGCTTATTTGTAGTCTCAAGAGATACAGACCCTCAACAACTCATGGCAACACTTCTTCTAAGTGTCCCATATGATGCTTCAAAATTTGGTACAGCAGGCCAGTGCTGCTGCTTAAAATGTTGAGGAGGCTGCTGGCAATTCGATGAGCAGGAACACAGAACTGCAGACCAGGTCTGCACTAGGCTTCTTCTCTTGTTGTTTCACAGGGATACAAAGCAGGAATAAAATCTCAGGGGAGTGAGCCCAGTGCTATCAAAGCTGCAAGAGCACAGACCATTCTGGAGGAAACTTTTTGGATAGTACAATCTCTCTCAGAAGGCTCTTATGTCAGGTGCAGGTTCCAGACCAGTCTGCAGTGCAGAGGTTGCTCCCACAGTCCCTCCCAGCCCCACGGTTTGTGGTTTTTCAGGTTTGCTGGCAGCAAGGGAGGAAATGCTCTTGCTGCTCTGCCTGCTGCTTCGTGGGAGCTTGCAGACCTGGTCCTCAGACATAAAAAAGTGTGTGTTTTCCAGACAGCACATTAGGATCTGTGTCTTCCACAACTGGCCAAAGGATCACACCAGAGCCTTGGCAGCTGCTTGTGCTGTGCAAGGGCTTAAGGGTATTTCAGCTCCTAATGGTTCTCTCTTAGCAGCATAGGTATTTGTCAGAGACATGCCAATGGGAGTTCATGGTCACAGGAGGAAAGCTTGTCTTTCCAGTAGCTTACCTCTGTGCGATGAAACTGGTCTTGTCAAGCAGGGAAGCATGGAAAGTGTGGCACAGGCCCTTTTGGAAACCTGCAGCATTTGCTCCTGAGCTCCTAGGATGCAATGCCAGGAAGGGCAGGAGGAGGACTGGACAGAACTTGAGTTCTACTATGTTGACTGTCCCAGTCAAACTGAAGAAATCTGGCCCTTTTGTGACAAGTGGTGACTTTAATCCGGCCTGGCAGAAGATTTTGGTCATTAATTTTTATCTAACAATGTGAGCACTGTGGGGTCTGGGACAAAATGAGTCTTCAAGCTGGCCTGCCTCATGGCAACAGTAAGAGACAGCGTCACAAATCAGACCAATAAAGGATGCTTTGCTCAAAAGTGCTGACGGGAGGGATGGGCTGAGGTCTCTCTGAGCTGGAAATGAACACCTGCAGCTGATGGAATGGAAGAAAGGGAGGAGGTAGGTCATTTGACTAACATGGTGTCTTGTACTGAGCAGGTTGCTTTCACAGGGGTACTATTTGCCACGATCACTGAGCTTTACCATAATCTTGCTGCAGGAATGAATGAGTATGTTTATGCTAAGATGCTTAGCATATTCTAGCAGCTCTTTATAAAGATCATTATCTATAATTAGGTAAGTGTGTTTAACTGTTATTGCTCTTGTGCTAAAAATTGCTGCAAATGGAGCTGAGGAGGGAGAGGATTCCAATTTAGACATCAACTAATTGGACCTAATTTGCTTATGAGAACTACTAGTTTTGGCCGCTTGAAACAGTAAGTCCTAACTCAGAAATAAAATACTTTTCTAAAAGTATTTGGAGCCACTGTTCATATTTGTGTCAACATTTCCACTGGAGATGTGGTTTTATTACTGAAACTTAGTATATGAAAGTATCAGTCAGTGCACTGCTGAACACGATGGCCCTGATTTTGCCTTTTCTCACAGACATCACATGTGAGAAAGAGGCTGCCATTTCCTAACTTTAGTCAGTTCTGCTGAACCATGCTGCAGTTCACTGGCCCTGTTCACACTGACCAGATTCCCAGGCAGGGTTTAGAGGTACAGTGCTATTCCTGTGGTCACAAGTGTGATAGTGATGGATTCAGATGTAACTAATTAAGGTATCTGTGAAGCTGACACTCTTCCCTAAAGGCTGAGCTTCACCTCTTTGCACAAGCCTGGCCCTAGGTCTAGATTTCACCATCAGTTTTGTGAAAAGCTGTGCTGTGTTTACATGTTTTGGAAAGGAGTTGCTAAGTGAATGTGGCCATCCTCACTCTCATCTGCTGCACTGCACTGGTACCCAGCTGCCCTTACATGTCCTGAGCCTGCTCTGGGACCAGCACTGCTCCTGGGTGGGGTGGCTGCCATGAGTGCACAGTGCTTGTGTTACAATGTGTGATGGAGAGTACTCAGGTCTGTGTGGACTGTGAGCTTCAATGAACCCCAAATTTACTGTAGACATCTCCAGACAGCCAACATTGCCCTTACCCTCTCTCTATCCAGGTCTGTAGCCTGTTCAATGCCTTCTGGAGCACCCTGATATACTTTTCACTTCCAGAAAAAATGATTTTGAAGCAATTATTTTTAAATACCTGTACTGCATTCTCACTCTCGTCACTGAAAATTTAACACTTTTTTTAATGCTTTCTGTTTTACTCTGGCATGTCTGGAGATGGAAATTGACTGCTTGTCTTAGTTTATATGTGAAATAAAAAAAAAAATTAGCAATGCTGCTTATACAGAGCTATCAGTGTACAATATTTGGGGCTCAATGTTATCCCCTGAGTGTAAGGACTAAATAGTTGTACAGTTCCTTGGATGCCTTTGTTGGAGTCTAGGTGCTAGAGTATGTGGGCAGTGGAGGCTGATGGCTTCATGGACAGGCCAGCAGTAGATGCCAGTGACCCCCAGAGATAGGGGGCTGGCTGCAGATTGAATCCTCTGCAGAAAGGATGGAACCCAGACAGCCAAAAGCTTCCTCCATCAGGTTCAAATTTTCCTCCTTGTTAGCAAGGTGAACTGTTGCCTGTGGAGAATTACGGTGTGAGGCTTTCTTAATCTCAGTTTTTGAATGTTGTACAAATGAGTTATGAGGAGGATCTGATCCTCAGTCTCTTGTACCTCAGATGAAAACACTGTTGAGCAGATTATGAAGCCAGTTACCAGTTGACATGGATAAGGGAAGAAGAAGTGAAATGGCTTTAGCCAGAAGCACACCCCAGAATATCTGAAAGCTTAAGAGGAGATGAATCAGGAACAACAATCTCCAGATTCCTACTTAGCTACCAGGTAAGTAACCACGGAGATTTATGTGCAAATATAGTTTCTAAAATACTTTCTTCTGAGAAAATTATGCAAACGTCTGATGGGAATATATTTTGCATGCATGTTTTTGGTGTCTTTTTCCCCAACTAAGCCCCCAATAAATTTTAAATCCTTTCTCTCATTTCAGTCAAATTAAGAAAATGGAAAAAATTCTCAAAGATGTCAGATTTCTCCAATGGTCCTTTACACTGTATATCCTGTAGACGATATGTGGCCCCTAGAGCCATTTGTTTGCTCCTTTTAGGCTATGTCTGTCCTGCTGTTACTGTATTAATGCTTTATGTTGTTGAATTCTACAAAAGAGATCCCAGATGTGAAGAAATATAAATGCAGTTTGGGTGCAAGAGGACCAAGATGCAGAGTAAGCATGGAAGCAGAGCTATTAGATAATGAAAACAACCCTTATATACTTTAGCACCGTCTTTTCCCTTTGTGTCTTTGCTAGCTTAAGTGAATCCCAGCCTGGCTAATTTCCAGCATCTCTTTCTTTAGATAATCCATGCACCCTGGGAATTGCATACACTTGGGGATGAGGATTCTGCCATTGAGTGGGGTGCTTTGGGGTCAGACATTACCAAGATAAGAATTGAGTATCTTTGAGGACTTTGTCTGAAGTGAATGGTGGAATGAACTATGTAAATACAAACATTTAATCTAGAAAAGATTCTGCCTACTCTCTTTTTTTTTTTTTTGCAACAACGATTTTGTTTTGAGTCTTAACACCCTGGCTGATGTGGCAGGGATTGCTTTGTCAGCCAGCTTTAGTTATTGCAACCTAACAGAGAAATGGCTGAAGAACAAGGTGGCAGTCTACTCTAGAACCACTGTGTGTTACCATCATCAGTGGAGAAGAGAGATACAGCTGAGTATCCTTCTGCAATAGGCATTGTTGGCTTATTGACTTGATTATTCTCCTTGGATATGTATTCACTCAACAGATCACAGCAACCCCAAAGAGATTAATTACATGTATTTTTAAATTCCCTAAGTGCACATTTGCATAACTAGCATTTTTAAATATTCATAAATACATATTTGCTTGATAGATTGTAGTGGCATCATTTGCAGCTTCAAAAGGGACCTTCACTTAATCAAACCAGAAATGTTAATCATTTCTCGAGGCTCAGACATATGATCAGCATATTGTAGCACAATAAATATATTGAGTATCAGCTGGGGCACAGTGACTGAGTGCATGCTCCTACCCTTTGGTGCATGGGAGGGAATCTGAACAGCTTAGCCCCCTGTTACTGTGGTTTAGACAGACCCTCTCAGCGTTTGCAACAGACAGAAAACAACTCGTACATAGCTGCCATGTATCAGCTCATTTGGTTTAAATGGATACTGCATCCTTGCTTGCTCCTGTTTCCCAGTGACAAAAGTCTTGCAGGCAGGCCACTGTGGATATTCCCAGAAAGGCTGTGTGTCCACATGGCACTCCATGCCTTTGGCCCCACAGGCTATGTCCATAATGTTAAAGAGAAAAGGCCAGGAAAAAATTGTGGGCACTGGAGGCACGATTGGCTCTTCAGCTTGACCCTGGCTCTCTTGCAGTCTGTCAGTGAGCTGAGTCCAAGACACAGTCCAGCAGAGTCCCGGGAGCAGCTCCTGTTGTCCCCCAGGAAGGCAGCAGGTGTGCATGCCTTTGCCCTGCACAGTCGCTCTGTGTTGTCAGAGGGCTGTGTGTCCTCTGCCGTGCACACACACCTCTCACCACCCCAGGAGTATGCAGCGTGGGCTCTCTCATACTGCCATAGCACTACTCCTTGGGCTAGAGGCAATCCTCATTACTGCAGAAATTTTCATTTAAGGAATGCATGAAAATTAATAATAATCTCTGGGGCAGGGTCCCCAGGGAAGTCATCATGGCACCAAGCCTGTCAAGAGTTCAAGGACCATGCAGAAAATGCTTTTAGTCATATGGTTTAGGTGGTCCTGTGATGACCAAGGAGTTGGATCCTTATGGGTCCTTTCCAAGTTGAAATACTCTATGATTCCATGAGTCTGATGCTGTTAAAGGAGACCACAGTGGAAGAGATCCAGGGCCATGTGCTATATAATAGAGCCCCTCTGACCTTGAAGGATAATCCCAAAGTATTGTGAATGTGGGCTGGTCAGTACATCCCACACCTGCAGTGTACAGGCAAAGCTGCTGAAGCCAATAGCAGCCTGCAGTTCAAACATTGAACTGCAGTTCCTCATTCCCCATACAGTTTGGCTGGATGCTTATTTAGTTCTGGTTGCAGGGAAATAGTCCTGGTCACCTTCAACTCAAGAGAAAGAGCAGCGTAATTTTTATACACATGAGCAGATTGTGAGCAGGTGTTACAACAAGAGGGGCTTCCCCCCTCTGCCTTTTCTTTTTCATTTTGCAGTATCAAAGCAGAAAACCTCAAAGCAGGGTGACAAAGAAGCTAAATTCTGGGTCTGCCTGTGAGGTGGTGAGTCAGATGTGAAGGGCAGTCCCTCAGCAAGAAGCTGAAAAGGAAAAAGAGAGGACAGCTGTTCCCACCAGCTGAGTTTTGAGCTCAAGTTCAAAAAGAGAGGAACATTAATTCATAACAAGCCAGAAATACCAAAGTTGGCATTCACACATTACAGCTCATAGCTGGGAGGTGGAGGAAGTGGGGCTATGAGAAAGGATAAAGAAATGCCTCTCGTGATGTGGGTCTGGTGGGAGCAGGGTACAGGGGAAAGGCAGAGGGACAGTGGGTTAGGGGGAGGGAAGAAGCAACCCAGAAAGAGGGAAGGAGGATGATATGATTCCCATGCATCAGCATCCCTGAGCTCACAAAGAGGTTCCTGGTGTCTGGGCTGTTGGTCCCATATCCACAGGTGCACTTTGGGGTTGGCAGTGACTGGATGCTCCCAGATCTGCTGCGCTGCCCTGTCTGTGGGCTACTGAACATCCTGAGTCACTGCCAGCTTGTGGACCATTTGTTTGCCAAGGAGGAGAAGGGCCATGAAAGGGGAACCTGAGCTTTTGCATGATCCCTGCTCATCAGACCACATCCCTGTAGTCCTGTTCTGCTGAGTCAGGGTGGGACACGTGCATTTTGGTTTTCTTGCATAAAGTGTGACATCTACACTGAATCAGACCCTCCTTGGCTTGGTGAGTGGGAAGAGAGGCTTTGAAGGCAAGGCCTGCTTGGCAGATTGCCCCAAAGCTGACCTTGTGTCCCAGTGCTCGTATTTTGAAACATTTTCATAACATTGCATCTTAGAAGCGATTTCCTGACCTTAATCCTTCAGGGCAAAATCAGTCTGAGTTGTTTGGGGCTCAGTAGTTGATGGCCGACTGTCTTATTGGGAATTATTGTGGTTTGGTCCTTTGTGAATAGGAGCCAAAGTGCAATTACAAGTATATAATTTTATTTAAAAATGGATACTCCTTTGTGACTGGATACCAGTCTCCACCCATTAGACCATCCCCTGCAGTCAGTCATTTATTTTGGAAACACACAAATTCCAACCAATCACAACAACAGGTTGATCACCGAGAAATAAAAATTTTTATATTACCTGAAAGACAATCTTAGCTTGAATATCGTATTGTCAGGAACCTACTGTCCTTTCAAACTTCTCAGCAGGGAATGGTGGAAGGTTTGAGGTTTTTTTGTATTTCATTGCTGATAGATCCCTTTCAGAAGGATGAAGCCACCTCTATTTGTAATTGTAATGGTAAAGAAAAACTACCCCTGCAGTTTTGGCTAAGTCAAGATTGCGATGCTAATGAATGCCTAAAATGAATCCCTGATTCAGGGGTACCCAAATAAGCCCCTTACATCAAACAGCAGAGCAGTCTCATATGGAACAAGCTTATCTGACCTGTCTTAATTGAAAAGCAAAGGGAGAATGGAATGCTGAAGTGGATTTTTGCTTTGTACAGATTTGGTATCTGCAGGAGAGGAATCTGGAGGCTGAGAGTTACCAGACCCGTGAATTAATCTCTGAGTTCCCACTTTTCTGGCTTCCCTTTGGACATACCTTTTATAATTTGGATATATCTTAACCCATAAGGGGCCATAGAGCTCTGACCTACCTCAAAGTGTTAGACCTGCAGCTGGGCTGGTTTCCACCAAGAATTTAAGAAAATAACTTAATGTTAATTGTTCAACATACCCTTTTGGGAAATTACGACTTTTTTTTGGCCACTTTAAACTCTCCAAAGTTCCTGTCTGATCAGATTTATTTTTATCATTAGCAAGTAATCATGGCACAACATGAAAGTGTGCATATTTATTCTTTCTAAATTGAGTTATTAACTAGCTCATATTAGGATAATGCATGGCTCTGCATGATCTCATGGTGGGAAGGGAAAAGAGAGACAGACAACTTGAGTAATTTCTTTTTCTTCTTTTGCCAGGCAATACCAGGGCAATTTTTGCTGTTACATGGAAAACACACCAATTGATAGCTATTTATTAGTTATATTATATTTAGCTAGATTTTTCAATCAATAAAATAAAGTATGTCTGTCAAAGCATAAATTCTAGTTCTGTTCATCACTGAGAAACTGAATCTCATGACACTGTACAGATTGGTAATACAACACTTAACTTAATTACTAGTCATGCCCAAACTAAGATTAAAGAATTCTTACTTTTTTTTTTTTTTTCTTCTTACAGACTTAATAGTTTGGGCAAATATATCTGTGGAGAGGTGAGGACACTCTTCTTTCCCTATATTCATGTCTTGTTTCTACTCCTTTTTATGCTTTGGAGAGAAGACTTTTGTGGGATAAAGGTTGGAGATGACAGGTAAGCTGCTCCCAGATCCAGGAGCCTGAGCAGGGAAAGTTTTGGCTCAGTCAGGTCTTGCTCCCCAGCCAGGCAGGGGCAGCTCCTTCAGGGCTGCAGAGTGAATGGATCTCCTGCTCCCTCCCATTCCACACTGCCCTTCTGGCAGCCCTTCTGAGAGAGGAACACCAGAGACACTGCAGCCCAAAATATCAGCCTCGGGCTGGGGACAGTGAAAAAGAGGTGGCCTCACATGCAACTGAAAAACCACAGGCTGAACCATAACTGACCCTGCTTGTTGTTGGTAGGCTGGAAGAGTTGAATTTAAAGGATTAGGGGGTGCTGCCACAGACTTTCCAGGACACAGCCTCAGTGCTGCAAAATGAAGGGGTCTAAACAGGGAGTCTGGGCTGCAGACAACCCTAAGCCTATTTAAATGATCATGTCTGCAATGTGTGAACACTAACAATATACTGACTAAGTTCCTACTGCCAGAAAATGAGAGGTTTGATTTAAAGGATGCATTATTTTGGGACAGTCTTGATTTCAGATTTTTAGGGCTGTGGCTCTTGGTGAGGAATCTACAGGGAAAGTCACATGTGGACATGCCTATATGCGCAAAACCAAAGAGAGCCATAAAGCAGACCTTCAGTTTTGCTCTAGGACCTACCCTGTTAACATATTCTAATCACAGCTACAGAAATGAACTGATCACTTGGCCTGCCAAGATGGGAACTATTTGACCAAAATCAGACAGACTTCCTCTGGATGCTCCATGCCTTTGTGATTACAGCTGTCCTGTAGATGAATTGGCCTGAAACACCCTCAGACTGAAGGAGAGCTTGCCATGGGGTTCTGGTGTCTGCAGGGAGTACTCTGGTTTCTTGCACTACCTTTTTTCAACTGAGTCTAGAGGAGACAGGATTCCTGTGTTGTCCATGTCATGGAGAATATAAAAGGGATGAAAACTGCTTTCTGCATTCTATGAACAAGCTCTAAACTTTCTCAGAAGTTATTTCATAGAAAAACTTACAGGCCTCCTTGTGCTTTCACACGTTCATGTATCCCTGAGATGCCCATACACATTGCACAAGGCATGAAGTGCCAAGGTAAGATGCCCTATTTGCATTCCACCAAACTGTAAACTCTGCTTACATTCTTATTGAATTTTTACCTCTTAAAGGAAATATCTAATATAGGAATCTGGATGCTCCAAATTTCTGCCATCAGCAATGGTGGAAGAATGAGATTTCTGAGAGCAACACAGGGCTTGAGTGGACTGGAAATATTTGTCTCCTTCCACTGACTAATGAAGTGACCAAGGGTGAAGAGGCTCTTCAATTACATGCCTGAGTAAGAGGGGGTGAATTTGTGCACAAGCCCCCTGGAACTTCAGAATGGGACCACTGAAAACCATTCCAGTGTTCATCTGCTCTCACATCTGTAGTGTTTCATGTGCCATCTGGTTCGTTCTAGGGGTTGTAGGATTTTCTTTTACATCATAGCCTCTGCACGTGTTTCAGCCTCCACACAAGCACAGAGCTTGCAGATATTCTTGCCAGATAATGGAAGTAAAAAAGGAGGTGGCTCAGCCATCATTTGGATAGGGACCAAGTGAATGATAGGAACTGAATAGAATAAAATTTTAATGGAGGGTTTGTGATTGCGACTTGGAGTTTCTGCTTGGCTTTTTTTGTAGTTCTTTTTCTTTTTTAACTCTCATTATCTGGTTACCATGGAAAGATTTTTCAATAGAGCAGGATAACAGCTTCAATATTTTTCTTAAAAAATTTAATGAAGAAATAAGATTCATCTCTGTCTCTTCCTTTTTAAGTCAAAAATCTCAGGCATGGAAAATTGAACTAGCCAAAATGGATTGGTTTCTCCTGGCCTCCATTTTCTTTCTTGAAATGTGGAGAGCAAATGAGAGCTGCTAGCCAGAACACCATTGAAAATGCCCTTTCCCTTGTGTCATTAAACAACTGCTCTCTCTCTCTTTTTTTTTTTTTTTTTTTCTTTTTTTGCTTTAGAACAGCCATGCATGGAATAAGCACACATTCACAAGGCTGCCTGTCACTAAAGTGGTTTGATTATGTTGCAGGGAGTGCCAGTTTAAATTGCAAACTCGGTAGGCCTTCTTGGAAGCTTCTTCTTTTTGCTCATTGGCAAAACAACTTGGAATATATATTTGGCCTAATCCAGCCTAATCTGATCTTTCACAATGCCATCTGGATCTCATCACAGGCTGGATGCTTCCAGTATTTGATCCAGGCAATTTTTTTCCCTCCTTAATGTCTATTCTTTAAGAATTAAATATTTTAGAGAAATGTAGTTCCCAGTTCACTCTTATTCATGGTGTGGAAGATATCCAGGAGCAGCCACTGAGATATTTATTGCCACTAAGGAGCCAATGGCTAATTGAATCTGAATCGGTTGCTATCAGTTATTGTCTTGGGAGTGGCTCAAAAACATTTCTGTATCTTTCAAGGATGGCATATTCTTTACCAAATGTTAAGCCTGAGTAAGCACCTGGTGGATTTGGATGACAGCACAGCTTTATCTCAAAGCATTTCTCAGTGACTGATATGTCTTCCAGTATGTCTTCTACTTTCTGGGAAGAAAAACTTTCTAATGATAAGGGCAGTTAGGCTCTGGCATAGGTTGCCTTGGGAAATGATGAAATCTTCATCACTGGAGGTTTTTAAGAACCAGTTATACAAGCAGCTGTCAAGACCAGTTGATGTATAGTCAATTCTGCCTTTGGGCTCTACTAGATGACCTCCTGAAAGCCTTCTAAATATTTTAATCACTGAGCTTATAGCTGAACAATGAATCAATCAACAAGAAATTACAACCAGAGAATTGGAACCAATATTTTGTTTGTGTAAGGATTAAAAGGACAAATAGAATAAAAAGACACACTTTGCATATGATACTTCATTTTAAAAAATATCTGAATCATTAGAGAGACATGTACAAAGATACGGACCTAGGAAGTTGGGTGTGAATGTGGAGGATCCTCATTCCAGAAAAAGCAATCAAAAAACCAACCAGAGAAAGATCAATTACTATCTGGAGATTTCATTTATAAGGCTTAAGGGAGAGATATGTAATTGGAGAATGTGTTTTGAGATAGTCTGTTGAAGTACATTTAAGTTACACAGGCATACCTACCCTCCACCTCTTACCCAGACCTTACTGATATAGGGAGTTTTATGCTCCAGAGCCTTAGACCCATAGTTTAAGATGGGGCATGATGGAGACAGGAATTTGTCTCACAGCTTCCTATATAGAACGCCCTTATTAAAAATATGTGAAAGAAAGATAAGGTTTTATTGCATCCCAGCAGGCTCTGACAACTTAAGGGCACCAAAGTGTGATCTTGAAATAATAGAGACTGTGTATGGGGCAGTTGAAGTAATCTGGCACCAGAGTTGAGACATGTGGGTGTAAATAATGTAAAGACAAGACAAAGTGAAGGACAGTTCTTTAGTAAACACCATAGTTTGTATTGTGTGTGTAATACATGTGTCTGCACAGTTCAGGAGGAGATTTTGTTCAGGTTTTAATTTTAGGTAGCTGCTGCTGTTGCTTGTTTTGTGTGAAGGCCACAGCAACAGAACGCTGAACAAGTGTATGTGGGACAGGGTGGCTGCACCCAAGCAAACCAGAACAGGAATGAAATTCAATGTCTGTGGCTGGAGTGAGACTGCAAAACTTCATGGGGAGAGAAAGGCAAAACCTGACTTCTTTCAAATATCTTTACATGCTCACTGAAGGGATCTGCATGGTTAATGCAAGGCACTCTGTGATGCCTGTATGTTTCTGTTCAGTTACTAAATATGTTTTCATGTGCAGAAAGATTTCTTTCTTACTCTAACTGTATTATATATTTATGTTGGGTAGAGTGTCTGCTCACTTGCAGCCACAGACTGAGCTAAGACATTCCTTAAGAGTCTGATGGAAGTCCAGAGGATCCACTGCTTGTTTTAGAAAGCAGATTTTGGCCTGTAAGACTTCTCTTCCTCTTTCATCCTTACTGCTGTTGACTTCTTTCTTTTTTTTTTTTTTTTTGACAAGCAGAAAAGATTTGAACAAAATACCTGATCCTAGTTCAGATAGGAGCATGATCTCATTACCATGGACAAAAATCTCTCTTTTCAGAGATTACAGTGTCTCACTGCCTACATTCTTTATTCTTTTTCGTATCACTGCTTTCTTTTTTTAGTATAAATATCAGTGGTTTTTTAATTATAAAAGGCCTAATTTGAAGGGGTCAGATTAATGACCAAACTAAAGGTATAAACCTTTGTTTATAATTTAAAAGTGAAATAAGAAGTAGAAGTAAAAATTAAGTTATTATTTCTGTTATTGGTTGAATCTGGGCCCAGAGCCCTGGCTGGCCTGTATGAACAGGACATGTGTTTCACTTAGCAGGTGAATTTTTATCCTGAATAAGGCGGTGGTCCTATGACTTCTGGTTTCCCTCAGCAGGTGTAATGGCACATCTGTAAAGCAGGACAGCAATTCTCAGGAAAAAGGTTTTCCTTTTTCGTCTCCATAGCTTTCAACTGTAAAAAAGAAACAACCCCAAATTTATTTAAATTCACAAATAGTTTAATTGGATAATTATTTCCATTTCAATAATTTGTCTTCCTTTCTCTTACCTGCCTCCAGACCCCATCTTCCCAGAGATATAACCTCTTCTCTGCCTCATTAACCCCTCCTCCAATCTTTCTTCCTTTCTCTGAGTACAGCAGTCAGTAATGTCTATACACACTGCCTTCTCCTGCTGCAGTGATCCTGGCAAATCCCTATATGGACCTGGCCCCAGATCCTACAGAAAGATGGGAGACTGGACTTGTACATGGTCTGGATGCAGCATCCACACTGTGCTTGCCTCTGGCTCCCCAAGGCTCAGCTAATCCTAATTGAAATAAACTGGGATGAGCTGTTGGCCCCTTCAAAGACAGAAAGGCCCAGCAGAGAGACCTTGACAATTTAGAGAGCTGGACAATCAACAACCACATCTATTTTAACTGGAAAAGTGCTGGATTCTGCATTGTGGATGGGGCAATCCTGGATGTGAGTACAGACTGGGGATTGAGAGGTTGGAGAGCAGCACTGAGGAAAGGGACCTGGGGGTCCTGCTCAATGGCAAGTTGAATCTGAGCCAGCAGTGCCCTGGCAGCCAGGAGGGCCAACCCTGTCCTGGGGGCGTCAGGGACAGCATGGCCAGCTGGGCAAGGGAGGGGATTGTCCTGCTCTGCTCTGCACTGGGGCAGCCTCACCTCGAGTGCTATTTTGTGCATCACAACATAAGAAAGACATTAGGCTACTAGAGATTCTCCAAAGGAGGGTAATGATGATGGTGAAGGGCCTTGAGGGGAAGCTGTATGAGGAGTAGCTGAGGTCACTTGGTCTGGAGGAGACGGATTAGAGACCTCATTGCAGTTACAGCTTCCTTGTGAGGGAAGAGGAGGGGCAGACAATGACCTCCTCTCTGTGGTGACCAGTGACAGGACTTGAGGGAATGGCCTGAAGCTGTGTCAGGAGAAGCTCAAGTTTTATATCAGGACAAAGTTTTTCACCTAGAGAGTTGTCAGGCACTGGAACAGCTCCCCAGGGAAGTGGTCTCAGCACCAACCCTAACAGGGTTCAAGAAGTGTTTGAACAATGTTCTCTAGGCACATGGTGTGACTCTTAGGCATGGTTCTGTGCAGAGCCAGGAGGTTGACTTCAGTGATCCCGTGGGTCCCTTCCAGCTCATGATATTCTATGATTGATCCTCAGGGGTCTGTCAGAGAAAGGGAAAAAGAGATGAGGGGTGAAGTCATGATAGTCTTCTCTTTGTCCCCTCCTTTTCCATTATGAAAACCTCTGAGAATAAGAGAATTTTTCATTGTGGTTTTTTTTTTCCTTTGACATCTAGGATAATTTGTCTTCTGTACAGAATACTTAATCTTTTTATTTGTTGCTTCTCTTCAAGTTGGAGACACTTAAATTAGTCAGCTTATAGAAATGCTATTCCAGTAAATAAAGAGGGCCACCGACACTTTAGAGAAATATTTTATCAGGTTCTTTCCTTGGCTCTTACCCAATCTTTATTCAGGCCTCCCATTGACTCACTGAAATCAATCTGAGGTAACACTGTTTTTTCTTTCTTATCCTTTCATGTATTTTTATACCTCAGAGGTCTGATTGTACAATGAAACCACTCTGATTAGGCCAGGCCTAACTGATTACACAAGTCTCAGAACTGTGTAGCAGCAGGTCTGATGGGAATTTAGCTAATTAGTGATTAAAAGGATGTCAGGGTTAAGCATGAAGTGGATAATCCATCTTACTAAATGGAAGTGAAATGTAATGCAGAAAAAGCATTGTTACAACCGAAAACATAGATTCTTCCTTCTTATTTGAGGAGTGTGAAGAGGTAAGACAATGGGTAATATCACACATACTCAGTGGCTCATGAGCATGGTGTTCTGATCCTGGCTTCATAGTAGAACAACTTCCTCTGGCTAAAGACTTCAGTTTACCTCGTGAGTCTTTATAATCTGTTCATTTGCGTACCAGCATTTTTATATTATTCACCTGGCACAAATACAATTCTTAAAACTGTAAGGTTTAGACCAGAAAGATCTTGGGTTTTTAAAGAGGAAATGTATTCTTCTTATGCGATGCAAATTTGAAGTTCACCATTGTCAAACATGTGGATATATTTCTACTTGATTTTATGTCCTGCACAACTTGTTGCATTCAATGTAATGAGAAGAGTAAGAGGTAATAGATTTTTTTAGTCTGTTACTTTTGTAAACAAATGTTCTAGTAATGCAATTTGCAAAGGCCATTAAAATTAAATCAAATGTTTTTACAGGTAATGCATAATTATTACTTTTAATTTACAAGCAGACCTGGGCCATATTTTAGACTTAGATCAATTGGATTACTTCTTCCATCTCATTTTCCATATTAAATCCCAGACTCTAAGAATCAGTTGTATCTTAAACCCACCCCTATAACTTGAAATAAATTTACCATTGTCTATTAAGTTCTTGTGCCTTTCATACTTTTTAAATGTAAAGCTTTCCTGGGGCATGCAAAGCTTTGACACAATCTACTGAACCCTGCTAAGGGGATGTTCTGAGGTACCAATAAAGACCTATGGAAGTGAGGATGGTAGCAAAAGATCAAGAAGTAAATAAGAACATTAAGGAGCAGAAGGGAAATGAAACTGTAGATTTCAATAGGAGGCAAGGAAAGAAGGCTGATTGCAAGGACAGTAAACAAGAAACACATTGTGTGATTGTTGTGTGTGAATGAATGGCTAGAGACAGGAAAGGTGGTTTTGTAGCTTGGGTCTGTGCCCTGACACACACACTTCTGAGAGCAGATTTGGTCAAGTACCTAGTATTTCTGTCCCTCACTTTTATATCTGTAAAACAGAGATGATAAAACCATTGCAAATTCACCAGTTGCTTTTGTTTTGTGACTCATTTGTGCTATTTAGAAACAGAGTGTGGAAGAAGGGGCACCAGTATGGCAGGAAGAAGTGAAGAAGCAACTATGATTAAACAGAGAGGGAAAAAAAGAGAGAATGAAGCTCTGGGAAATCTGAATTAAGAGAAGCCAGAGTAAGTCTGCCTGGTTTGACACCCTCATTTTTAATTTTTTCTCCAAAGGTGTTCCTATACACAACGTGGCTGCCTGCAGTGACATTTCCTTTGGAGGGAGAGGAAGGGTGAGAAAGTCAGGGCACTCAACATTTCAGCTTTTTTTTTACAATACACCAAAGCCTTGTTGAAGGCAGGGATTCTTAGGAGAGCCTCCAGGATGTGGCTGTCCCTCAGAGATCTTATGGATTTAACTATTTGCAACTCTAACCCCTTGTTTCTTTTCATCGACAGCAACCAATGCCAGATACAGTCATTGTTCCCCTCTATCAACCCCCTGGCTTCCCTTTCAGCTGACACTGAAGATTAGATTCAAGCTCTAAGCTTGTAGAGTCTTTGAGGAAAAGCCTTAATAGGGATCTGATCCTTTTAAACTCTGATCTAATTACTGTTAGTGCAATGTTTCTATTTTGGATGCTGCAAACAGATCAAATTTGCATGTTTGTTGAAGACAACCCTGTTCAGTGGACAAGAAGCAAACCCCACCCTGTAGGTTAAATACATTTTCATACATAAATAAAAACATGAATAACACCTATGTAAAGCAGCTGGCATAATTTCAGAAGGTGTTTGGGAACTGAGATTGGGGAACTACAGGAATACAGAAATATTTTTTCTCCTTGCTGTATTTTTACTGGTCTAATGGTATCAGAGGAGATTTGAGGCCACAGTGGTGTAATCTGTTAAGTGTATCAGTAGGGAATAAGGCCAAAGAGGGCTGAAAGCTACGGACCCAGCTATGAACATTGCTCTGGAGTGCACAGAAGTATTACTCAGAGCACAACAGAAACCTCATAGGCTCCAGCTTAGTGACAGCAAAGGAAGGTGAGATTCACTTCTACAAGCCAAGACTGTACTTGATCGATTTCCATGGCTCCAGTGTTTTGTGTGCTTTAATCATGTGTTTTTATCCCCGTTGGGAGATGATTCTGTGTGCTGAGCCTCAGGCAGTGTATGTGGATGCTGGTCCTGTTGCATGCACTGGGTAGTTTTGCCCACCATGGAGCGTGTGTGTATGTGTTTTTGTGCAATGAGTGCTGACAGAGAAGATGTAGCTGAGCTGCAGATATGGATGTGACTGGTTCACAGTCTGTGCCTAAAACCCCCCATGCTTTTTTTCAAGAGATGGAACAATGTGGTTTGCTTTCCTGGCTGTAAAACTGCCAGTCACTGCATGGATGCCTTTGCTGCAGTTTGGTTTGGCTGGCAGCCTCCAGAGTGTGAAACGCTACCACTGACAAGCCAGGTGTGAAGTAAATTTGCCATGTACTGCTTAATGAGGTGTTACTGTAACTTCAAACC
This sequence comes from Polioptila caerulea, assembly GCA_013397295.1. Taxonomy (NCBI): domain Eukaryota; kingdom Metazoa; phylum Chordata; class Aves; order Passeriformes; family Certhiidae; genus Polioptila; species Polioptila caerulea. The sequence goes on along the minus strand of VYXF01006310.1, from coordinate 480,026 downwards.
CTCATGGTGACCACTTCTAGGTTAACACCCTTCAGTAACTAACCAAAAGACAAACAGTAAGCAGGAAAAATGTTAAAATGCTATTATGAGCCATGGTTTTGTCCAATTAACAGACTCTGCTTTAGGCTTGACTCAAGTGGCTTGTCTATAAAAGGATGTATTAGTCATTTTCTTTTTTTATTTTTCTTGACCATAAAAACAACAGATGTGATGCTCTGTGGTCAGCATAGACAAGAATGATTCATGGCTTGGCATATTTAAACCTCTACTAGAAAACTCTCCATCTGAGACCCTTTCCACCTCTTCCCCCTCGTTTCAGATAACCAGAGCCAAAAGCACCTGTCATATAATACATCTCAAAATTCATCAACAATTCTCTCCATATGTCTTAGTTTTGAGGTGGCTGGAAGGTATCAGCTGCTCCTGCCTAGTCTCTTAGGACTGCATGGACTTAAGGAACACTAAGGTAGTGATAGAGAAGAAATTCTTGTGCAGCAATGACGTGAATGAGCAAAAGAGGTGTTATGGCTGAGCAAGGATCAGCTCACAGGTGGTAACTTGGTCTTGTGTAACATGACAGGTTTGGCTCTGAGATCTGTTCTATGGCCATCCCTGGAGCACTTGAGTGAGGAATTTAGAGAATGTTGGAGTCAGTGTTTTTAGATGAAGATGTGGAGAGAGATGGGCTCAGAAAGTAAGAGAAAGGGGCTGTGGAAGAGGTCAGCAGTGAGTGCTTCATCTGTGAAGTAATTGTAGAAAGAGCTGGAAAGCAGAAATTTAGGCACTGAGGCTGTGTGTGAAGCAGTATGGGGTTTGGGAAATAAGAGCATCAGAAATCCTATTACATATGGGCTGGAATTTTTGTCTTGGGGAGCTGTGTTTTGAAGAAGGGTAAGAAGAGGACTTCCATCCGAACAGGCAAGAGAGAGGAAAAGGCTGCTATGCCCTGAGCTTTTTGGTGTTAACAATGAGTCTTCTTGGCTACTCCTAATCTGTGTGGAATTTCTTGAAGCCCTAGGGAAAGTGCTCTGCTCAGGCTGGGATGTATCTGCACACCACTGGGTGCTGTTCAAGAAGCTCGGTCTTGTTTGTGAAGCAGGACTGAAAGCTGGGACTGCTTGTGCTGTTGCCCTCCTCCTAGTACTGCTGTCAGGTCTGTTCTCCTGCCACTTCAGTAGCACCTGGCTGTCTGGTGGCCTCCCAGAGCTGCACCCCCAAGGAGTGGCCTGCTAAGGACTCTGCTGAATGGTGACTCATGAATGGTGGCGACGTGTCCTGAGGAAGTTAAAGTGATAATCTGAGTCCCACCAATTAAAGAAAAACAGTAAGTAAGAGATTTATCAGTGTTTAAAATATGTGGAAAACACAGCTCAATGAAATTCAGTGTAGGTAAAAATAAGCCAGTCCTGCAGAGGTGATGCAAGGTCTCCTCCCACAGAAATGAGAAACTGGTGGATTAGTAATCTTGAAAAACTGGGATGGGGGGCAGGTAATGGAGATGAGACAGCTCTGATGAACCTTGTCTGACAACTGATCAGATGTGAGATTAGGTACTGTAATGTGGAGCACAAACAAGACAGGCCAATGAACTTTTCCAGCTGAAGAGTCAGAAGCTGTAAATCACAAAGAAGGAAAGCCCTGGTTTCACACTCTTGGCTTCTGGAATGGAATAGACTGAACCCCTCCTGTCCTCTAAAGTACAAACATATATACATACCAAGCATGTTACAAGAACTCCAAGGCTGCAAAATTCAGCTGTTCCAAATTAGGCCAAGTGTGAAGGCTTCTTCTGGATTTTTAATTTAATAATAATTTTCTGTGTCTATTTCCTGGCACAGTCTTTAATTTCCTGATGAAGGGCTCAGAAGCACTGCTTACTATGGTATACAGGATCAACACATCCTTCTGCCTCATCCTGTGCCAAATCTGCTTGTTCCAATCCTTTTCTCCATGACCAGCCATCTTCCTTTCCTCGCTGTAAGCTCTCCTGTGTCAAATTCCTGCTTTCTCATTCAGCAGGTGCTCTAATGACCTCCCAATGTAAATTCCTCCATTGGTTTTGACTGGAACAAACCTGGTCTAGTGGAAGATATCCCTGTTCATTACGGAGAGGTTGGAACTAGATTGTTTTTAAAGTCCCTTCCAACCCAAACCATTCTATGATCTTGATTCCCACTTGGCATTACCTCACTTTCATTTTGTCATCCGTTTCTCTTTGCTGAGGAGCTCTTCCCTTTTGCCATTCCCCATCTTCTCTTGTGCTCATGGTCATCTCCCCAGATTAGTTCCATGGGCCAAACTCCTTCTGGGGCAGCTAAAGTCTAATGTCAAAGTTTTGCACAATATGAATCTGACCAGTTCTCACGTACAATGCAACTCTTTGTGAAGTTGTCCATTGCTTTTCCCTCAGCCATCTCTCTCATAGTCAATCATGGGAAGTGAGGAACTTTCCCCATCTCTTTCTCCAGACTCAGGCTTTTTTGTAATTCTCTCATTCCCAATTGTCCTTCCTATTTTGCTACACACTTTCAATTACTGTCTCTTGATCTTGTCCAGTTTTCAAGATATGAGAACTTTTGATAGAACCTTTGAAAGGAAATGGCAAGACTATTTACAGAGAAGAAAACAAGAGGTGAATTAAAAAAAAAAAAAAATCCATCCTCCCCTTCTCTTGAGAGGGTAAGGAACCACACGTGGGTTCCAATGCTACACAGACTCCCTGATTTCCTTGGGATCTGAACACATGTGGGTAAGCTGTAAGCAAAGGCCCAGGGTCCTGGTGTAGTGTGGGGTTTGTGCAGAGCAGCTGCCTGACACGAACTCAGCCAAAGGGGTGCACATCTGCATATTTTCTGCTTGCAGAAATCACCCATGTCCGAGGCAGGGGCTGTGCGGTCAGTGAAGCATCACATAGCATAAGAGTTGCTACTTAAGAAATGAAAAAGCTCAGCCAATTACAGTGCTCTTCCTCCTGCACTGCTACCCAAGCCTCCCCTTTTTAGGGAGCAGCAGGGATCATCAATCTCCTCTTGGCTCTACAGCCTTCTCTATTCCTGTATACCCTGCATCCCAGCTGCTTGTGAACTGGTGCTACTGGTTATCCACTCATCACCCAAATGCATCAGTGTTCTCCTCTGTTTCTTCTTTTCCATGTTTAGGTAGGAGTGATGTTATATCTTGTGGCAATTTTGAGAGAAGAACTGGGAAAAATAATGATTCCAGGACAAAGCATGTGGCATTGCATCGATTTTGGGAGTCTGAAATCCAATTGCAAATGAGACTCCGCACTGAAAATCTTCTTTATTTTTTCCTATGTTCCTTCCTGTTTTTGCTAAAGTGATGAGTGTGTAAACCCATCTTATTATAAGGTTGATATTTCAGTTACTGTTCTTGTTTTTACCAGTTCCGAAAGGAAATTTATTAAAATCTTGGTGGAGGAGTGAAGAACTACAGTTTTGTACTTGTTGATTGTGAAAGCTGAAAGCTGGGATTGGAGTCAGGTTTCATGTACTTTTGGATGTAAAGAACATAGCTTAATTAATCAGAAATTGTCATGATCACATAAGAACTGTTTGACTTCTGAATCTGTGCCAATAATGTAGCAAGATGGCACTCGGTACCTTGAGTAGTTCTCTAAATTGCCCTGAAAAGGTTTTATAAGTGCCTGACAGACTTTAACGATTCTAGATACAAACTTAGCCAAAATTCTACTCTCTCTGAATGGGACCCTTCAAGCAGCACCCTGCCTTTTAGAGAGCCTCACACGAGTTGTGCTTACATACAAGTCCTAAATTCAAGGGAACGGAGAGCTGAAAAAGCCACTGATTCTGCAGAGCTACAGAGCTGGCTTTTTGTCCAGCCAACAGAGATATAGGGGCTGTGTTTCCTAACCAGTACTTATACAGTGCCTAATGTGGACACTGTGACTGTTTGTCTCCAGAGGCTCTGCGGGGAGCCAACCAAACTGCTCCTGTCTCCATGAGCTTTGGCTCCAAAGCTGGAGTGTTAAGGCTATTTTAGGTAGTCTGAATATAACCCTAAGAAGCATGTGTTTATTATATTAGCAGGTAGCAAAAGGTTGGAATTAACAATGGCACTGAGTGTAAGCTGTGGGTTTTATAAGTTTTCGGAAGTCCACTGTTAGACTAGTGCTGGTGGAATAAAAAAACCTCCAACATTACAAATGTGCAAATATAGCCAACTATCAATCAGACCTTTTGAGGGGGTGGGCAAAGAATGAAGACAAGGATGACGTGCTTGACTTAGTGTAGCCTAAAGAGTAAACATAAGGGCAGATGTGTCAGATATTACCTGCTTGACAACTAGAACGTTTGCTGGGTATCAAGAATGATGAATATACAACTGTCAGTTAAACTAATAATTTTTATTTATCAGCAAGAAAGCTTACTGTGCTGTTCCATGTCAATAGGCTACTGATGCAACATAAAGTGAGTTCTGTTTTCACACATGAGTGTTGGCTTCTCCCACACTCCTCCAAAGAAGCAGCAACAACAAAAACAGGAGGCTGATGGAGGCTGAAGTGAGCATTGGGCTGCAAGTGATGGGAAGGTCTTCAGAGATCTTCACATCATGGAGCTCATTTCTGCAGTGGCAGAAAGGTGGGGGACACAGGTGACACACACAGGTGCCTGCCATGTAAGGTCACCCCTGAGAGCAGCACTCTCCTGTTCAGGGACCTGCACGACACAGATAGCTCTTGAGCCAGGCCTGAGGGCTGGTGGCTGAGAGCCAAAAGCAAGCCAGGAACCATCCCTGTGGTGTAGGTGAGGGGGAGGGTTGCCTGACACATATCTGCAACCTGCATGTCACCATTGGCAGGACTATGGAAGTCCTCAGGACAAAGGAAGCTTAGAGACCACCTCCCTCTTATGTGAAGCATCTATATGAAATAGACTTAGAATTTCCTTAAAACTGGAGTTATTTAGGTCCGAGGTTTTGCTTTGGGCCTCCCTCAGTGTTGACTTTCACTTACATTTGGACTGTCTGGGTCAGTACTGCATTTTTTAAACCCTAGAAAGCACCTACTCTTAGCTACCGAGGGAGATGGTTTTGATCTATTTTTCAGAAGAAAGGTACTATAAGGATAGACCTAAAGCTGTTTATCCAGATAATGCCCTTTGAAACTATTACAAATACAATAATGCTCAGTGTAGTGACTCTTGTCAGCATTTATGATGAATTGTTAGCAAATGAGCTGCTTCTTCACAGACTGAAATTGATTTGTTCAGCAAACTGCTTAAAATGCAAGAGAGTTCATAAATCTCCATTTTAAAAATTCAGCTTTAGTTCAGTTTGGCTTACTATTACTTTACTTTCATAAATAATGGTACTAATAATCAGTTGGAGTATTGATAGAATAGCAATATAATTAGTAATCCTGGTAGCTTTATTGAAACATATTGCTATTTTAAGTATGCTATTTTATTTTCAGAGCATCTGGAGGACGCAGATACATTGGGACCCTGCAGCATAAGGAAGTATGTAGTCAAATAGTAAATTCTGATTTCTGCTACACAAATCTTGTGATCTGCGTAAGGCTTTGTCTGGCAACGTCTATAAGCTTGTAACAAACTCTGACTACGGGGTTTTTCCCAACTGAGGAAACATAATTACCTTTAAAAAACATCTTACTGCATTTGAGGCAGGATAAATGCCAAGTGGAGGACAAAACTCCAATCTACACCTTCGCAAAATTGCTTCTGGCAAGGATGGGAAGTGTTTCACACAACCATTAGGTGTGGTAGCATTCATGGAGCCCTGGCAGAGGTGTCTAGTATAACCCACCTATGCAGCTGGAGTTGCAGCAGAGCAGAGGGGCCACAAACACTTGTTGTCATGTGAAGCAGCAGTTATGAGACATTGCCATAATGCCTCTACTTTGCCGAGCAGCTCCATCTGTTTCCAGGAGGTGCTGGTTGGGATTGCGCATTTCCTCTCCCTTCGCTTTCCTGTTTGTATTATTTTTTTGTGAAAAATAATTTTATAATTGAGAAATGCAGTTTTGAGCTGACTCAAATATTCTTTCAATTTAACTTAAATTCGTGGAACAGATGTGTTGGAAAACTTTCCCTTGAAAGGTACACAAAATGATGGGGAAGCAATATGTAACTCTTCATCTAGTAGATTTGGATGCATGTTCCTTTGCTTTTTTATGGGACTCGAATGTTCCTTCAGTCACCAGGTCATTGAACATTTTGAGACGGTTTCTTCCCTCTTTCTCATGATTAGGCTGTTGCGCTTTGCACAGAGTGATTAACTGCAACAGTGAAATGTTGTCTGGATCGCTCCACCCTGGCTTAAATGATCTGCTGTGCGGTCAGTGCCTGGTCCCTGTTTCCTTTCATGGAGCACTGAGCTGTTTCACAGCTGCTTCACAGTTCAGCGGGGGATTGAGGGACACCTCTTCATCGCTCTGCAAGGACCCTTGGGCTGTGGAGCATGTCTTAGCCTCAAATCCCACACACCACCTGACTGCAGGTCACTCCATCTGTGCAGCATTTTCATTAGTTTCATTAACAACCTGCCTTTCTGCGACTGGATTTTATTTATCCAAAAACCATCCATTATTCTTACAAAATTGACAAATGTCAGGTAAGTTCCCAGCCTAGTTTGCTGTCTGGTCTCTCCTCTATGGACTTTGCCATGTGCCAGGCAGTAGCTACACTAAAGAGACAGTTGAGCTAATAAAAGCATTCTTTATCTCTGCTTAAGGGGAGATTAAATAGAGGTGTATATATCCCTTACTGAAATGGAGTTCATCCCGTATTTTTTTGAATGATAACAGATTCACCCTCGAGCAAAGACTTTGAGGTGCATCTAAGTGTTTTTGTTAACAACCTGGCAGTCACTGTGTTGTCCCTCCTGCAGTTCTGTTGCACTGACCTCTACGATACTCTTACCGATGTTCTCTCTTAATTGCCTGCATTGCTGTTTGGCACATTTATCAATAAAGTGACTTGAATTCTGAGAGTTTTATGGACTAGAGTCATGCTGCTATTCCTAAAAGTACGTTTTCCTCAGATTTGTGGAAAATGATAGCTGCAAAATGTCAAATTTAGAAGAAAGTGGGTGGAAACCTGAATTTTGTCACTTACTGCTTCAGCTGGCACTAAACGAGAGTTTTCAGCTCCCCGCTCCCTCCCTCACCTCCTTCATGGCAGCAGAGTGTGATTGTGCCTAAATATGATGCTGTGACGGGGTCACAGTGAACTCCCCGTGGTCCAGGTGGAACACAGTGTACGGAAACGCTGTTGCACAAACATGAGTGCTTTACACTTGCAAGCGTTACATCCAGCTATGGTTACAGGGGAAGGGTTTCCGTGATGCATTCCTGGTCTTCTGACATAGATGCAACAATCTATATGCATGCTGAGGTTGAGGCGGGGGAGTTTGGGGGAGCAGCAGATGTTTTGGGAAAAGCTGCTTCCCCAGACACACCTCTCCAAGCCCTGCACACAGGGGATGATGTGGTGTTGGGCTGCCTTTCGCTGGGCAGTGGGAATCCGGTCCTGTAATCCCAGTGCCTGTTATGGTTCCTTGTTGCTTGAGAAGGGTGTTTTGCTTTAAGGCAAAGGTTTTGTGTGTGGTTCACAGAAAATGTGAAAGCCAATTTGGGAGTATTATATAAGCAGAAGTAGAGATATTCCAGGCTCTGTGGTTTGAGAGGATGATGTGAGAAGAGGCTCACAGCCTGCTGAAAATTGGTGAGTGCAGCCATGCCAAGTATATGGACACCCTGAAAAAAACACTTGGCAAGGTGCCCTTCTACGGTTTGTGGTACTGATGCAGGAGCCTGGCTGGTGCCATTGGGTGGGGATTACCAGTTCCCAGGAGAGGTCTGGTGAGTATCCTGTCTGCTGGGCACCCATTCCATCTGCCATGAGCCAAAATCTAATGTCCTCCAACTATTAATCACAAGTCACACCTTTGGGTCTCTTTGTCAGCTCTTTCTCACATTGCTCCAGGATGCACTCTGCCTATCCTTATTCATGCACTCCTGAATGGCATGTCTTATTCCTTTTTCCACCTGGGCAAGCTAATTTAAGTGCCTCAGTCAAAATTCTAATTCTATTTCTGCCAAACAGCCTTGAGAGAGCTATAAGGACCATGTAACAACACAGACTTCATTACATGGCCCCTGCTATGAACTATGCTCTGTGACCCAAGTGAGGCCTTCCAGTATCTGAAGGGAGCCTACAAGAAAGAAGGCTGGAGAGATGATTTATAAGGGTACATAGTGACACAACGGGGAATGGTTTCAAGAAAGAGGGTAGTTTTAGATTAGATATTAGAAGGAAATTCTTTACTATGAGGGTGGTGAGACACTGGAACAAATTGTTCAGAAGAATTGTGGGTGCTTCATCCCATAGAGAGTTCAAGGCCAGGTAAGATGGAGCTCTGATAAACCTGGTGGAAGGTGTCTGGTTAGAATTAGTTGATCTTTAAGATCCCTTCCATACCAAGCCAGTCTATGATTCCATGTGTGTGGAGAAGTCTTGCCTGACACGCTCCCTCAGTTGTCCACCCTGCCCACTGTTATGGATCCTCAGCTGGATCCTTTGCTGTATCCTCAGCTATGACATAGCTGGTTGTGGAGGCTGTGTTTTGTGACAGAAGTAAACCTGTGGAAGGTAATTCAGAAGAGATCCATACCAGTGGCTGACGATCTGAAAGTCCTGTGCTGTGAAAAACATCTGAATGAAAGCCCTGATTTAATGGAAAGAAAAGGGGGCTGGGAATTAGAGGCAGTGGTAACAGCTTTCAGATATCGGTAAGATTGTATAATGGAAGGAAACCATCCGCTTTCTAGGTCCATGGTGGGGAAATAGGTTTGGTTGAAGGAGCAGCAAGGAAAGTCAGAGTTAGATCAGTGGTGAGGAGAGTGAAGTACTGCAGGAAATTGTGTGTGGAAGCTCAATCCCCAGCTTCTAGTGTAGATTGGACCCTCAGAAGTATGCCGATAGGGGTGACCTTGCTTTGGAGAAACTAATGACTGACTTATTGATTCTGTGTGAGAAAAATATCTGACGTGACACGGAGTGTAGGGTTTCATAGGTGTTGGAAGTGAACAGAATCTGAACAAGAGTGGAGGACCAGAACCCAGAGAGCCCATTCACATGCTCACAAACAAGAAGAACTCCTTAAAGGTATATGAGGATATCCCCCTAGCTTTTCAAAGCCTTTTTCTACTTGTCATCCTTGCACTCTGAACCAATTTTAGGATCTTTGCTGTGGTTTCTTTGAGAAAGGCATGTTACAAACCACCATGTGTGGGTACCGAGCTGAACTTCCTTAAGGTATGGATTCTACAGACTCACTGGATCAGCATGTTCACATCCACTGAATCAGGGCCAGGAATAAGCCAGATGAAGATGCAGCGTGGGTAAATTTTTTACCTTGTTTATGTAAGATTTGGCATGGTTGTCGGTGAAGTCCATTCTTAGTGAGAGCAGAATTTGTCTATTGGAAAGCAGGCATGGAAAGTTTTAGAAGCAGTCATATGAGCTTCAGAGCTGAATGAAGTATGTGAGTAAATGATGCTGTGCTGTGTTTTATTAGTTGGGAACAGCCAGTGGGAACAGCCCCACTGTTACAGAAGTTGCTGGAGACAGTGTTCATAACCATGTCAGAATTTCCTCACCTGTCTCAAGTGTTTTACACTGATGTGGAGAAATGTGAGAAAGGAAAAAAAAAACCAGCCAGACTCATCAGTTTCCAAGAAGAACAGTGGGGAAAAAATATCAGTATTAATAAGCTCTGTTGGCCTTCTCTCTGAGAATTTTTGCAACCCTCACACTGTGACATGGATTCAAAATTTGGCAGGATGATGGCCTTGCATCAGGGATGTACCTTGGTATCTGTGTGGAAATCTGCCAGTGCTTGCAAAACTCTCATCCGTTTATAAATGACTGGCTTTGTGACTTGCATCCATAAAAGCTTTGATCCTTTCTGCATGGCAGGAGCAACTGAGGGGAGCCACTGAGTGAACAGGGATTTTCCCCCAGCCTGACTGCTGTGTCCCTGTCACATCTGTGTCTAAACACAGACATTGGGACTGGACTCCTCTTGCAGTCTTGATGCTCTGGCAAAGAGGGAACAACGACAAGCTTTGGATTTGCTGAGTGGGAGGTCTGGTTGGGGAATCTTGGGCTGGGCAGGCTGGATAGATAGGTCTGGAAAGGATTGAAGAGAAAAGGGACCATTTAGGAGGAATCACAGCATGACTAAAAGGATGATGGGGCTATGGACGGGGCTGAGTTTGGAAAAAACATCATAGAAAGAAGCTTGGGAGCTAGAAGAGACAGCAAATGTGAGTTGTGGTTCTCATTGCTGGAGGAGAATGTGCTTACTCCCATTCTCTTGTTCTTATGCAAGAAAATAAATTAAATATAAACAAATGCATTCCCTGAATATGTGCATAGGGAATAAACTAGAGATGGAATTAGTCTCATGCAACTGTATACCTTCACCTGAACTAGACACCTACAGTCGGTCTCTTAATAAGCAATGGAGAGCAATTGGCACTTATGGAGACTGATTTACTTTAGACACCTTGTTAAAGGTGAGGCAAATATCACTTTAGAAAGGCTTATTTTTCTGCACTGTATGCCAAGAGCATCCCTCAGGTGACAATTTCATCTGGAAATGTCTCCTCTGTAGAGATTCACAGCTGCGTGAAATGAATTCTATCCCGCAGTCAGCACTGGTGCCAAAGACATGGCAGAATATTGCCCTGAGCCTGGGCACTGTGCTGGATGGGATAAAAGCCTGGCTTTGCAGAAGGCTGTCCCCATGCCTGGCTGGAGGATGCCATTCAGGCTTCTGCCTGAGAGCTCCTGAGCTCCAGCAATGCAGGTCCCTCTCTGCAAGGGTTCAGAGCAGGATTCAAATGCAATAATTTTGATTTCAAACCTAATTCAGTAGAATGACTCTACCAAGTTAAGAGCATTTGGAAGAACAAAATTTAGCTATCTTAGTTCAATTGGCTTACAAATAATTTTCCTAAGTACAAACTCCAGAATTACCATGGCTGGGAATCACGCTTGCTTTTCCTTTCTGTCTCTGTATGCATAATGGGGGAAAGGGAAATGGAGGCCAGTGTGCAGTCTTGCAGTCCTTGTTATTCTTACATTTGCTTGATATTTTCCATTAATTCCTGTGTTTAATGTTTCAGTGCCTTTGTTTTCCTTTCCTCTCTTTTGGGGAGGCTAATGGTGCGGACTATGTTATTATTAGGTTTGGCATAAGTTGATTAATTTTTTTCTTCTTTGCCTCTGTGTGATTGGGATTTGGTTTTTCCTGCCTCTACATTGTAATCCTGTATTTGTTTTTACAGTTACTACCTTGCTGTGCAGTTGCTTGAAGGAGAAGGAGAGCAGGCACGTTCCTTGGTCCTTGTTTTGTCAGACTCTTTTGGCTCCCTTCTGTTTTAGTAACCTGGCCTGCCTCTGTCTTCTGACCTTTTCCTCCTCCTCCTCCTCCTCCTCCTCCTTCTCCTCCTCCATCACTGTTGGACAGATGTGAACTAGTACCCTCTCTAGGACTGTGTTGGTGCTAGGATTTCAGGTTGGATTGGGTTGACCGAGAATAATGATTGCTGAGGGAAATGTTAGCATGGGAAATGCCAACAACTGACACCACCACCCTCTCAAAGCACTTTTTAGGTACTGAAAAAAGGTTTGGTGCTTGGGAGAAAAAAAAAACTGGGACATTTTGTCATTATTCGCTTTAGCTGAGATGATTATGAGCAAATACAGCCAGTTAAAAGCTGGATTCTAAGGGTTAAACAAATGAATTTGCCCAGTTCAGCTCCCAGTGTTGCAGTTTTGGTTTTGTGGGGCTTGAGGAAAGGGCTCTGCCTGCATCACCCACAGCCGCTGGGAATCGTGACCACCCCAGCTCCACCCAAACCCAACTTTTTCAAATCCACATTCATTTCACACTAGAGAACAACATGTTCTCTCCACCAGCCCAGCCCTTGGGTCTTTGTTCAGACTTCCACTGATGGTAGTAGGAGTCTGTTTGCATAGAAAGTGGGTGATTGAACCTTCTACTTGCAAACCTCTGGATCTGTGGATCAGTGCCAGCCTCCTCCATAAATCATGTCTCTTCTTCTCCCCACTCCCCACCCCCAGAAAAGCAGCCTCCCTTCAGACTGCCTGAGTGCTGCTGGGGGCTGAGCCTGCCCTGAGCAGCCAAACAAATTGCATCATTTCTAGTACAACCCCTCTTGTCATTAGGAGCAGAGAGACTTCCAAGGTCATCTCCCTCTAGGCGCTCTGAGGGCTGTGCTGTCTAGGAGGCAAGATTCAGGGGGAAGAAATTGTCACCAGAGCAAAACTTCCTGGATTTGCAAATCCATCTACCTACTTGGATGACCCTAATCACCATAACATCTGTATAATTAAATCCTATTTCTAACTTATCTTTTTCTCAACCCACCTTAAACTCCTTGCTGTGCTTGATTTCTCTTCTTTGCCTATCAGTTATCATTTGGCTGTATAAAGTATCTGGCAATCCAGTTTTTAGAAGGTGAAGTGTTTATTGTCCCCTGAAGGGAGTGAGCTCTGGAAGGCAGGATGGCAGCCAGCTCTTTCCTGGCAGTCATGGGAATGCCGATGAGGAGCTGCCAGTCGGTGGGTGGGCGTAGCACAGTTGCCTCCTTAGGCTGGGTCCAGCCTGTTTGCAAATCTGAGTGAGGAGAGGAAGCTGAGGGTGACCAATTTTCCTTCTGTGCCACAGTCAAGTCCTATCTCTCCCTCCGACTCCTTTCTGATAACAAGCTGGCATCTGTGCTTTCATGTATCAGAGAGTTACAAAGCCAAAGCGAACAACAATTTTCAGAAAAAGTTCTTTCCATGGTGCACGTGAGTGGCACAGATTTTTCTCCCATTTGTCCCAAGCTGTATGTGTCAGATGTGATTTCCATATGGCATCTATATCTCTCGTACGCCCACACTGGATGTATGCATTGGTATACCAGTGTCTGTGCCGAGCCACAGATAAATGCGTCGCATTCCTTACTCAACTGGAAACTGTGTGTGTATGGGGTGTGTGTGTGGGGATGAAGCCTGAGGAATATAAAAACAGGCATATGGCATTTTTTAACTTATGGCACAGATAAAAAAGAGAAATAAGTATAAGGCAACTTCCTAAAATGGCATCAACCACTGAAGTAAACTTACTATTGAGAGAAACCAAAGCGGAGGCTGCTGCATCAGCCTACAGCTCCAAGCTCAGCACCTTGCCCTGTAGTTTTTGGTGCTCCATGCATGATAAGATTTCAGACTGTGTCCCCTCAAATGAAGGCTTTGGGAGCATGCAGCTCTTTCTGCCACACTGGTATGGCTTGGACACCCCAAAATGCTTCTTCCCATGTGTGTGGACATCTCTGGTTTGGTTTATTGAACTGAGATTGTAGTTGGTTGAGTACAAGGCTGGCTCTTTTGCCCGAGGCAAGAAATGTGCTGTGCACATGCTGTGGACCTGATTCAGTTGCCTAAACCCAAACATGTAGTGCCATTTGAGGCATCCTTGGGTGCTTGGTACATGCTTGGTATGGCCTCTGACTGTCGCTTCAGTAGGATACGGTTGTCACTGTGCCAATGCCTCAGATGCTGTTGGCAGCTGGCAATGGCTTCTTCGCCTGTACTTAGACAAATAAATCAAGCTCTCAGCCTCAAAACACCAAGTTGTGCTAGCAGAGAGGCTGATGCTCATCAGAGAAATAGTCCAGTGAAGTGAGGGTCCACAAGTGTTTTATACTGAAGGTCTTCAGTGCAAAGCAACCTGTTTGGCTTGAAAGTGTGTCTCTGCCCATGGAAGGGTGTTGGAATTAAATTATTTTTAAGGTCTTTTCTAACCCCAAACCATTCTATGATTCTATGAAAGAAGAAGACAGAAGAGGCCATGGAAGAGGCAGGATTGGTCCCTTACAAGACAGTGTGAGGTTTTCTATATTACACATAATATTCTGTTGCTGGTAGTCACAGTATAGCAGAGCTGCTATCTCTGCCTGGAGATGCCTCCTTCCTTGGAAATACTTTCACCACATGTCCTAGTAAGATGCCCCTACGTATGGTCTCGGATCAAGCAGATTGAAATGTAGGGAAATCTCTTTCTCCTCCGGCAACGAAAGAAATAGACTAGTTACAGATAATGAAGTGGAAGTAGCCTTCAGAAAGGGCAGGGGAATTCCAGGGCAAGAACATCCATATGGGATTCATGGGAGTCCTGATTTGCCAAGGCAGTGGCTACAGATGAGGCTGAACTTCATGCACAGTGCTGGGGCACATGCAAAAGAGTGCCAGCACCAACAGACACCAGGTTCAGTCACCCTTGTTGAGTGGTCATGCAATGAATGACACAGTCTGGGAGAAGCTCCTCTGACCAGTGCAACAGCAACACTTACAAGAACGGGCCAGAAAAAGGCATAGCTGATGCTGTGCAGAGCCAGCCTGAAGAGCAGCTGTATATTTTTGGGAAGTAGACCTTGATCTTTGGGGGACTCCCATCTTTTTGAAAGGAGGATCTTCAGCCTGGGTCTTCCCCCTGAATGGGAGACAATGGCCTTTTTCGAGCTCTTTCTTCTCCTAGTTGCCCAGAGACCTTTCTTTTATGCTGCATTAGAGAGTACTTGAGCCAGGCTAGGTTTTACTGGCTCAGGGCTAGCAGGAGGGAGAACTGCTTGAACAAAGGCCTTTTATCCTAGGAAATATTAAATTCATTTGGTCCCTTTGGGACAAGTGAAGCTGCTGGTGTTTGTTCAATGTATTTGAAGTAGCAAAGGGAAGCCTTTTCTGCTTTTGCCCTGGAGTTGTTTTTCTAGGCAGTGGAGTTCGAGGTTCAGCTATGGGATGCCTGTGTGAGAAAATGGGCAACTCATGTAATAAAGCACTGGTCTGTGTTATGATAAATGCAAAAAGATTAGGAAGCAAGAGCACATAGACTCTTGCACCTGTCTTTATTTATTTTGAAATGCCTTGGGGGGGAAAAAGAAAGACAATAAGAGACAAGTGGTCTAACTGTCTTGGGGAAAATAGGGCAAGGTGCCAAAACTTGCATGCTTTCCACCATCTGAGTAGGGAAGAAAGCTCTCAGAAACTTGCTGCCCAGGGCACATTTGTCCTCATTTGTGTTGGAAGTTGGAGAGGAAAAAATGTGGGTGAGGCATGAAAGATGCTCAGGCGAGCCTGAGATCTGTTGTCAGTGAGACCCATGGGCCAAGGTGCACTGTCCCTGTCTGGCTGTGAGGAGAGCTGGGCAGGGCTAGCTCACCACAGAGTAGCTGCCAATGCTGCCAGCATACGTTTCCCCGCCCAGATGGTCCCTATGCTATTCAGACTGCCAGCATCCCTACTTCAGCCCAGTGCTGTGGCCTGATAGGGGAAGACTTTACTGGCAGCGTGGTCATGCAACCAGGAGCAGATCAGAGCTTGTGGGTGTGACTACACACCACTGCAAAGCAGGCCAAAGAGGGACATACATCCGAAACAAAGGCTGTGTTGCAAAGGCTGTAGAGAGGCGCAGGACTTGGGGTTCCTGTCTCTTGTTGGGCGCAGGGCAGTGCATGAGGCTGGAGACAGCCCTGCTGTGACTGGGGTGGCAGCACGACTGCTCATCTGCAGCCACACGGCGCGTTGTGTGTCGCTTGAGGCAGCTCTGGTACTACAGGGTGTCCCTTCCTGGTCAGGAACTGGGGAGGGCTCCCAGTGGATCTACAACCAGAATATGCAATTATTAAGCAAAAGAGTTTTCCTTGGTTAAGGCAGACAACAGTGATGCATTGAAACTTCAAATACAAAGTGCTGAAATGTTAACTAATTGTTGTTACTCTGTAAAACAGCGCGGCTCCAAGTGCATTGATGAGTACGTGGGCCCATATGGGCCTCTTTATTGGTTAAATGTCTAATTGGTTTTCTCTTTTTGTGGTAAGTGAATTGTTTCATTGCAAGCAGATGAAAGATTTGAAAATCACAAAGAAATCTCAAGGCTCGGATGCAAACCCACTCAACAGTGCCATAACAAGTTACTGCAAGCTGTTGAAGGTCCATGAGTGCACTTTCAGCCCTTGGCAAATACAATGTATTTTTATTATCTAACCTTAGCTCACAATGAAACAGAATTCAGTCAGATGACTTCACATGTGCCATTGGCCAACAGTGCCAGTATAACTGATAACACACTGGACGTGACTTGAACTTGGGCCTGAGCTCATAGCTTTCACTCTCTCAAATTATGTAGAAAATTCAGCACTTCTTTTATTTTTGTACAAACCTGCCCAAGGGAAGACCTGCTTCTGAGTTTTGAGTTAGTAAGAATGGACCAAGAATTGTTCCTTCATGGAAGTTGCAGAATGAGTTGTAAAATTCAATGTATCCTGAAATGTTTTCCTAAAGGGTCTGATCTTTGCAAAAATGCACTGCCAGCAAATTGGTATTCAACTCAAATACATTCACTGCAAAAACCCCAAGAGACCAACACTCAATATAGTCATTTCTCAAAGAACAATGTTCCCGGTGGGAATTTATCTCACATGCTGGCAATTCTGTATTTTGCTGGAGCAGGTCCAGGCCAGACGAGTTAGTGCCCTGTGTAGTCTGTTTTCATATTGAGCAAACCCTGCTGAGATGCAGAAAAATAGTGATTTAACCTGATAAGCTTGCAAAAGGGAGCTGACTCACTGAGTGCCATGAAAAAGGATTCCCACACTGTAATACATCTGAAAGTCTTGAACTTGTACAAGCCCAGTTCCCCACCCTTTTCCTGGAGGGGTTGGGGAATCACCAGATACTTCTCCAGGCCAGGGTAGAAGCTGCTATGTTTATATCACAATACAAGTCCTTCCTTCTAGTGGTTGTGTCCACGCAGATGAAGATGACCAGAAGCTTTCCAGCAAAGCTCCATACCTACTTTGGATGAGAGCAGGAGCATGGTCATGTTATTTAATTTTAGACTTTATCAAGACCTAGAGGAGGATCAAACCTGTGGGAGGATTTAGTTCAGGATAGGTTCCAGCAAGGATATTAGATTGCTGCTTTGAAACTAGACCCAGAAAATGCTGGTCTTGCTCTCCACCAGGAATAGTGCAGCACATAAAGTGTTGGTTTGGATCTTACCTAAAGCACAGTTTGAAGCCCAATAAGAGACACTCTCTCTATCTGCCAATGCCTCTTCCATTTCCTTTACCTGTCTGAAGCAGACCAACTACTCCAATGACAGGGGTCAGATGGACAATGTTCATGGCTGTGATCAAGGCTCGTCTTTGCTTTGCAAATCATAGAATAATTAACATTGGAAAAGACCTCTGAGATAATCAGGTCCAACCTTTAACACAGCATTGCTGTGTTTACCAGTAAACCATAGAATTAAATGCCACATTCACATGTCTTTTGAATGTTTCCAGGATGGTGATTTTGCCAATTCCTTCAGCAGCCTATCCCAATACCTGGCCACCCTTACAGTGAAAACACTTTTCCTTTTTTTTATCTAACCTAAACTTCCCCAAATGACCAAAATGGTCACTGGCAGTACCTTGCTTTTGTACATGGAGTTTGATGGACGTGACCGGGTCCAGGAATTTTCATGTTCTTATACTCTGGCTTCTTCTCAGAAGGGGAGCAGACACTTGTCTGGCTTCCCATTGGTTGTAGTCAGGCTATGGTCTTCTCACCAGGACCTGGAGTGCTGTAACTTGGTCTTGCCCCTTTCTCTGGAAATGTTGCTAAAGTCACGTGCCTGTGAAGTCTCTTTGTCCCCCTTGAATGTGGCAGTGTCTTCTTGACCTGTGCGGGAGTTCATCTGGAGCCTTGACACTTGGAAAGGAAAAAAAGCCAGGCTATATGTTGGGGCATGTCATAAAAAGGTTTACCAGAGACAGCTACCTGTTGCCAGGAAGTATGTGAATAAAGTTTGGACATTACATTTTAGGCCAAAGGGGAGCTTCTGTCATGCTCTTTGGAAGTCTTCCCTGTGAAATTATGGGTACAGGTAAATCACAATCCTGGAGAGAATACAGCTCTTGGGCAAGCCTGGAGATTTTCTGCTAGACATGATTCTGGCTGTTTTCCTAATTACGAGTGCGTTTAAGTGATTTCCCTCCCAGCTTCACTATCCAAAGTAAAGCTCAGTGGTTATTTCTAGAGAAGGCCAACAGTCAAATGCCAGTGAGAGGAAAAGTTACAAAAATAACAAAAGAAGCAATTTTTACTTGGAAACTGTTCTGTGATTGAAATTTCTTCCTGTGAATTTTTGCATTGAACTGTACACCGCTTGTCTTCTGCTTGAATAAGCTTGTCTTGAGCTTGAATGCAATCTTCCTCTGCTTGGCCAGAACAGCACCTGTCTAATAAACACCTGATGGGTGATTGCCAGGCTCCCTGTACCTTCCCCAGCAGCACGTGGTTATCAGCAGTTTGCTGTGTACCTGCCAGGCAGCTGGCAGGCTGCTGCAGAGCAGACCCTGCCCAGAGCATAGTTCTACCTACCACGTGTGTCACCTGCAGGCTACAGGGATGCTGAAGGACCTTGAGGAGAAGCCACACAACGAGTGGCTGAGGTCACTCGTGTTAAGCTTGAAGGAGGCTGAGGGGAGACCTCATTGCAATCTGCCATTTCCTTGTTAGGGGAAGAGGAGAGATAGGCACTAATCTCTTCTCTGTGGTGACCAGTGACAGGAGCAGAGAGAAAGGCTTGAGGTGTCCGGGGAGGTTTAGGTTGGATATTTTAAAAAGATTCTTCACCCTCAGGGTAGACACTGGAACAGGCTCCCCAGGGAACTGATCACAGCACCGAAACAGAGAGAGTTCAAGAAGAGTTTGGACAATGCTCTCAGGCACATGCTGTAACTCTTTGGCTGTCCTGTGGAAGGCCAGGAGTTGGACTCAATGATCCTTATGGACCTCTTATAATTCAGGATCTTATATGAATCTGTGATTGAGTGGGAAGAGAAAAGGAGAAATCAACCTCAAAAAAAGCAAAGCCAGAAATCTGACAGAACTGATACAAGTCAATTTGTTTCAAGATGTGGTAAGTGTAAAGGAAGCAGAGACCAGGGACAAAATTGTGGCACTCCCACAGGGAACCCCAGAGTGAAGGCAGAGCTCTGGCTTCAGGCCTGTGCTGCTGCCTCAAAGTACCCTCAGCCTTGTTAGTCCCTAAGGTGATCCACTTATGAAAGTCAAGTATGGCCTGTCTCTATAATGACCTTTTGAAAGAGAGAAATATGGTTCTATTTTGTAAGGTATGCTTCTGGGTCATCACAAGGTATCAGAATCTTGGTGCAATTTCTGCACACATTCTTCTGGCTTTGATGTAAGATGCAAAGTGATTTTTTCCTTCTTGTTGTGTGCTTTTACCTCTAACAAGTCTGCAGTACTTACTGCATAAGATTAGGTCATTTAGGTTATCTAAGTACTCTGTTGGAAACCCAGGACACACTGTCCTGTTACCCAAGGCTAAACTCAGTATTTTATACTCTGAAGTCATCTCTGGTCTTGTTTTACTCATGAAGTCCAAAGAGTAAGGTGTTCCTGCAGTTCATAGTTCTGGCAGGATCCTCAAGAAACATCTGGCTTGGATTATATTAGTGCAAGGAAGGCCAGCAAAGTCGCTAGTGTCTGAAGGGCTTGGGAGATCGCTCAGAGTTGTCCTCTCTGGAGCACACAGGAGCAACACTGTTGCCATTCCGTGACTCAGCTAATTCACCTCCGAGATGATAGATTTTAATTAGGAGTCAAACCCAGTCTAAAGCCATTTGGGACAATGACTAAACTGCTGTGAAACAGTCAAATGATGCCTGAAAGTGGGTGAGCAAAGCCAGCAGCCTGTGTCCTGAGCTTTGATGCTGCCATGGTGTGCCTGGCACACTGTGTGTTGGGGTGCAGAAGACCCTGAGCAGCCCATGGCAATAGAATGTGACCCTCTAATAGGCACCTTTTGGCTGCAGGTCCTGATGGGACACATCCTTTGTTGCAGCTCGCTGGAGAGGCTCTGCCAGCCTGCCTGGTTTGTGAGGTGCAAGAGCTTGCTGCAAGCAGTAAAAGACATGCCTTGCCTTGGGGCACTGTGGCATTGGGTGGCAAATGATGGTGGGTGCTGTAAAAAGGTTTTCATGCAACTGCCTTTGCCTCTGTGACAAGCAGAAGCTGCTAGATGGAAAACATTTTGTTTCTAATCTGTTTTGAGTCTATTGTAATATACACATACTTGAGGCTTATAGTTCAGCTTTCTTCAGGATATTGCTACACCTGTTTAAGACACGAGAATGGGAAAATATGTGTTTCAATGTTAATACTGAAAATGTCCACAGAATTTAATTACCTAGAAGATTAGAACATGAGAACAGTTCTGGGAGATTTGAAAATCACTGTTTGGATTCACTTGCTGATCTGTTGCCAAATGGGCTGAAGAAAACAGGGATGGGGTAAGATGGGAACTTGACCAATTGCTGGTGCTTGTAGACAGAACTGCAGATCCCCGTGCTTCAAGAGAGAGATGTCTGTCTTGGACGAGCTGCTTGTTTTGAACTAATACAATAGGCATTGTCTCATGCTGATGAAGTGAAGAAGTGGGTGGAGATCATGCATGAAGAGGCTACATTAGTAACCAGCCAGATGATTGCGTATTCTTCCTTTCACTCTCCTCTTGGTGCATCTAGTCAAGCTAAACCCTGGGCTGTCTGTGTCACTGTGTGTGCAGAAAATTGATGTTCAGCTAAAGCGTCAAAGTACTGTTGAGGAAATGCAGACACTCTAGGGCATCAAACCTTTCTCCTGAAAGGTTCCTGAACCACTCCTGGCTTCCCCCTGTATTCACCAATGAACAGCTTTGAAGTTGCTGGCCTGCAGAAACTCAGACGGTCTCAAATAAAGGAAGGTCCTCTCCCCTGGGAGGGTTTCCTTTAACATCATGCTTCTGTATAGGAAGATCCCTCCAACAATTAGCAGTAGCCAACAAACTATTTGATTTTGGGATGCCTGTGGACCATAACCCAGCCCTAGCTGATATTTCCGGAGGGTTTGTTCCCTTTTTCTGTACCATGAGTTTCTTAAGAAAGAATGGATCATCAATGCCCCACTCTTCCTTCATGCTCTTCATGTGATAGCTTGTGTGTTTCAAGCCATTCTGTGGGTGGGAAAGGCAATGTTTTGGAAATGCAGCTTAATTATAAGCAGCTGATGACGACTGGACTCTGGAGTTGTTTCCTTAATTGGTTAAGGCTCTGACTTTGAAGGTGGGTGGCTTTTGTGTCTGTTTCTGTCCTGAGTCATTTTTATGTCACAGCAAGCTCACTCCAGGGTATGTCTTTACCAGGCAAAGTAGTGACAATGTTGAAAACAGCACACAGCTGTTCCTGATGAGGACCCAGCATGGCCTGTCCCAGGCACCTACCCCTTGTCTCTGCAGGCAGCATAGAATGGGAACAACCTCAGTGTCTAGGTCCTAGAGGATGCGTGATAATTACTTACCTGTTTCATCCTTCTGTCTTCAAAGACTGATGAAACCATGTGCTGTTTTGTCCACATAAAAATGCCCTGGAAGGGTGCAGTATAGTGAGGAGACAAAGCACTGGAGACCAAAATGTGGATTTTGGTGCTTCTGCTTAGTCAGTATGAATGTATTAGCCTATGCTGAAGGAGCACAAGAGGTTTCCACAGGCTCAGGGCTGCTGCAGAGGGACAGTGACAGTGTCACAGGGCTGCACTGGAGCTGGAGAGTCATCTTCTCCCAGTCACCTTCAGGGAAGGACACTACAAGGTGAACGAGGAGAATGGTGCAGCTAAGAAGCGATACCCACATTTTGTGTTAAGGGAGGTGAGGGAGGGCTAGGAAGGGATCCCAACCCGTGTAGTGCTGGACATCTGATATCTGCACTTTGTGCCTGGGATGGCTGGACAGGCCAGTTTCTGACAGTGGACAGGTCCTTGGTGCAAGGAAAGCCTACAGCTGAAAAACCAGAAAAAGTGCCAGCAACAACCCCTGGTGTGAGAGCCCCTTCCAACTGAGCTTATTGTGTGTGCTCTGGGTTTTCTGGTGAATGAAACTTGATGTAATTGACCATCCATTATAACCACTTATACCACTGATGCTTGCTGTAGAAAAAAATAGGAAAACTTAGCAGTAAAACCCCCTCTCATTTTTTAAACAGAGGTAATTTGCTTTTCTTGGAAACCTTGGTGATCTGTATCGGGAAAAAACCCAAACAACAAAACAAGAGCAAATTGTGCAAGACGTCCCAAAAGAACACCAATCCAAGCTTTCAGATGCACCATGTGCTCAGTGATTTCAACATATTTCATGTTTTACACAAAACCTATTAGAAAGATGCTCAGAGTCTGTTTAAAAATAGCATTTTCCCACTTTTTTTTTTTTTAATGTGCCTTACTTTATAAGACTGAAATATTTTTTCCCCTCAGGCTAGCTTTTTCAGTCTGGCAGGGAATAATAGTTTATGGCCAGTAAAAATTTTAGCTCAAAATATCCATCAAACTTTACATGTATATAGAAAGATTATGGTTTTAAAGTCACTACATCTGTTACCTGGAAAAGTGTCTTCCATTCTTAAAGGCATTACTTGTTAGTGAGAGCTTGCTTCTGATTAAAATAGACTCATAATTAATTTAAAGAATGTCCATTGTATTGTGGGAATTTCATGAAGGGAAATGGGCTGTAAAGTGTAGAATTTGCATCTTTCACTGATGTCTGATCTCAGGTCTGAGTAAGTTCGGGTTCTAAGTGCCAGTTTGCAGCTTGTGCATAGGGGATTACTGATATTCTGTTTTGCCTGACTTCTGTGGCACTGTGAGACACTGAAATGGGAAAAAAAAATTCTTGTCAGGCATTTATTTTTCTCTGTATTTGTATAGCTGTTGACATTAAATTTTTGTATTAATGCTGTGTAAGTCAATTATTGTAGAAAGAGCAGGTGAGGCAGCCAAAATTAAGTGGCTTACTATGTGTGGCATTATTATGCAGTATCTGCCTTTTTCCTCTGTAACCACAAAGCATATGCTTAGAAACCAAATAATCTTCAGAAATATTGATGTTTATTTTTTATATACATATATATCAACATGTAAACCTGTGTCTCCCTATAATTGGAAATGTATGTTTATATACTTACTTATAAAAGTACACAACTCATGTCTATAATATGAATTGAATTATGAACTTCAAAACTGGTAAGATGTTTACCTATACCATCATTATTGCTTCAGCCTAGCTTACTTGCTTTTCCATGATGCAGTGCATAATTTTTAACAAACTTTTCTCTACCATTTGTACTTTAAAGACCCTCCAAAAATGTTTGGGAAGTTCCATTGAAGAGAAAAGCTCCTGGCTGAAACCAAGTTTCTGGTTGATGTTGTTGAACTGGGCACTACAGTGCAGTGAATGGTAACCAAAACTTTGCATTCCAGGCATAGCAAATCTTTCCATTGGTGGCAAAGAGGCTGAAGAAAAACCCAAGAGTAATGGGGGGAAATAGCTTCAAACAAGAACAAATTGCTGGATGACTCTATTGTCAAAAGGTCACATTCTTTCTGTAGGCAAATGTGTGCAGCTCTGCTGAGGTCAGAAGAAGGAGTATGAGGAAGGGGAAGGCATACCGAGGAAATAATCCTTCCTGTATGACCTCTGGGAGCTGCTGCTTGACGTATGTGGAGCACAGAAGGAAAGAACAGGAAGGGAGAACGCACAGCACTCTCAAGGTGAGAATTGTTCTGAGACACTTTCAGCCTCCCACAGAAATGCTGGTTGGAAGGGTCCCCTTCGTCTCATCCAGTCCAGCTGCCTGGTTAAAGCAGGATTGTTCTGGTGCTTTGTTAGCTTGGTTGTGGCTTTCTTCAGTCAAGCCTTGAAGTCTATCCAAGATGAAGATCCCAAAACGTGTCTCAATAACCTGTTCCAGTACTGCATACCCTGCCTAGTTTATAAAGCCTTCCTACTTGAGCCTCCCAATCTGTGCTTCTTGTTTGTGACCCCTCTTGCTACAGTCTTCCACTACTAAAAGTAATTTTGCTCAATCATCTGGCAGCTGTCTTTCCACCAGGTGGATATTGGGTTGACTTTTAGCCCTGTCTTGAAAATTGTGAATGCAGAAGGCAGTGATGGGGGCACTTTTAGCTGTGGCCTGTGTAATAACCATTCCTGTCAGCAGGTGGTTGCCACAGCTGAACCTTTCTCGAGTTGTGCTTTGTATGCCAATTAAACTGGGCCCATCTACCCAGTGTGACTGCAAATGGAAGAGAATGATGGCTGGCCCCGATAAAAGGGATCACAGCCACTGATTTCTTCCAGGAAGACCAGTCCAAGGTGTGTCAGTTGGCAAAAAGGTAATTCATTAACAACAGTAATCTGGCTCAGCAGTGTGTTCTCCAAACTTATCATCTGTATTCCCTTTGCAACCAAGAGATATGTGTATCTCCAGGGTGTGGTTCATCATCCCCTAAATGGTGTCTAATAGAGACACTCTTGCAGTATTTATTTCTCTCCATCATCAGCAGAAACTTTTGTTCAATTACATGCTGAAAGTAGCTACTTAACTTTTAGGGTGCAAGAATTAAAGTGAAACTGTTCTCTACATCCAGTACAGCTGGATGCATACCAAAGAAAATATTTACAGACAAAGACTTGCAAACTTGCTTTGGCTTTCAGAACACCTTATATTATTTTCCTGAAGCACTATTTCAAGTAATATTTTGTGTGAGAATATTTTACAAGCAAACACATTATCGTGGTGCATGTACTCTGTGTGAGCCCTGGCAAACTGCAGGTGAAAGCTTGGCAATTGGTCAAGTCTGCAAACCCCAATGCTGGCTTTAAGAAATTGATTTCAGTCCTACCCCCTGCAGAACTCTGGAATTGTTGTCATCGAGGTCAGGGAGTGGGAAAACCATCATATATCTCTGAAGACCAGTCACTCTCTGCAATTTGCTCATACTGAATACTTAAATCCTTGCCCTGGAGAGCAGGCTGGCATTTGTTTATGGAAAATGTTTGCTGGGAAGTTACAGAAAACATGCTGTTTTCCAAAATCGATGCCCTTTTAGTGACTGCAATTCAGACAGAATAAGAGGATAGCTTAGTTAGATAGTTTGCAAATGGCTCATCTCACTCTTGTTCTTGATAACCTCGATTCTGTCTGAAGTAGTTACTGGAGAAAGATGACTATTTCCCTGACTTCTAGGCCATGTGTCCTTAATGCTCCAGCTAGTATTTTTATTAGCACATTTTATTTTAATCTATTTTAGTTTATTCTGTTTTATTGCATTTCAAAGCGAGTAAAAATCTGTGTCAAAGAGATTGTTCTCTAAAATGCATTATTACATTTTAAAATTTATTGTCTCTCTCACCCAAACAATCTGGAATTTGAGAAACATTCCATACTTAGGATTAATTAATAAAATTTTTACGATTTCTGAATTCATGTTAGTGCTGAGACAACCTAGCAACCACGACTATTTCCTCTACTACAACCACCACCACTGCTTATGTACTTTGCTGTAACTAGCTCACATGAATATCTACCTGGGTTTCCATTATGTTCTTAGTACAGTCATGGAAATAGCTCATGCATGGAGAGCTCAGGTTGTAAATGACATTAAAATCATCACTATTAGAATCAGTTTGGAAAAGAGATTTAATTTCCTTTGTTAAAAAAAAAAACAAACCAGGAAAAAAGTGTAGTCTCTCGACTTCTAAAAAAATTTTAACTGCTGTTGAAACCCAAAAAACCAAATACCAGCTTATTCTTGTTCTGAGCTGTTGAAACTTCTTTCTCATTCATTTTTGCAATCAACATCAATTTCTTTTTGGGAATTATGTACACTTTCCATGTAAGATCTGATAGGCTTTGAGGAAAATCTCAGATATGTTTTCTTGGACTTGTCAAGTTTTATTCCTGTGAAAAATAATGTAAAAGAAACTCTTAGTGTGGGTACTTGAAAATAAGTATTACTATTTTATAAGAGATGCTCATCTTGCTTCCCATTTTTCTTAAGCTGTGCACACTGAAAGCTATTTTCTAGCAAATTGAAACTGTGTTAACTTCCTCAGCCGCCTATTTCTTCTGTATTCTGCTTCTTCTTCTTCTTTTTCCCTCCTTGTTATCTTGCCTCTTGACTATTTCAGATAGCCAGCATAATCCTGTTCATTCAAAAGAAATTCTCAAGAGCAGTGAAAAATCTCAGGTTTATCAGTCTTCCAGTAGGAAGTCTTATAGTACATGAAGCTCCTGCACCTCCTCAGCTTCAGACTTGCCTGCCAGCCATCCTGGCCGTCCCATGCTTGCACCCCTTTCCAGCATCTCCAGTTGTGAGGAGGTTCATGCTCTAACAGGTCCCAGGAGCCCAGTCGCCCTTATCTTTTGAGATGAAGATTTTTTGGTGTTCTTCCTCTCTGTCCCAATCCCTGCCCTGTCCTCCCCTTCCTTTTTAGTCCTGCTTCCTCTCTCAGGGGCTCCACCCACGAGGTGCACATCAAAGGCTTGCTCTGTGGATCCATGTGCTCAGTGTTTGAACTGCCATGGCCACAGCTCTCTGAACATGGGATGGGAAAACTACTGGCTGAGCATGTCCCGTGAACTAAGCTCCAAACATGTCTGAGAATTTTTCACAGAGGGCATTTTAGTCTTCCAACAACTAATCTGCACATGAGACAGATAAAAAGACATGAGTCTCATGTTTTCAGTTTTTGCCAGCTTCCTCTTACTACTCAGTATGCTTTAAAAAAAACCCAAAAACCATCAGAAAACCCCAAACACCAACAAGAGAGGTTCAAAATAGTAGCTTCACAATATTGAGGTTTTTAGTGGTAATCTCTGTAGACAGTTCCCTCCACAGCCACTCCTTCTTTCACCAAAGCTTTCCTCCCCTTTTGCCATTTTCATCCCTAAAAGCCAAAAACAGAGAAAAAGAAAAGAAGGCAGTTTAACCTGAATTATGTCATTTATCCAGAGCATCACACTCTTTTACAAATAGTTGTGTTGGCACAACTGAGAGGTCAGTGACCTGCACGGTAGAGGCAGGAGAAAGGAGAGAATTTCTTAAGCTGATTCTGCTGCCAAAACCAAAGTATTGTGAAACTGTCACATTGTCACATTCTGTAAACACTTTCTTCCAAACATTAACAAGTGGTGAAAATCAGTGGAGAAGGCAGCTTCAGACCAGAATGCTTTTGAAGGCTTGACAATAACTGCAAAGGCTTGTGAGAAACACCTGTAAACCTCAGCCATAGGTAGTTTTTCCATGCCATACTAAGACAACATGGATTCTGGTCCTTTCAGAGCACAGTCATGGCTCACACCAGTTCAACAGCTGCAAAACTGAAAAGTGTGAATTATATTCTTAAATGCACACATGACCACCCAAGTGCGGTAATCCTACTGGTTGGAACGGTGCAAATGAGGCTAACATCTGACCACAAGGGCATAAGAACTGCCAGCATGTCCAATTAGGAGGATAAAAGTAACTGCCCTCCTGGATCACTAATTATTTTCAGTGTGCACAGATGAAAACTCTTCCAAAAATCAATTCTGTGTTACAGCAGTTTGACTTACAGGTGGTGCAGAATTACCAAGTGCATAGCAATTAATTATGCTTTCAAATGCACCGACTAAATTTGGCTGTGCAATTAGATAAATAATAACTGAAGGGAAAGGTTATATTTTGGAATTACACATTAGAATAGATACATACACCTTTCGCCTTAGTTGCTTGTTCCTGTGTCATGGCAGGCATCTAGTTATAGAGCCCTGTCTGTTGCAGATAAATTGCTTGTGTAAATGCAGTTTTCACATCCATTTCGATGCACAAGTGCCATTTTCACACACTCAGCATAAATAAGCCCTTCCTTTAATTTATTTGCGTATCGGCCTCAAATGTCAAAGGGAGTGATATTTCAACACGACAATGACCAAACAGTAACATCAAAGAGCCTTAGCTGGCAGCCTCTGGTCTTTTCAAAGAATATTGACTCAAGCCATGGATGTCACTGATTTCAGTCCAGGGGTGCCAAAGTGACCCCTGCATGCTGAGAAAGAGGGTAAGTGTGACTGACACATTCACAAAAAAATGAAACGTTTCTTTTTTCGGTCTCCAAATTACCCTTCCATTTATTCTGCAATTCTTGAACATAGCCAATATTTAAAAATGTCCCACAGATGTTCAACAAATGACCTTGAAAATATATTTTGAAATTATCGGTTTAGCTCACAGAATTTGAAGCAGTCAGAGTAGTTGAGTACCCTTGGGTAAAGGGAATGCTGCAATGATGGGAAATTATATCCCTATCACTAGGCCATTTGTCAGTGGATTGCCACAAGAACCATTCCTTTCCTTACCTTTTTTTAATATTCAGAATGTGAGTGACTATGCTAACTTTAATCCAGGTGCTAGCGGTAGGGATTAACACCAGAGCATTTCCTGTCACCCTGGTAACCTTGTGTCTTGGAAAGGCTCAGCCACAAGTTGGCTGAAGATGAGCTTGGGCAGACAGGAAGATTGGTGAGCAGAGGGACTATATTCCTGCAGCTAAAAAATGCTCTTGAATTCTTGCCTACTCAAAGCAGCATCAGTGGATAACTGCAGAAACACTGGAGCAGGTCGCCCAGAGACGTGGTAGATGCTTCATCCCTGGAAACATTCCAGGTCAGGCTTCTAAGCAACCTGGTCTGGTTGAAGATGTCTCTGCTCGTTGCATGGGGAGTTGGTCCAGATGGCCTTTAAAGGTTGTTTGCAACTCAAACTATTCCATGATTCTATGAAAAACACTCCCTTTGGGCTTCGAGTCCAGATCCTACCCTTAATAATAAACTTAATTTAGTTATCCATGCTTTCATCATGCCTTGGATGGACAATGGCAATTCCGATGGCCTGGGAATGGAGGCCTCTAGCCCTTTACAGAACAGAGCCTCTGCAGCAGCACAGACGGTACAGAGCATTTTGGACTTCTTCTTCACAATCTCCACCATGTCTTTGCTTGGATCATCAAATCAAACATCAAAAATCTCCTGCTGAGGCCCCAAAGAGTACTCAGACCATTGACTCCTATGTAATGCCTACTGCCCACTGACTCCAAGCACGAGATTTATTGTTCCTCTCTTTAGCTGCCTAACAACCAGGCATCTGGAAAAAGCCAGCTTTCTGTAGTTAGTGGGGAAAGGAAGACGCATCTGCTCTCTTTGTTCCCTAAAGAAATCTGTCTATAGGCAGTAGAAAGAGCTCAGCTGAGGTACCAAGCTTTTAGATGGATCGAGGGAGGAAAGAGGACTGAATCCCAACAAGTCAATGTGAATGGAGTGCCTAAGCTTGCTCTTTCTGGATGTTCTTGAAGGTTGTTTGAATTGATGAAGTTCCTGAGTGGTCACACTTGTCACAGATTTTACTCTGCTTGAATAACGTAATTCCTGGCCATTGAAACAAGCTTCAGCTTGTTATCTGAATATCTGGAATGAATTCCTCCAGGAATTAAGGCACATCATGAATCACACCTTCTTCTGCTCCAAGTGTATGGTCCAGTTCTTTGCTAGGTCATTTCTTTGGCCATCCCTATAATAAATACACAGCAGTGTGCCTATTAAAAGAATAAACAGCTTGTAAAAGTGCCTGTGCAAGAACAACCAAATAAGAGCAAGACAGAAACCTCCAAGCCCCACAAACCAAAAGTCACAGATTATCAGTGTGAGACAATCCACAGATTTCACCTGCAGAGGGGATGAAAAAGGAAACACTTCAGGACCCGTATTAGTGACACTAAAGGTCTGATGGGGAGTTATGTGTGTGCAAGAGAAGAATCAGTAAAAATTGTAGAGGTACTGAAGATGGGAAGAGGCTTGACAACTTTCTGAAAAATGTGAACTGACCTGGAATTTGCATGAATAGTTGCAGAGAATGTTTTTCTTTACTTCCAGGACTAGAAGCTGTCTCAAGATCTCTTACATTTAAAGCAGGTCTGGATTTTTTGGTTGGCATTTGTTTGTTTGATTATTTTAAAAATATTTCTTCTTTATTCTGAAGCTTAAAGAGCATCTGTCTGATTCTGTATCTGTGGAATACACTTGCGCTGGAAATGCATAAGAAATGCACTTAAGAACCTTTTGGGTGCACTGGTAGAATTTACCATTCTCTACCCAGCTGCAGAGAAATCTGAATGCTTCTAATACAGTAATGAGCAGAAAGCTCTGGCTGTTTAACTGCCACTGAGCACTTCACTTTAAAAATTGATAGATTTGGAGCGTTTCCCAGATGTCACATTGTCACTTCTGATTGACACTCTGGAAGAGGAAGTCAAATGAGGAAGTGAGTTCAGGAATGGCGAGGGTGTAGTGGGTCTCTCTTGCTTGCAGGGACCAGCCAGGAATCTAGCAGCTGGCTGGGTTCTGTGTGTGGGGTGTAGTCAGCCTGTTGATTTTGTGTGCCTAACTTAGGTCCCTACTTCTTTCCATTGCCTATATAAGGAATAGAGTCTGGCAGCCATGGAGCGTGGGGAGCCCGAATTGCCCATCAGTGCCTTACTAGTTGTCATGGCAACACAGGCAGGCACCTAGAGGAGATGGTCTGACAGTGGTCCCGACTGACTTGCAAATACACACCACAGCTTGTATGCAAGTGAGACAGCTGTACTGAATGTATCCTGGCTGGAGTTCACGCTCCAGCACGCTCACAACTGGAAGGAGCCGTGGTTTGAAGCTGCCCTTTGCGAGCCCCAAACAACAAATCTTTGTCTTTCCATCTGGTTTAAGGCAAACTGAAGCATGGGGGACACATGGTGCTGCAGGAGGCAAATTCTCCACTTGCATGCCTCTGAAGCTGTGTCAGTGCTGGGAGAGAAATGAAACTGCTTTATTCGTGGGACACACTCCAACATGGGGAGATACCCTCATGAAGACAGCACTGCATCCCACGCCTTCCTTTGTAAAATTACAAGATATGCTTTAAGCTCCTTATGGAATTGATCAGTTAATTAATCAGTTTATCTGCCTCTGCCCTACATTTAAATTTAAATCTTCATGGCAATTCCATCCAAATCTCTTAAGCTGTGCTGAAAAAATCAACAAGCAGAAGAACCAGTACCCTGTAAATTGCTACTCATACAGTAAGGTCCATTTTGGTTATTGAATTATTTTTGTTATTTGGAGATGCTCTTGCATCTGCAAAGGCTAAGTCCACTCTTGATTATTGGAACAATTGTGCAAGTGAAAGAATTGGGTAATCTCATAGTGATGCAAACTGTGTAGTTTTCTATGAAGGCATTAGCAAAGAGTTGCAAGCATTCAGAATTAATTCCAATAATGAGCTGGGATTTAAAATCTAAATACTCCGTTTCTAGCTACATTGCAAATTCATCCCCAGAATCCACTCTGTATTACTCACCACCTTTTGTACCCTTTGACAATGGTAATGGATTTTTTAATACACTCAAAAAAAAAATATAGCAAAAGAATTAAATTTCAAGTACTGCTAGTAATGTGCTTGAGCTCAGCTAGGAGCCTAACATATGTGAGCTGCTAAAATCCAATGTTTTTGTTTTGTGCAATTGTATATCCAAGGACAGCTCGGAAATTCAGGACATAGGCTCAGGTCAAGGCAGGATTGCTGGGGTAGGTCTTGAGCTCTGGTCTGTGCTTGTAGCTGTTGAGGAGCCTGAATGGGTCTAGAGGATGCTGTAGACTTTGCCTTGCTGCTTGCTTTGGACCTCACCATCTTCTTGCCTTGTTTTTAGCCTGTACAAGGACTACATTCATCTCTCTAGTTATAAAGTCTGAAATGTATATGTCTTTCAGAACATTTTTTCAGCTATTAATTTTCAGATCACCATTTTTAAAGCCTACAACACTATGCATGGCTCAGGTGGATATATTGCTGTAGAATGAGATATAGTTTGATGTCTCTCAGTTTGGGAAACAGGGATTAAAATTGTTCAGGCTAGTACATGCAGAACTTTATAAGCCTGTGAAAGATTTTTGTCTCTTTCCTGCATATAGATATGAGTTTTGATGTTAGAAATTTGGCTTATTAATAACTGATTTACATTTTTCAGACAGAAAATTGCTATCTGCCACAAATTTATAAGAGTTTCATATTGTGAAATTCTCTAGCACAGTGAATCCTTTGTGATTTAAACGCAAGGAATTTGTGATTAAAATTCTAATATGATCACTACAGTCTCCTGAGATACTTAAGTACAAGAAAATGTTATTTCCTGCATCTTAGAGTTCATTGTGATGGATGCATTTAAATGCCATCAATGGGATTCTATCTGCTCTGAAAACTAAACAAAACAGGAAGTCCCTCAAAGCAAGTAAAGAAACCGAAGGATTTATGGTCTCTGCTGAAGCATGAAGACTACACTGTAGTGTCTCGGTTCAGCTCTGACTTGTCAGAGCAGGCTCTAGAGTTCCCTGCAGAAGCTAAAGATAAGAGGGATGAGAAAAAGACAGGTGTAAAGCTCCATTCTGTTCAGTGGAAAAGCAAGGTTTGCTGGATATTGTCCAGCTTGCTTGAATTAATTGATGAGCTGGTTTGCTGCCTATATCAGCTGTTAACTTAGAGCAAGGCTTATGCCCGTAGCTGGGGCTGATGGGTTGTCTTGCTGCACCACCTTCCCCACAGCCCTGCTCTCTCTAGAGGGGTTGGTATGGGAGCTGTCACTGGACATGATCCTTCCTAAGGGAAGCTCTCCAGCAGGCAGACCTGAAGCCTTTGCGTTGCTGAAGCCATACTAGTGCTCTGAGGACATGGAAATAAAAGCCAATTAAAGAAACTGAGCGCTATTATTCACTCTACAATGCCTTTTCTCTACTCATCCATATCTCTGTATTAGTCCTGTTGTGACTGGCTCAAATCTAGCCTTTCTGGGAAACCGTTGGAGGATTTCCTATCCATGTCTTATTCTTAGTGAGTACACGATGTTCGGAAGCTCAGAAGATTTGGCTCGCCTTAAGCAATGTTGTCCTGCCTGTTAGGGAGATGGTTGGACGCAACATTTCGGTGCATACTCAGTGTTGTCATTGGCTGTGGCAGCACCCATGTGTGTTGGCCAGGACTGTCGCTCGCACAATAGATGTGGGAGTGCACAGACATACCTGCAAACTGAGCAGGCTCCTGTTGCCAGGCCTGGCAGGCCTGTGCTACAGGGTGAGGGCACAGGATTTAGCACAGTCTGGTGACTGTCCATACAGCTGGACTGTGGGCACTTTCCCTTGTCATGGGTTTGGCTGGCTCTCACAAGCGGGATCCTCACAAATTCCAGAGTATGACTCATGGGACAGCAGAGACTGCCATTCTTGAAGCCCTTGGAGAAGGGTGTTTAGCTTGATAAAAGCAAAATCTTCTCTGTCATTTGCTTTTAGAGCCACAAATAAATCCTGGGCCCTTTTTTTTACTAATAGAATCCAAGACCTTCAGGACAGTTTCAAAGCCGCGTTTAGACAACTGTGATCACTGTTGAGTTCCAGCTTTTGTGTAACAGCTATAACCAGCTGAAATCTTTTGATGAAACCAGTCTTGTAGAAAATGTAATTTTCTTTTCCTTTTCCCAAGTAAAAAGTAGCTGTCATGTTTCAGATGGAAATAACTCTCTCTGAAGTTCAAAGTCTTTTTTTCCTCACTCTTTTCCCCTTTCCTTTCTGCAGTGGAACATGACAACAGGAAAAGGGGAGGTGTAACCACGAAGGCTTTTCAGGTCTTGCCTCTTGGTCAAAGCAGTGTGACCCACAGTGCAGTCCTCTAGCATTTTTGACTAGTTGTCTGAGTCATGACTGTTGTAGGACCATGCTACAGATTTGTGGAGTCACCTTGAGGAAGGTCGGGAGCAAAATTTCTCAGCAAAGAAGGATAACTCGGGTAGGGAAGAGACTGCCTGTCCCTCTTCCCTCATCACGTGAACTATGGCAGGGTGGTGCACAGGATCAGGCTAAGTTGCCCTGATTGCTGATCAGCTAATAGTCAAATATCAAAAACATAATTTATACAGTCTTATGGACCTTCTACAGTAAAGATGAACTTCAGAAGTATTTTTAGACTTGAAAAAGTAGTTAGATGGAAGATAAAATATTTTTCTGTGTCTGCTTACACATGCAAATGTTGGTTTCTTCATCAGAGGAGTTTTTTAACAGAGTTTTTAAGTCATCCTAATGAACTAAAATGGAAAAACAATAATCTTTAGCTTGAAATCTGGTGGCATCTACACTGAAAAATGGCACCAGATGTTACCTGTTGACCATATTTGAAGAACCTGAGTATGGTTCTAGTTAACTTCAATTATGCTGAAAATAAGCCAAGGGCCTAATTTTCAAGTTACATTATCATGGTCATGTCACTCTCCAAAGTATTGCTAAATTGTTCCTTTATTTTTTTCTTTGCCAAAGAGGTAGGATAATGTTTTGCTATCTGGTGGAAAAATGCCTGCCTAGAAGTAGAGGTCCAGATCTTTAACAAGGGTAAATTGGCAAAACCCCACTGATTGTAATGGAGCAATGCCGATTTTTGTCAGTTTAGTATCTGGCCCATCAGATTTTCAACTGTTATCACCACAGGCAGAATTCAAATTGACACGGCGTGGGCTAACATGATTGAGTGCAGAACAGGCTTCCTGGTTTCCTAAATTATTTTAATAACAGAAAGAATGTAGATGGAATGCCAGGCTAAGATCTCTACCTGGATAAGGGCCCAGATTTTATTCTTTTT